>CM050166.1:386717305-386932305 GCA_027410445.1 Discoglossus pictus | reverse complement strand
CACATCTTCCTCCCATCACTCTTCTTCAACCCCAGCCACAATAACCCACAGAAACCTGCTAGAACTCGACGCTACACAACTCTCCACTGTGCTCCAACCTCTTCTCAGCGCTATCACCAACCTCAACTGCCCTGACACTGCCACCTCACACTACAACTCTACTCTCTCTTCCACCCTTGACACCCTTGCCCCCATAACTACACACAGACGCCCTCAATCACATCCACAACCATGGCACACTACACACACACTTTACATTCAGAAGTGCTCCTGCACTGCTGAACGACTATGGAGGAAATCACGCTCCGCAGCAGATTTTCTTCACTACAAGTTGATGCTACGTTCCTACTCCTCTGCCCTCAACCTGGCCAAACAGCATTACTTCACATCACTAATATCAACTCTGTCCTCTAACCCAAAACTTATTTTTGCCACTTTCAATACTCTCCTCCGCCCACCACCTCCACCCATCCCTTCCTGTCTCATGGCTGAAGACTTTGCCAACCATTTTACACATAACATTCAATCTATCCACAATGAACTCTCCTTTCACCGTGGCTAACACACGCCACCCTCTCAACTAAGCAACAACACCCAATCTACTCCCCTCCACATTCCCACAGCCACTTTGAACTACTTTACCCCTGCAACAGAAGATGAAGTCTCCATCCTAATATCATCCTCTCACCTCACCACCTGCCCTGCGGATCCTATTCCATCTCAGCTCATCCCTCCCCTCTCTACTACACTAATCCCAGCTCTCACACACATATTCAAACTTTGCCTAAACACTGGCATGTTTCCATCATCTGTAAAACATGCCATAATTACACCCACTCTCAAGAAACCCTCATCCGATTCTGACGTTGCATCTAACTATCACCCTATCCCTCTACTTCCCCTGGCTTCCAAACTTCTGGAGTGGCTCGTCTACAACCGCCTTACCAGTTTTATCTCCTTTAACTCTCTTCTGGACACTTTCCAATCCGGCTTTCACCCCCAACACTCCACTAAGACAGCCCTCATAAAAGTCACCAATGACCTGCTCACCACCAAGTCCAAAGGCCACTTTTCTATTTTGCTTCTTCTGGATCTCTCTGCCGCCTTTGACATAGTTGATCATCCGCTTCTACTCCACATTCTCTCCTACCTCAGCATTCGAGACACTGCTCTCTTGTGGTTTTCATCATACCTCCAAGAACGATCATTTAGTGTCTCCTTCTCCGGCACATTTTCTTCTCCTCACCCCCTGTCTATTGGCGTACCCCAAGGATCAGTCCTAGGCCCCCTCCTCTTCTCCATATGCACATCCTCATTCTGCACCCTAATAAACTCTTTTGGGTTCCAGTAACATCTCTATGCAGATGACACCCAAATTTACCTCTTAGCACCAGATCTATCCCCCTCTCTTCTAGAACACGTCTCTGACTGCCTTTCTAGTATATCCTCTTGGATGTCCGCCCACCATCTGAAAATGTCTCAAAATGTCTAAGACTGAACTCTTAATCTTCCCACCCTTTACTACAGCTTCAATTCCCCACATCTCTCTCTCTGTCAACAATGCCATCATCACTCCCACCTCCCAACCTCGTTCGGGGTTCTACTGGACCCTGCCCTCGTGTACACATGTAACAACTTGCCTTGATGGCAGGCAAAATGTTTTTAGAAAGTAAAAAAGTACATCCTTTATTTACAAGGTTTGCATTTATTGGAATTCATTTTTTGGCGCTTTCTAAAAACATAAGAGCATACTGTAAATGTAAAAAAAAGGTAGTATATTTTTAGAAGTACAATATGGAGCTTCTGTATATATACAGTGGATATAAAAAGTCTACACATCCCTGTTAAAATGTCAGGTTTCTGTGCTGTAAAAAAATGAGACAAAGATAAATTGTTTTAGAACTTTTTCCACCTTTAATGTGAGCTGTAAACTGTACAACTCAATTGAAAAACAAACTGAAATCTTTTAGGTGGAGGGAAGAAAAAAAAAAGAAAAATAATGTGGTTGCATAAGTCTGCACACCCTCTTATAACTGGGGATGTAGCTGTGTTCAGAATTAAGCAATTACATTCCAAATTGTGTTAAATAGGAGTCAGCATACACCTGCCATCATTTAAAGTGCCTCTGATTAACCCCAAATAAAGTTCAGCTGCTCTAGTTGGTCTTTCCTGAAATTTTCTTAGTCGCATCCCACAGCAAAAGCCATGGTCCACAGAGAGCTTCCAAAGCATCAGAGGGATCTCATTGTTAAAAGGTATCAGTCAGGAGAAGGGTACAAAAGAATTTCCAAGGCATTATATATACCATGGAACACAGTGACATTACCAAGAACTGGAGCTCCCTCCAAAATTGATGAAAAGACAAGAAGAAAACTGGTCTGGGAGGCTACCAAGAGGCCTACAGCAACATTAAAGTAGCTGCAGGAATATCTGGCAAGTACTGGCTGTGTGGTACATGTGACAACAATCTCCCGTATTCTTCATATGTCTGGGCTATGGGGTACAGTGTCAAGACAAAAGCCTTTTCTTACGAAGAAAAACATCCAAGCCAGGCTACATTTTGCAAAAACACATCTAAAGTCTCACCAAAGCATGTGGGAAAGGGTGTTATGGTCTGATGAAACCAAGGTTGAACTTTTTGGCCATTATTTTAAAAAGATATGTTTGGCACAGACAACACTGCACATCACCAAAAGAACACCATATCCACAGTGAAGCATGGTGGTGGCAGCATCATGCTTTGGGGCTGTTTTTCTTCAGCTGGAACTGGGGCCTTAGTTAAGATAGAGGGAATTATGAACAGTTCCAAATACCAGTCAATATTGGCACAAAACCTTCAGGCTTCTGCTAGAAAGCTGAACATGAAGAGGAACTTCATCTTTCAGTATGACAACGACCCAAAGCATACATCCAAATAAAAAAAGAAATGGCTTCACCAGAAGAAGATTAAAGTTTTGGAATGGCCCAGCCAGAGCCCAGACCTGAATCTGATTGAAAATCTGTGGGGTGATCTGAAGAGGGCTGTGCACAGGAGATGCCCTCGCAATCTGACAGATTTGGAGTGTTTTGCAAAGAAGAGATGGCAAATCTTGCCAAGTCAAAATGTGCCTTGCTGATAGACTCATACCCAAAAAGACTGAGTGCTGTAATAAAATCAAAAGGTGCTTCAACAAAGTATTAGTTTATGGGTGTGCATACTTATGCAACCATATTATTTTAATTTTATATTTTTTCTTCCCTCTACCTAAAAGATTTCAGTTTGTTTTTCAATTGAGTTGTACAGTTTATAGTGGACATTAAAGGTGGAAAAAGGTTTGAAATGATTTATCTTTGTCTCATTTTTTTACAGAACAGAAACCTGACATTTTAACAGGGGTGTGTAGACTTTTTATATCCACTGTATATATGCTGGTTTTCCACAATGGTTTTGCTTTATATTCTCATTGTTACTGTATTTGTTGTTATCCTTGGCATCCTATTGAGACATTGAATCTCACATAGACAGATCTTCCAATTTTAAACAGGCCAGCAGAGCTGCCAGCTGCTGCTCTGTCTTTATGGGACACATTTATTATGATGTGACTTTGAATTACTGACACAGATAATTTTAAAATAAAATATGCTGAAATTCATAGAGACAGGTTAGTAAAATATAGTCATTATATTGCATGTTTTGAGGTGCTCTATTATTAGCTTAATTTTACAGGATTATTTATGTAACATATGTGCAGTGCTGTTCTCTGCATAATTAGTGTTCTGCTTTTGTCTTGTCCCATGATAAATGACTCTAGTTGAACATTGATTGCATTTCAGTTTTTGGCTTTTACTAAACTATATCTTGGTCACTTTGTAAAAAAAATGAAAAAAGCTAAATATTACCAAACTGCTATCTTCTCTCAGATGGGTTGGCTGGATGCAGCGAGCTAAGCCTGGGCTCTTTGTTACACTCTTACCTACTGTTTGACAATAGATGTGCTGAGACCATTAATTTCTGCATTTGCTGCTCATACTGCAAGTCAAGGATAATTAACACTTTATATATAGTGTCTTTTCAATATAGATTCCTTTTGAAGCCGAGCTATAGACTTGTTCTCTGTATTAGTTCTAACAATATTTTTTTAATGAATGCTAAAGGAACATAGTTGTCACCTAAACTGTTGTGAGAAGTGTAATATATTGGCATTTGTATGTATAGCATGTATAGCCCTTGAAGCTCTGTCACAAGAAACTACATACAGTAGATAGTGTGCATGGAGGCTGTAAGTGTTACACTAATTATATATTAAACTTATTGATTTCGGTGTTCACTCTAAATTATATAGAGAAAATGCTCGGAGGTAATTGGCCTCAGCTAAACGAATACCCTAGTTGCCCTCCACTCCTATAAGGGAGTAGTTTAGGCTGATCCTATAATAATTCAGAGATTATGTACATTTTACATTTCAGTAATAAGTGATATGTGTTTTCTTGTCTTGATGTGTCTTGTCCTAATGTCAATGGGAAAGGACAGAGTACAATTAATTTTGACTAAATGTGTTTAAAAACAACACTTACCTGCAAAGTTCCAATAGTAGCACCATTCATATAGCTCCAAAATACCAGCTTACATTTAGGTCCGGTGAGGGAAATTACAGGTGTCATAATGTGAGCTGTATGACCATATTCTCCATTAGAGCTATCTGCATACAAATACCAGCCTTCTTCTGTGCCCCTTGAAAAAAAATGTGATATAGTCAAATAAACCTGAATTTTATTTGCATTACTTCCGTTTTCTCAATTTCTTTAATAACCTCTTATTATTTTTAGGGTGATACAAATATAATGCAGATCATTTTTAAAATGTATTTGTTTCCATTGACCATTAATGATCTTTTCAATGATTATGGGTGTTCTGTTCTTATTTGGAACTATCATCACATGGTAAATATATAATGGAGAATGTTAGAAACTACAGTGAGGGGAAAAAGTATTTGATCCCCTGCTGATTTTGAACGTTTGTCCATTGACAAATCAGTCTATAATTTTAATGGTAGGTTTATTTTAACCGTGAGAGACAGAATAACAAAAAAAAAATACATAAAAGAAAAATGCATATCAAAAAAGTTATAAATTGATTTGCAGGTCAATGAGTGAAATAAGTATTTGATTCCCTATCAATCAGCAATATTTCTGGCTCCCATGTGTCTTGATGGCACAGTAGAAGAAGGGAAAGAAAAAGTATCCTTTTAAGTGTAAGTGCACTTACACTTAAAAGGATACTTTTTCTTTCCCTTCTTCTACTGTGCCATTAAGTCATTTATATCCTCAAGTAGCACCCCTTGTTTATATCCCAGATTTTTCCTTATACCTAGAGCCACCTATCTTTTCTATTTTGTGTCCCATGTGTCTTGTACACAGGTAATGAGCTGAGATTAGGAGCACGCTCTTAAAGGGAGTGCTCCTAATCTCAGCTCATTACCAGTATAAAAAACACCTGTCCACAGAAGCAATCAATCAGATTCAAAATTCTCCACCAAAGAGCTGTCCAAGGATGTCAGGGACAAGATTGTAGATCTACACAAGGCTGGAATGGGCTACCAGACCATCGCCAAGCAGTTTGGTGAGAAGGTGACAACAGTTGGTGCGATTATTCCCAATGGAAAAAACACAAAATAACTGCCAGTCTCCCACGGTCTGGGGCTCCATGCAAGATCTCACCTTGTGGAGTTTCAATGATCATGAGAATGGTGAGGTATCAGCCCAGAACTACACGGGAGGATCTTGTTAAAAATTGTAAGGCAGCTGGAACCATAGTCACCAAGAAAACAATTGGTAACAGGACTGAAAGGACTGAAATCCTGCAATGCCCACAAGGTCCCCCTGCTCAAGAAAACACATGTACAGGCCCATCTGAAGTTTGCCAATGAACATCTGAATGATTCAGAGGAGAACTGGGTGAAAGTGTTATGGACAGATGAGACCAAAATCAAGCTCTTAGTCATCAACTCAACTCACCATGTTTGGAGGAGGAGAAATGCTGCCTATAACCACAAGAACACCATCCCCACCGTCAAATATGGAGGTGGAAACATTATGCTTTGGGGGGGTGTTTCTGCTAAGGGGACAGGACAACTGCACTCCATCAAAGGGATGATGGACAGGGCCATGCACCGTCAAATCTTGGGTGAGAACCTCCTTCTCGTTATTCTTGTTTTTATATTTGTTACTAGCGAATTGCCCGTCAAAAAATGACGGCAATGAAATTGTAAGTGAGCTAATGCTGTTTGGTGTATAATAATAAAATAACTAATAGATTAATAAAGTAATATACTTTACCTATTTTGAAGCATTGTGTTGAAGAGCTGGCAATCTGTTTTGATGTTGCTGCAGCATTAGTGGTGTGGAGCTGCTGTGTGAGCGTGATGAATGTGTGCAGTGTAATATACGTGCGCAAGACCAAACCGTTAGCGTACTTGTGTACTTCCGCATTGTTCTAAAATGGCGGGTAATGTGTGGTATACGTCTGTAGCGGAATATCCATAGGTCTTTTGTGGTGTTTTGCGTGTTTCTTGGGGTGTTTTGCGTGTTTAGAGTGTTGTAGCCTCGTTTTCGTTTTGTTCGCTGGCCCGCAAGCGTGAGCAATGGCTCGAGCGGGCTCGCATGCTCACAACTATATATGTGATACACACACACACATTATATACAAACACATTATATATACACACATACACACACACAATATATTGTGTGTGTGTATATATATATATAATGTGTGTGTGTATATAATGTGTGTATATTGTGTGTGTGTGTATATATATAATGTGTGTGTATATATAATGTGTGTATATTGTGTGTGTGTATACACACACACAATATACACACACATTATATATATATATACACCCACACATTATATACACATACACACACACAATATACACACACACACAATACACATATATACACACACACATTTATACACACACATTATATATACACACATACACACACACAATATATTGTGTGTGTGTATATATATATAATGTGTGTGTATATTGTGTGTGTATACACACACACAATATACACACACATTATATACACACACACACACACTATATAAACACACACACAATACACACACACACACACATTATATATATATATACACACAAAAATACACACACACACACATTATATATATATATATATATATACACACACACACACAATATACACACACACATTATATACACACACACACACATTATATACACACACATACACACACAATATATTGTGTGTGTGTATATATATAATGTGTGTGTGTATGTATATATAATGTGTGTGTATACACACACAATATAGAAACACATTATATATATATACACACACACACATTATATACACACACAATATATTTACACACACACACACACAATAAGATGGAGATGAGGCACATATACAATGACTGACTGTAATGTACCGTGCAATATATGTTATACATGCACATATAGGTGTATGCACTGACTGTATATCTGTACACACACACTATATTCTTCTTTCCACAACTCTTGTCACCTCCTCTCACTCTTGCCTTCAGGACTTTTCTCGTGCTGCCCCTATTCTCTGGAACTCCTTGCCTCGCTCCGCCAAATTATCCTCCAGCCTCAAAACATTCAAATCCTCTCTAAAAACACATCTCTTTAAAGAAGTGTATCACCTTCCACCCTAACACACTCTCAAATCTCTCTCCCTCCTTTTCCTCACACAATACCTTTAGGATGTAAGTCTGCGAGTTTCAATCCCACAAGGTGTTTTAGGGAAAGCACCATGGACACTGGATTCCAAACTCAAAGACAGGGCCCTCCTTGTTTTACTATGTGTTCATTTGTATGTATCTTTGTCTTGAACGTATCTTATGTACAGCGATACGGAATATGTTGGCGCGGTATAAATAAATGATAATAATAATAATAATAATAATATATACATACACACACACTGTATACACACACTATATACACACACACACACACTGTATACACACACTATACACACACACACACACACACACTGTATGCACACACTATATACACACACACACACACTATATACACACACACTATATACACACATATACACACACACTATGGGCCTCATTCTATTATCGGCCGTAAATCGGCCGTAAGGCTGCGATTCCTTGCGGGGGTTCTGTTAACTCGCGATTCTATTATACGGCCCCGCAAGGATCTCCTTTTACGGCCAGCCGCATATCTTGAAACCGGCCGTAAGCTGTGAAATCTAAAAACGCAAAAATAAATTCAAGCCTGCACTGTACAGCTCTGTAAATGCTAGGGATCATATTGGGGGACATGAGGATTAAAAGTAACCCACTCTCAAGCTTGCACATCAGCCCAAACCCGAGTTAAAATTAACTGTTTATTTTCCGGCTGCTGCGTGGGCGGGTCTGAGGTGCTCCAAGCACTCTGGACTTTTTACATGGATATTTTACGGATATTAAAAATAAAATATTTTACGGATTTGAGTACAGGATAATTATGTGGTATTTTTTCTAACACCTAAAATCCCTTTATAGTCTTCTCAAAGTGCAGGATGGCTTTATTTGAGCTATTTTATGTGCTTAATTGGTGCTAGCGAGACCTCTTTCCTGCAAGTAAGCTGCGGCTCGTTTTTAGCCTTGCAGAGAGGTTTCCCGGAGCAATTGAATTGCAAATAGGAATTTCTTATGGCCGAAACTCTTGCGGCCGTTTTAGATCAAAGGCTTTCCTCCGGCGCGAGCGGCCGCAAGAGATAGCAAGGCACCGGCCGCAAGCCTGCCGGAGCCCCCGGCCGGAAGGGAATAGAATAGCCGAATAGCTTGTGGCCCGTCCTTGCGGCCCCGCAATGGCTGCGGCCGCTAATAGAATGAGGCCCTATATATACACACACACTATATACACACACAGTATATATACACACACACACTATATACACACACACACACTATATACACGCTATATATATATATATATATATATATATATATATATATATATATAAAAACACACAGTATATATATATATATATATATATATATATATATAAAAAAACACAGTATATGTATATATATATATATACTGTGTGTTTTTATATATATATATATATATATATATATATATACACATATACTGTGTGTTTTTATATATATATATATATATACATATACTGTGTTTTTTATATATATATATATATATATATATATATATATATATATATATACATATACTGTGTGTTTTTTTTAATATATATATATATATATATATAAATATATATACACACTGTGTGTTTTTTAATATATATATATATATATATATATATATATATATATACTGCGTTTTTTTTTAAATATATATATATATATATATATATAAATATATATATATACACTGTGTGTTTTTTAATATATATATATATATATATATATATATATATATATATACACAAATAGTTTTCTCCCCACACCTATATAGAGCTCACTCCTGTGGTCCCAGGCCCTATCATGTCCCCTCTCACCCCACATGAAGCCCTATTCAGGCTCCACTCACCTGTCCAGCCCGGGGGGCAGCCCTGTGTGTGCTCGGGGGGCAGGCCTGTGTGTGCTCGGGGGAGGCCAGTGCATGTTCGGGGCTCGCTGTGCTCCTGGGGGGTCCGCCCGAGGCTAGGGGGAACTTATAGTGAGGTGGTGAGCGCGGCCTCCATGCCTGCCTGCTCTCCGGCTGCATTGTGGGAGTCTGACTCGCCGACACACAGCGGCAGCGCCGAAATGGGAGCAGTCACAGCCGGTAAGCTGGCTGGGACAAACCTCTGAACATGGGGGTATAGAGACACCATAGCTCGCTTCGCGAGGGCCGCAGTTGCTGGCAAGGAGAGCCGCAGTTGCTGGCAAGGAGCCTTAGGCGCTCCTTGCCAGCAACTGCGGCCCTCGCGAAGCGAACCCCTATCAGGCTCCACTCACCTGTCCAGCCGGGGCAGGCCTGTGTGTGCTCGGGGGAGGCTTCGTGAGGGCCGCAGTTGCTGGCGTGTAGCGCCGCCAGCAACTGAGGCCCTCGCTATGCGAGCCCGCAAGCGTTAGCAACGACTTGAGCGGGCTCGCATGCTCACAACTATATATGTGATTCTGTCTCTCACTGTTAAAATACACCTACCATTAAAATTATAGACTGATCACTTCTTTGTCAGTGGACAAACATTCAAAATCAGCAGGGGATCAAATACTTTTTTCCCTCACTGTACAATACATTAGAAAAAAACATGTTTATTTAGTTACTGGACAAATATAGTACATAGTAACATTAATACATAATAATTTAAACTGAAAAAAAGACTTTTAGTCTATTAAGTTCAACATTTCTATATCTCCTCAAATTTGAAACACTGCCAATTGTCCCATTAGGGGGAACAACCCTTCCCGATTCTAAAAACTGGCAATCAGATTGTACCCTGGATAAATATCCTACCTATTCTACTTAACTGACACGACCCTGTATGCTCATTTTAGTCAAACAAGCAGGGGCCGCTGGTGTATAGGGGCAAATGGGCAGGCAACCCACAAAAATGTACATTTATCACTTTAATATTGTATTTTAAATTTATATAGATAGTACCATGTAATTATATCTGTATATCAGCTTCATATGTTTTTTTTTAAAATATGCATCTAACACTTTAAATGAACCCTTTGTGTCAGGCTCCAAGTTGAGTGAATTTTAATTGACTCTGCTACAATTGTATCAATTTGGCTGACTGGCAGCTTGCAGCACCAACCAGTCAGTGCCAGTCTGGTTGCTATGTTGCTTTGTTGCTTTGAACCTACCCTCTGACCGCCCCCAAGCCTATGAGACTTATTGTTATGATATGACATCAGTAAGGCTTTTTATAAAGATAATTATCTCAAACACTCCCCTCTCTGGTCCCGCTCTTTTTACTGACTGGATTCTCCCCTGCTGATCTCATCAACCAAGTAAGTTTGCACAGGCAGTGATACTGGAGTGAGTTGTCAGTTCCTTCTCCAGTGGAACTGACTTGGATTAGAATCCAGGTCAATAGCTGTGGAAGTACAGAGCTCAAACCCACTGCACCACCAGCAACAACCCAATTCTTATATATATCTGTGTATGTATAATGTGTCTCTATACTCTGTATAGTGGGGCTTCTCTTGTTCACTAAATGGTATATCTATAGACAAAGAGGAGGCAGAGGAGAGGGGGAGAGACACATAGGGGAGGGAGATGTAGGAGAGACACAGAGGGGGGAAGAGACACAGGAGAGGGAGATGGGGAGACAGACACAGAGGTGGAAGAGACACGGGGGAGGAAGATGGGGAGAGACACAGAGGGGGAAGAGACACGGGGAGGAAGATGGGGAGAGATACAGAGGGGGGAGAGAAACAGGGGAGGGAGATGGGGAGAGACACAGAGGGGGGAGAGAAACAGGGGAGGGAGATGAGGAGAGACACAGAGGGGGGGGGGGACGAGACACAGGGGAAGGAGATGGGGGGAGAGACACAGGGGGGGAGACACTGGGGAGGGAGATGAGGGTGAGACACAGAGGGGAGAAGAGACACAGGGGAGGGAGAGGGGGGAGAATACATAGAGGGGGGAAGAGACACAGGAGACGGAGAAGGCGGGAGAGACACAGAGGAAGGGGAAGAAACACAGGGGAGGGGGGAGGGACACGGGGGAGACGCGAAGGAGGGGGAGAGGGGGAAGAGACACAGAGGGGGAGAAGGGGGAAGGAAACACAAAATGGAGGGAGGGAGGGGGAAGAGACACAGAGGAGGGGAGATGGGGGAAGGAAACACAAGGGAGAGGAGAAGAGACACATAGGAGGGGAGAGGGGGGAAGGAAACACAAGGGAGGGAGGGGGAAGAGAGGTGGAAGAGATACAGAGGAGGTAGGGAAGAGACACGGAGAGGGGGGAAGAGAAATAGGAGGGGGAAAGAGACACCGAGGAGGGGGAGAGGGGAGAAAGAGACACAGAAGAAGGGGAGAGGCTCGCAATGTGCGAGGCGCGTGATGAGCGCCAAAGGTGCTCATCTCAAGGCCAGTAAAGTAGAGGGGGAGAGGTCCGGTTTGGGCCTGTATAGTCCCGCTTGGTAGGTTCGGTTGGGGCCTATATGGTTCCGCTTGGTGTAATGTGGGTTTTTAAGGTCCAGTTGGGGCCTATATGGTCCCGATTGGTGTAATGTGGGTTTTAAAGTTCTGGTTTGATCCTATATGGTCCAGTTTTGTGTAATGTGGGTTTTTAAGGTCCAGTTGGGGCCTATATAGTTTCGCTTGGTGTAATGTGGGTTTTTAAGGTTCGGTTGGGGCCTATATGGTTACGCTTGGTGTAATGTGGGTTTTTAAGGTCCGGTTGGGGCCTATATGGTCCCGATTGGTGTAATGTGGGTTTTTAAGTTCCGGTGTTGGCCTCTATGGTCCCAAATGGTGGAATGTGGGTTTTAAAGGTCCGATTGGAATCCTATATAGTCCCGTTTGGTGTAATGTGGGTTTTTAAGGTCCGGTTTGGGCCTATATAGTCCTGCTTGGTATTTTAAGGTTTTAAAGGTCCGGTTGTGGCCTATATGGTCCCGCTTGGGGTTATGTGGGTTTTTAGGTTCAGTTTGTGCCTATATGGTCCCACTTGGTGTAATGTAGGTTTTTATGGTCCGGTTGGGGCCTATATGGTCTCGTTTGGTGTAATGTGGGTTTTTAAGGTCCGGTTGGGGCCTATATGGTCCTGCTTGTGATTTTAAGGTTTTAAAGGTCCGGTTGGGGCCTATATAGTGCCGTTTTGTGTAATGTGGTTTCTTAAGGTCCGGATTGGGCCTATATGGTCCCGCTTGGTATTTTAAGGTTTTAAAGGTCTGGTTTGGGCCTATGTAGTCTTGTTTGGTATTTTAAGGTTTTAAAGGTCTGGTTTGGGCCTATGTAGTCTTGCTTGGTATTTTAAGGTTTTAAAGGTACAATTAAGGCCTATATTATATATTAAACAGTATTCAAAAATCAGTAGGTGGAGTCTTTTTCAATGGGCGAGGCAAGTATAAGGTCATTGGGCTGGGCATATAAAGGTCAATATGACAACAGGGGAGAAGTTTAAAAATGGGTGGGGTCCGTGTAAGGGGAGGAGCCAAGTCTTTGGTCCAACTTGAAAGTTCACTATCCGCCACTGCAAACAAGTATAAATGTATCTGTTGAATCTGCTGTCAAAACCACCTTTGGTATGGAGTTCCAAAATCTGTCCTCCTCTACTGTTTCTTTAGGGGGAAATATTCGTTTTCTTTAACCTCAACTGTAGGCTTCTTGTCAACTTTAAGCTTCTTGTCAACTGTAAGCTTCTTGGTAAGAAATGTTTACATAACTAAGCCTTTTACTGAACCTACATGTATTTATATAAGGTAATCTTATCACCTTGTTAGAGAAAATACATCTAATTTGGATAGCCTCTCTTCATAACTTAATACCTCAATTCCCATTATTATTTTGGTTACCCTTCTCTGAACCATTTCTAGCTCTACAATGTATCTTTTTGAAGTGATGCCCAAAATTGTACTCTATATTCCAAATTAGATATTACCAGGTATTTATATAGTGGAAAAATGACACTTGCCTATCTTGCTTGGATACTTTAATGCATGCTAATATTTTATTTGCCTTTGCTGTTGCTGCCTGACTTTAAGAACCACTTTGTTGGTGACTGTCCACAGGCACTGCTAAATCTTTTTTTTTTTAAATCTTTGATACCCCTAATTAGTTTCATTTTGGTTACACATTGTGTGCTTGTTTTTCTCTGTGTTAAATTTAATTTGTCATATAGTTGGTTTAGTTGGTCATTCTTAGGAGGGAAAACACATCCTGATCTGATATTATCCCACAGAGTGTAGTGCCACCAGCAAATATGGATACATTACTCTCCAGTCCTACTTTGAAATTATTAATAAATATATTAAAAAGAAAATGACCTAGGGCTCCATTCCAGTTTTGAAAAGTGCTGATTTACGAGTCAAGTTTACACGTTAATCACCATGTAGCTATTCCAATCCATAGGAAAAAAAAGCCAGAATTGCAAGCATCTAGGAGCCGTAGTCAATTGAGGCATTGGGAAATCCGGGCTTCGGAAATGGAGGCCGTAAGTTATTTTGCTATTTTAATTGCGTTTATTTGCGGGCTCCGATCGGGTTACGGGCTCCAGACCCTCCAAGCCTTTAATCTTTCACGGCGAAAGAGGTACGATCGTTAAAAACGCAAATCGCTATTCAATTGCAAGCCGCCAAGGAGGACTCGCAAAGGGCTAAATGATATGTCCGGAGCACTTTAAATGCAAATACAAATTTAATACTGCACTGTAAATGATGGGGAACACAACATAAGACATATAATTATTTGCACAACAGTCTCAAGCCCACAAATCGGCAATCAAAATTAATTTATTTTTATTTTTCAAGTTGGGGTTAGATCGATCTCAGGAATCAATGAGTTAATACATTTCAGGCCACCCACACGGACTATCACATTGGCCTTATTCAATTCTATTATTTTTGATATTGAAGGTTTGCTGGACCGATCGCATATCGGGCCCTGAATCTCTAGTTGATTGACATGTCAACTCCATGTTATACGGCCTTCATGATGACGGGCTCCTTTTCTCTTGGCTGTTTCAGCATCGGGGGTTACAGGCTTGCTTAATTGATCATGTTCAAGCTCGCAAATGCTACATACGATAGCATGGTTTACAATGTGCGCTATCGGGCCGGGACTTGCGGGCTTGGCCAATTGAATGGCACTGTAAGGCGCGGATGCTGTCAGCCTTCAGGCTTACGCCCTACATCCCGCGACTTGTGGGCTTACAATTGAATGAGGCTCTAGGTGTAGCTGTACCATTCAAGTTTCTCCCAAAGCCATTCCAATCCAAAACAAGTTACCTTCTGAGAGCATGTAAATCCTATTGTGTAGAGGCATAAAAATGCATGTGAAAAGCATGGCAACTAAAAATAACCCCTATGTGTCATAGGGGTCCTTACAGACCCCCATATCACCCTAAATACAAACACTGGGATCCATATTGGAATAAATAACCCCCTATTGGCATCCAAAAAGACCCCCAATAGCCCCTTAAACTACAATAAATATAAAAACAAATGCTACATTAAAAAGTACACAATATAATAAACAATTACACAAAATAATAAAAAATAGTTACAAAAAAGTAAACAAATTAATAAATAAAATAAAATATTACAAAATAAAAAAAATTAGGCCTGTAAGAAAAAAATATATACTTACCTACCCTGTGATGCCCTCCAGCAAAGATCCATGATGCCCTGGTACTCATTCTTATGACCTGGATAAACAGGCTATCGATGTATGTTGATTGTAGATTCTTGTCCTCTTCTATCTTGCTTGAAGCCATAGATCCTCATCTTCTGGTCCATTAAAATTCCACCTAAAAATTTTTTTACCAGGCAATGTTGAGCACGATTACCTGCATTACTCAATTGTGATTAGCTGAAATATGATTGACTCATATTGCCGCCAATCAGAAGACACAAAAAGTTATATTTAAGGCTGAAAAGCACATAAAAAATCATAAGCAGGGGCAGAACTCCTCCTAGGAGGAACTCCGTTAGAAAAATTTTTTTTTTTTTTATAGAACACCGTTTTTTAGGTGGATACCTCTTTCAATGGGGCAGAAGATGATGATCCATAGCCTCAAACAAGATAGAAGAGGGCAAAAATCTTCAATCAACATGTATAGTCCAATTATCCAAGGCAGAAGAAAATAGACCAGTGCATCATTTTGTTATTTTTAATACCATATTTATTTTAATTATTTATTTTATCTATTTTGATTGTATGTAATTGTTTATTTTTTAGCGTACCACAATAGTTTAATATTTTGTTTATTTTTATGTGATGTATTTTATTTACTGTAAGTTTATGGGCTACAAGGGGTCCTTTGGGACTCTCATGAGGGTAATTTACAGTGGGGGAAAAAGTATTTGATCCCCTGCTGATTTTGAACGTTTGTCCACTGACAAATAAGTGTATAATTTCAATGGTACGTGTATTCTAACAGTGAGAGACAGAATAACAAAAATTAAAAAAAACACAAGAAAATTGCATGTCAAAAAAGTTATAAATTGATTTGCAGGTCAATGAGGGAAATAAGTATTTGAATCCTCCGACTTAGTACTTAGTGGCAAAACCCTTGTTGGGAATCACAGAGGTCAGATGTTTCTTGTTGTTGGCCACCAGGTTTGCACACATCTCAGGAGAGATTTTGTGCCACTCCTCTTTGCTGTCAAGTCTTTAAGGTTTCAAGGATGATGTTTGGCAGCTCAAACCTTCAGCTTCCTCCACAGATTTTCTATGGGATTAAGGTCTGGAGACTGGTTAGGCCACTCCAGGACCTTAATGTCCTACTTTTTGAGCCACTCCTCTGATGCCTTGGTTGTGTGTTTTGGGTCATTGTCATGCTGGAATACCTCTCCACTACCCATTCTCAATGCCCTGGCTGAGGGAAGGAGGTTTTCACCCAAGATTTGATGGTACATGGCCCTGTCCATCGCCCCTTTGATGCTGTGCAGTTGTCCTGTCCCCTTAGCAGCAAAACACCTCCAAAGCATAATGTTTCCACCTCCATGTTTGGCGGTGGGGGTGGTGTTCTTGGGGTTATAGGCAGCATTCCTCCTCCTCCAAACACGGCGAGTTGAGTTGATGCCAAAGAGCTTGATTTTGGTCTCATCTGACCACAACACTTTCACCCAGTTCTCCTCTGAATTATTCAGATGTTCATTGGCTAACTTCAGACGGGCCTGTACATGTGTTTTCTTGAGCAGGGGGACCTTGTGGGGGCTGCAGGATTTCAGTCCTTCACGACGTAGTAAGTTAGCAATTGTTTTCTTGGTGACCATGATCCCAGCTGCCTTGAGTTTATTAACAAGTTCTGGGCTGATTCCTCACCGTTCTCATGATCATTGAAACCCCACAATATGAGATCTTGCATGGAGCACCAGACTGAGGGAGACTAACAGTTATTTTGTGCTTCTTCCATTTGCGAAAATTCGCACCAACTGTTGTCACCTTCTCACCAAGCTGCTTGGAGATAGTCTGGTAGCCCATTCCAGCCTTGTGTAGGTCTACAATCTTGTCCCTGACATCCTTGGACAGCTCTTTGGTGGAGAATTTGGAATCTGATTGATTGCTTCTGTGGACAGGTGTCTTTTATACAGCTAATCAGCTGAGATCAGGAGCGCTCCCAATCTCAGCTTGTTACCTGTAAAAAAGACACATGGGAGCCAGAAATCTTGCTGATTGATAGGGGATCAAATACTCATTTAACTCATTGACCTGCAAATACATTTATAACTTTTTTATATGCGTTTTTCTTGTTTTTTTTGTTATTTTGTCTCTCACTGTTAAAATACACCTACCATTAAAATGATAGACTGATCATTAGTCATCAGTTCAAAATCAGCAGGGGATCAAATACTTGGTACAGAGATCATTTAAGGTTTATGACAGTACAGATTTAAATGCAAGAATACAAGATTAGTTTTAAACTAAAATTAATTGTATTCTTCAAAATAGTACAAAAATGTATGCAATGAATTTACATAATTGAAATGCTTGTAAGTGCCTTGCTTTGGTGTTTACAAAATGTTCTTGATTAAGAGAGGCATATCGGCCATCAAAAAACAATTGAAAGGATTTAGTATAAAAAAACATATCAAATGAATTCAGTTATTCTGATATATTCATATACACATAAATGTATATATTTCAAAAGAAGATTTAGTTTATCTTATCTTGCAGAAACATGAATATCTTTTTAATGACTGGATCTCCAAAACAATTACGACATTTGGTAATTGTTCCCAATGATGTGTGACAAAAATGTAACTACAGTAGTTAAGCAAACTGAAATAGTTAAGGAGGAAAATTAAAACATAAATATGTTGTTCCTCTGTGTAAACCTTTTCATATAACTATAATGCTGCTAAATACTTCAATCTTCCCAAAATATATGATGTCAAAACATAAGCTTATAAATCTTATCATGTAGATTTCACCTGCTCACCATTTCAATGACATCAGCTGGTAGTTCCTGATGTCCTGGTGAGTTTGAATGATAGCTGCCTTTTGAACATCATGAGTAGGCTCTGGAACAGATATGTCTGAGCTACATAATATAAGATGAATTGTGTGAACAGCAATACAAATGGCTTTGCAATGACAAAAAGACCAGGCACTAAGCGCCTCATTCAATTGCAAGAGCGCAAGTTACAGTTCACAGGCCGTATGTCTGTGGGCTTGAGATTTGCTACAATTACGGGGCGATTCAATTGAACAAGGCTGCAATTTATGGCCTGCAATCCGAAAATGAAAACCATGCACTCGTATGTAGCATTTCAGAGCGGGAGCCAGATCAATAAAGAAAGGCCGTAACTCCAGAGTCAGAAACAGAGAATAGGAAATGAGACTGTCATCTACGGCAGTAGAAGATGAAGGTTACATGTCAATCAATTAGCGTTTAGAAGTCCGATTTGCAATTTTAGCAATTGTAACTCTTACAGACACAAAAGATCAAAGGCGAGGGCACAACCGCAAGCCTTGCAAAGAGAGACGAGCCAGCGCCGTTGTCACACATGCGAGCCTCGCAAAGCAGCCGCACAGCACTTAGGCTAAAAGGAGCCCCAAAGACGCTCATTGCAGCCAGCAGCGCCGTCCAACATGCGAACCTCACAAAGCGAGGCAAAGCTGCCGCGCAGCACTTAGGCTGCAATGAGCGCTTAAGGAGCTCATTGCAGCCAGCGTCATCGTCGTCACACATGAGAGTCTCACATGCGGCACAGCACTGTTCAAGCGCGTAACTGTAAAAACCCACCAAAACAAAAATAAAAATTTACAAAATATTCTAACCCACTCACACACAGCACAGGGGGAGACACAGGAAGCCTGAGAGTAAGGTTGCAGGCAAATTACATCGATATTGGGCATTTTTGGTCACTCGAAAATCGCCTAAGCGAGGGTAAAAAAATGGCGTACGAAAAACGTAAAATCTCCGAAACAGTTACACTTACAACAACAATGCCAGGCACACAGGACTTTGAAAATAAAACCAACGGCAGTCACGGCGCGCCACCCAAACATTCAGCACAAACAACGAGGAGAAAAAGACAGGGAAGGGACATGGGGGAGATGCTGGAAAGAGACACATGGCATTCCCAAGCACTAAACTTGCAGGTTAACGAACCCTGCAATGAGCGGGCCGTACAGTAGGCGAGAGGAAAGGCTTGCAATGAGTGCCTTCACGATGAGCACCGCAAGCGGGAGAGGCTTGCAATGAGCGCAGGCGAGAGGAAAGGCTTGCAATGAGCACCGAAGCACCTCATTGTGAGCCACGCAATGAGCGCCAAAAGCACTCATCGCGGGGCTTACGATGAGCACCACGAGCGGGAGAGGCTTGCAATGAGCGCTGAAGGCGCTCAGCGTGGGACTTGCAATGAGCGCCGAAGGTGATCAGTGCAAAACAGGAAACTTCAAGTACACTGGGGGAGAGGCTCGCAAAGAGAGGCAAAGTTGCTCAGAGGACCAAAAGCCTCACATTGTATGGCAAACAGCATTGCGAGCCTTACAATTTTAATCCTGGTGTATACATAAATATATATATATACATATATATATTAATATATATATAATTATATATATATATAAATATATATATATATATATAATTATATATATATAATTATATACAATAATAATAAATAATGAGAGAGAGATTGATTTAATCTATAGGCATATATATATATATATTTATAAACACACACATACACTATAAATATATACATATATATATAATTTTCTATATATGCATGCCAATAAAAAAAAAAATATATATATATATATATATATATATATATATTATATACATATGCAAAAAATCTGATAATTGCTAAGTACAATTAAAATTGAAATTAAGGCTGTACAATTTTTTTCATGAATGGGACATAACCATACATAATGGTACATCTACAGGGAAATGTAGCTCCTACTTTCTTTTTTGTACAAGTGTAGTTAAAAAAAATCCTGCAGGTCTATTTTCTTATTACCCTGCAATTATCTTTTGTGCACCCCATTGTTCCCAAAATATTAAATACTTATACCAATGCTATTATAAGATTTGCTAGTCTAGTTTTTTTTCCTAATGCCCTTGAGATGAGCATGACTTCTCAATAATATGTAGTTTGGAAATTTGCTGCTGCAAACCACCCACCCATCCTGTTCTCAGCATTTAGTCCCCTTAATAAGACTGGGCAAAGCAGTATGGGGTCACAGAGGTCTTGGCCACTGTGACAGCCAGAATAACAGCACATATATTAGCTTCACCATGTAATATTGCAAAAGGACAGTTGTAAAGGCAATGTGAGAGAAATAATAGAAATGGGTGTGTTGTGATTTTTTGGGAGTTTGGGTTTTTCAACATTTACTCTTGTTTGTTTCGGATATGTAGGTAATGATCCATGTAGACCCTTTATAAAGGAAATGTTGTGTTTGTGCACAAATATTTATGTTATCACAGGTACAACCTTTGTAGTGTATCTTCAGTAACCTGCTTAAATAAATATTTGTTTACATTGAAGAACAAGACAAGCAATGTAAAATGCATCTATTGTAATTGATTACTGATTAGAACTAAAATTAAAGATTTCAAGATCACTTACTTTTTTTAGTGGCAAATTAACATGAACCCCGAGGGATTCTCTCGCCACTCATACCCAATCACCATTGAATGTTATAACCATGGGGGTCTATTGAGACCCCCATGACACCTACATAGTAACCCCATGACATGGATGCATCTGTGGCACCTAAATGTTAACACCTACCACGGGGTCACTAACCAAATTTGATGAACCTTTTCAATCTGACAAGTCCCACGCTAGAATAGCAGGGTGAAGTCTGAAAAACATTTATGATTGGCTGAAATATGATGGACACATATTTCAAGCAATCAGAATTCACAAAAAAATGCTATTTAAGTTGCAAAAGCGCAACCAAAAGCCGTTTGCACTGAGGGTGCTCTGCATAGGAGGAGCTTTGTTAGTCGCGGTAATTTGTTTTTTAATAGAGCAACAGGTTTTCTTTATCAGAGGGTCATTTCCAAGTCCAGAAGAGAGGAGACATTGACTTCAATCAAGAAAGAAGAGGATAGCCCGATCCAGTGCAGAAGAGTAGGGACCAGGGCATCGTTGATTATTGCTGGAAGGCAATACGGTAGGTAAGTATAATAATTTTTTTTACAGAATTAATATTTTATGTTATTTAATGTTGTTAGGTATTCATTTCTTTATTATGAGTTTATTGACTAATATCATGATTATAGATGTATATCAGCTTGTTTTTTCATGTATCTTACTAGAATGTTCAAGAAGGTTATCTGTAGAAATGTTTAGGTAATATTCCCTTGTGCATCTGTTTCCTGTTTCCTTTTTACGCTTGCAACTGCTGACTGAGAAACCTTTTGCAGGAAGCCGTTATTTGTGATAAGGAATGTTTCGCTGAGTTAGACAGAAAAAGACACTTGCTTAACTGCTATGATGGTGTATTTACCCTATTGAATCCTGCTATTTGCTGTGACGTGTGTTATGCTATATAAGGGGCTGCCCGCCCAAATAAACTCAGAGATTATTCTGATGGCACTCTGACTTCTGTGCATTATTTTCTATCATTATATCTTGGTACCCAGATATAATATATACACACATCAGAATACATGATAACTCACTAATCTGATCCAATCAAATGTTATTTTTTATTTTATGGTAATTATTTTCATTTTGTTGTTATCTATTTTTTATTGCAACAATTTTATTATTTTATTAGTTTTTTTGAGTAATTTAAGCTTTTTTTATTTTTTGTATTTAGTGCAATTTTTATTTTTTGTAATGAATAGGGCTTTTTTATTTTTATGTAATGTTGTTTCTTTATTTTTTAACAGTCGGTAGGTGTTTTAGATATAGGGTGCCATGGGAACCTTTGAGGACCCCTATGGTACATTGGGGGTTAATATAGTATACCATGTCAAGAGTTAAATAAATGAGCCAATAGTATATATTTTAGGTGCCAATGGGGTTAGGTTAGGTGCACCATTTAACCCCTCACTTGTGTCAGTTATAAGGAATCAAGCTGTATATCTGACACAGGAGAGGGGTTATGGTGCTTTCTGCATCAGATCTGAAGATTGATTCATTTTCAGAGGCATTTTTCTGCCTCTACGGGTGGTGTTCTGTATGCCTAGATTGCAAAAAAGAGAATGAATTGTGTATAGCCACATTAAAAGCGATTTTGATTACATGGAAGGAAATTTGAATGGGACAGGTTACCATAAGTAGCAAATACTGAGCATTTTTTCCTATTCAACAGTGCTGTTGCAGAGCTGAAAAAAGGCTCATTTTGATCAGGACATTACTAAGTTATGGTGCTACATGCACCATAATGCCTACAATTTTTTTTATTTTCGATGGGGCCCTTGGTGTGTTATATTGGTTTTTCCTTCCCCAAAAAACTGACTTGTGTCTCTCTCTCAGTCAATTGCTCCCACCCTAATGACCTTATAAGGGGTGGAGACAAGCCGTTCAACTTGAGAAGCTGATGTTTGAAAGTGAGTATCATAATGAATATTTTTTTCCTAAATCAATTAATATGAATGTCCTTAACTATCAATGACTAATTAAAACATCAAGATCCTGTGACCCTTTAATTGATTTTGAAGGGAAAATAAACTGCAAAAACTGTACAGAAGGTACCGACATCAAGTTATTTTTTTTCCTTTTGCTTATTTCTGCATTAGGCGTAATAATTTGCTTTCTCTGTTTTATATACTTAAACTTTCAGCTTAATGATAAGATAAAACTTGGAGCAAAATATTAATTAAGAATAAGGAACAAAAGGTAGATAGTCCTTTTGTATTTCCATAGTAGATATAATCAAGCGATAATTACAAAGTGGAACAGATTGTATTGTAGGGTTGCTTTCCCAAAAAATGCAGATTAATTAATATGACACAACACAATTAACGCCATGGTGTTACTTGTATTATGGAACTCAAATTTAAAATATTCAACATATGAAAATAAAATGTAATAGTTGCATTTTGTTTTAAAAGTGGTACATTAGGGAACAAGCATTGTATAGTATTAAGATATCTCTTATGTATTCCCCAAAAATACTGGTGTGTGTTATAGATGCCGATAGGTAAAAGCAATGTAAAACAATAATTCACAAGTATTGCTTGTTGAAATGTACATGGATATCTTTAGGAATTATTTTTAAATTGCAACAAAAGCAAATTATGCAGTTCATAGGTAATACCATACCATATCACACTAAGTTTATGCCATAGACATTTGGTAAATTATACCAAACTAGCGACTTGCCTGTCAAAAATGATGGGGCAATACAATTTGAAGCCATGGGAAGGCTGTTTGACACACAATGTAAAGCATTTTGTACTCTGAGGACCTTCGGCGCTCATTGCGAGCCTCTCGTCTATTTTTGCTCCTCTGAGCACCTTCGTCACTCATTATAAAGAGAGATCTATATTTATCTATATTTACTTAATCAATAATGAATGAATTAGTTCTTGAATAAATTCATATACTTTACCTCCTTGTAATTAATATATCCAGCAATAAATACCCTGAAGAGCTAACAATCTGTTTATATTTTCCGGCAGCATACAATGTACAGTTTGAGTGTTGGGGCCCTGATGAGAAAGTATAATGAATGTCCCAACTGTGCATAAGAAAGAGGCTGCGTGCGCGTTGGTTTAGTTGTGTAAAGCGGCATTGTCGATTTGTTATGTTATTAATGTGTTCGCAAGCATTGTCCGTCATTTGTAATAGTGTATTTTGTAGTTTGTTCATTCCTGTGTGAAAGTGCTACGTGTCTGACAGTGTTTTGCACAGTCCAGGGTCGTGTAGCCTCGTTTTAATTTTTTTCAGCTGCCATTTTTTTCTTGATTTTCGTGTGGTGAAAGTCGTCAAAATCGCCTTAAATTCGTCTTCCACCTCACTCCCAGATGTCCTGGCTGTTCCCCCGTGCTGTGAGTGATGTTTTTTTTGTATTTATTTTTATTTTGCTTGTGTTTTGTGTGTTTTTTGGATGTGCGTGATTGTGCCATTAACCTCGTATTTTTTTTTCAAAGTCCTGCGTCTCGTAAAGCGCCATTGTAGATTTTGGTAATGTTATTAATGTGTTACGTCAGTCGCAAGCATTTTCCGTCATTTGTAATAGTGTATTTTATATTTATAGTTTGTTCGTTCCTCTGTGAAAGTGCTAAGCGTTTAGCAGTGTTTTGCGCGGCCCGGGACGGCCATTTTTTTTCTCCCGGAGGCTATTTTCGTGTGTTGAAAGTCGCCGTAATCACCTTAAGTTCGCGTTCCACCACACTCCCAGACGTCCTGGTTGTTCCCCCGTGCTGTTGGTGAAGTTTTTGTTGTATTTATTTATTTTTTCTTTGTGTTTTTTTGATCTTTGCGGTTCGGCCATAAATCTCGTATTTTTTCTATCTCATATTTTTTTTTCAAAGTCCCGCGTCTCAACAACATATATAATATAACATAATGTATACTTTAATGTATAAAGTGACATAAATACAATAACTTTTTACATGTACACTAACAGAGACATATTCTAACGTAGTTGCCCTATTGCTCCCCTACTGCTTTCTAGGATACTATTCATTTTTTTGTCATTGTTTATTTCTGCGAAGTATTTATTATCTCCCCTTCTGGATTTCTACCTTGCCGTGGTAAAGGGTCTGGGATACCTCAATGAAAACATGGGAAGGGGAATTGTGAGTGGACCTGAAGAGTTTCTGCTTTGATAAACCTGGTTCTTAAAAAAAAAATCTATGGAAGGTTGCTGTGATGAGGACTAATTTACTTGATACTTGATACTAACCCTGATACGTTTGTCTAAAAATCACTCTGAAAATCATAAGTGAAATTAACATCTTGTATGAAAATATAGGTGAGAGCAACATTATGTACTACAAGCTCTACTGATTATTATTTGCAACTTTGGAAGCTGAACACTAAGCTAGAATGTAACAAAAAAAGGTCTGGTAAATTTGAGAACCCGAAGGTTCCTTTAGAAATATTATAAACCTTGTGGACTACTGTACAATGAAAACTTTGAATCTTACTAAGATCATAATTAAGCAGGCAAAATTAATTAAGCTAGGTTTTAACTATATTTTTCTTTATGCCTCTCCTGGACCCCGTAAGCATTCATGCTACATTGATAGAACTTGTGTGTATGAGAGAGACATTTGCATTTCTGGAGAGCAATACTTGCATTTCCTGATGCAAGCAGCCTGTTTCTGGGCATGCATGCCAGAAAAGGGATTGGTGGCAATTTTTGTCAGATCCATTTATCTAACAAAGTAATTTACCCCAGGCTTCTGTCCACCAAAAACACAAGTGCATGATCCAGCTCTCAGGAAGTGATGTAACATAGATGAAAATGTATTACTCTACTGATAAATGGTAAAAATTCAGAATTTCCAAAATAATGTTATGTCAATGGCTTAAACTTCTAATATTGTTAGTTGTTAAATGCATCACAAACAAGTGATTCCTTCAAAATTTTATTTTGTGTAGTTTTAGTTTTAGTGGCTGTAGTGTAACCAGTGTATTCATCATAAAAAAGTAAATGTTCATGTTTTTGAAGCACACCATGCTAAATAATATCCTAAACAGCCTATGGTCACATGGCCAGTTTAGCATGCCCAACTTCAGATTTGTTTTACAAAATTTGAACTGTATATGTATGTACATAAATGTGTGCTTGGATCCTGCTGTCACAACAGACCATCAATAAGCAACCCCATCCAGTTTTGTCTCCAGCACTTCTAACAACACAGAGATTCAATTGAGCTATCGCAAGTTACTGTAGCCCGTAAGTGAGGCCGCAAGTTAATTTGCTATTCAATTGGCGTTTTTTTGCTGGCTCCGAACGAGTTACGGTCTTGAAAACTTTGCAATGGTTAAACACAGAACTTACAGCCTCTTCCGCAAGAGTTATGATTGCTAAAATCGCGAATCGCTCTTCATTTGCTCCAATTCCCCAAGGCCGCAAATGTTTTCACACCTGTAAGCGGCATATGTAGGAGAAAATCCTATGCGTGCTAGAGAGGACCCGCAAGGGGGTTAAACACCTGTTTGTAGCACTGTAAATGCTGATAAAATTTCAATACTGAACTGTAAATAATGGGGAAAGAGATGAAAGAAATAAGAATTACCTGCACAACAGACTCGCAAATCAGCAGTAAAATAAAATGTATTTTTATTTTTTATCTCAGGGTTATATTGATCTCGGGAATCAATAAGTTATATCAGGCCACCCACATGGACTAGAACAGTATTGGCATTCATTTTTATTATGTTTAATTTTGAGGGTTTGCGAGTCACATAGCATATCGGACCCCCGAACCTAATTGATTGACATGTACCCTCCATGTTTTACTGCCGTAATGATGGTGGTCTCATTTTCTATTGGCTGTCTCAAAATGGGTGGTTACCGTCTTGCTTAACTGATCACATTCCCGCCCTGAACTGCTAAGGACCAGTGCATGGTTTGTAGAGTCAGCTTTCGGACCCTAACTTGCAGGTTCCTTCAATTGAATAGCTCTGGAAACGGAGACGACCAGGACCCCGCAGCACGCCCGCAGACATACAGCCTCTATCCCGCGAGATACAGGCTTGCAATTGAATCGGGCTCACAGACTGTAAACTCATAGTCTAGAGAACGTAATAGGGGAAATGTAAAGTTGTCTCATTTAGGAAAAGGGGAAGTGTCTAATTATTATTTCTCTTTTAATTGTTATCTGTTGTGGACTGTAAGAGGGTATGTAGACGTCTTCCATAAAAACTTGACTTTCTAAGAGAGATGGGTTTAGGGAACTGAGAAAGTTAAAGGACATTTTTCAGTATGGTCTATGGAATAACTAAACTAGATAATAGGCAAAATGGTTTTAGAAACCAAAAATAAATAAATAAAAGCAATGTTTACATTTTAGCTTTTATATTTAAATTCTTTACCACATGGTTTCATTTTTTTTCTGCTGCATTCTCAGGAATATGTGTCCTTGTAAACCAATGATATGTCCATTAGTCCTGCTGACAACATTGTCAGTTTTAGTTCTCGCATTTACATTTTGCAGAAAGATGCTTTCCCAGTATTCAGTGTGATAGTCAGTCTTTTTTTTCATTTATTAACAGTTATTTTGAGATTACCACTACAGTTACATGGATTGTCCCGTACACGTTACAAATCCCTATTTTTTCTGCATTTTATCTATTATTCTACTGCTCTCACAAATTTCCTCTTTATTTTAACAAATTATCTAGATGCACTAAAAGGCAAGGGGATTGTGGAGTTTGTATGGCTGTACTCAAGCATTGGACTTGACAGTGTTTTTGTCGAAATTAGTATTTATAATATAATAAGTTAACAGAAGACATACAGTAGATGTGTGAGTCTTTACATTAGAAATTTTAGGAAAAAAAAAACATAAAAAGTTTATTAGTTAACACTCTGGTAGATAGAAAACAGAAAGCTGAACAATGTCAAACATTGCACTAACCCAAAAGGAAAATGGCAGTTAGGAGAAAGAAGGTGCAATTAGGGGTAAGATGTCAGTCAGCAGAGGATATTGACATCTAGGCCAAAGTTAAGTTGCAGCAGAAGAGGTTGAAAAAAATGAATTATATATAAAAAGAAGACATCAGTGCCTCTAAGTGAAAATGAAGCACTTCAATAATGCACTCAACATAAATCTTACGAAAAGTGTTTCACATGAGCAACCCATTTATGAAAAAACAATGTGAATAACTCACCAATCCATCAAACATGCATGGATTTACAGCACATTTCCTTCTCACATGTACATAAATACATACTTTTTTCTAACATATAAACTTGTACCCTTAAAGTATATTTAACAATATATTATATGTATTAAATCTTAAAGTACCATCCACCACATTTCGTAATTGCAAACTGATTTCCAATGTACAACTTAGGATACATAATAAGACCCATGCAATATTTTATACCTACAAAAAGTCTTCTATTTGTGTAGTAACTGGGAAGTCCTGAGCGTGGGATTTGATTGTTAGCTTTATGTGAATATTTCTTTCAACGTAAGAGCCCAATCTGACTTATTTTTTACTGATAATGAGAGAGTGATACTGTACTAGTGGTTTTGTGCTGTTTCTGTGTGCTTTATCTTTGAGAGTATATTCTTTCTGAAGAGGTGAAGGATTACGTTTTTCCCCAAAAGAGAAATGCAATCAGGTCCTCTGTGAAATACGTGCAATATATGTTGGATTACATTAATATAGAAGTTTATTGAATGGTCTTCACTATTTTTCATTTTTTTTGTCTTCTTTGAATTGTTTATGAGTTTACAATAACTAAAGGAAAGTTTTTAAAGTTTTAAAATATTGCATTTATTTGGATATGTTTGGACATATTTTAATTTGCACAATGTGGATATATATGTAAAGCAATTTAACAAGTGTGATAGATGGTACATTACGATTTAATACATATTATACAATTTCATATGAACTTTAAGGTCACACTTTTATATATTAGAAAGTGACAATACAATGTTTATTTCATAAGTATATTTTTGTACAAGTGACAAGAAAATTGTGCATTTTAAAATCATTGATGAGATGTTCACAGTTGGAATGCTCATTTGAAAAAAAACTTTCATAAGGGTGTGTAAAGGGTGCAACACCGAGCTGCTGAATTTTCACTTAGAGGTGCCAAGGTCTTCATTTTATATATGATGCATGTTTCTTTTGGGTTTTAGGTGTAAACCAACCGATTTAAGCAGCCCTTGGTTATTTGAGTACATGTTGGTATATATTTAGATATACTGATACATAAACAAACAAAAAATTACATCTGATGCCATGTTTATGATTGAAATGATCCCGCACTCTAATTCTCCAGACCTCTGGTTGAGTAGGCCCATCACCTCCGCCATATTGATAACATGCCTTAAATGGTGCCTACCAGGCTGGTGTTTATTTTGTCACCTAGGTTAAATTTATGAAATAACATAAAATGAAGGGTAATAATGAGTAATTTCCCAATATTCTTTATAAATAAACATTTTCTTAAAGTAAACATAAATTGAAGTTTGCAGCTTTTACCTTCCAACCAGACTTGTGGGTTCACCCATCAACCATGGTCAGTTACACAATTTTCAGGCATTGAGGTCAATTAGGTTAATTAGGTTAAATACACCCTGGCATCTGCACAGACTCAAGCTGTTCCATATCAGATACCTTTGTATTGAAAACAAAGCAGACTGACCTCAGTGGGCTAATTGCTATTATTGGCAATCCACACCCTAAAAAATAAGATAACCAGCAATACTTAGTGGGTGGATGAGACAGGGTGATTAAGAGATACAAATTAAGAACTTCAAACATAGTGTACTGTAGGAAAATACATTACTTTTCATTACCTATGGTGTTATTTTTATATTTGGAATCACAGCTATATCTGTGAGTGCCATATGAAAATACATAGAAGAAGCAATATCAAGCCACCATACTCAGAAATTGTCTGCAGGTCCTTAGTGGTTGCTTTGAATGCATTTTCTATTATTATTATTATTTTGTGCAAAGACTGTACTGTATATTAGCCAAGTGCAATAATGGAGAATGTTATAAAGAAAACACGCCTTTTCTAAAAGTTCCTGAAGTTTGCCGTTAATTTCACACCACAGTGCTCAACTGGCCGATCTGCCACAACTAGTTTTCATAATTGACTCCTAGTTCTACAAAGGAATTATATTAAAACTGCACATATATAAATCAGATTAATACAATCTGCCTAAATCAGGATTTTATTTGCATATTCAGTGGCGGAGCCAAGAAGTGAAAATGAAAAGAACACTTATAACAATATAAATATAAGGTGAACATTTATTTCAGTTGCTGGAAGGCAGAAAAGTAATCAAGAGTAAATTAGTTATAATTCACAGTGCCTTCAAAATGTTGAATAGTATCTTAAAATTCATTTATCTGCTATAAAATTCCAATTTGATTTCATTGTGGTCGCATATTTTGGTCCACTGGCAAAAAAAGCAATTTCTGGGTTTATCACTAAAACAATTTTAGAATTTAAAATAACAGCCTTTTGAAGGGATTATTTAATATTTATATACTTAACATTTAATATGCCCGAGTCTCCATAAATGATGTATTAATAACAATGTCTTTGCTAGTGACTTACTCACTTAGCCACTTGAACTCAAGCAAAATTACTTACTTAAATATGATATTTTACCTTACATTAATGGCTAGATATTACTATACACTGTACAATATTCTCTCCATGTAAGTATTTAAGTTAATACCTATATTCGTGTTTAGTTTTGGAAATCTTTATATATTGTTCAATTTCTTTCCATTTTGTCATAGTGTAAAAGAAAAGGGGCCCAAAAACATAGGTACCCTCATACTGTTAGTTACCCCCTTAAATATACTGCAGTGGCAAACCAACTTAAACAGGTGCAGTAAAAGAAAATCTCATTTGAAAGGAGGGCCTCTCAGTTTCAAGGCGTCAGATGCGCTTCATATTTCTGAAAATATAGGTATTTATAATTATTTTCCCCTTCTGGATTGCTACCTTGTCGTGGTGAAGGTCTTGTTTACTTCAATAAGGATGTGAGCTATACCATAAAGGGTCACCAGAGATGAGTAGGTCATAGCCAAGAGGTCAGAAAAATAGCTGTCCATTGGAGAAGGAACTGACAACCCTCTCCATTATCTTTAGCATGGAAACCTTATGGAAAGACACAACCGGAAACATAATGATAGATGTGCCTGGCGTGCTGTTTTCCATAGGGTCACAGTGAATCGGACATGATTGAACAACTAAACTACAACAATTATTATTTTGGTTCACTGTGGCCCCTATTTAATTGAGTAATTGTTGGTTACTTTAGCACATAATGTAGCCCGTAAACTAATTTTCTATTCAATTGGCTACCTGTGAACGATTTGCGGGTTACAGGCTGAAAATCCCTGCAGTTGTCAAAATTGTAATTCTGAGCCATCTAAGCCTTTGATCTTTCAAGCCCGTAAATGTTACAATCGCAAATCGCTATTCAATTGCTCCTAATCCTCAAGGCAGCAAATATTTTCAAAACTGTAAATGGCAAATGTAGAAGAAAATCCTATGAGTACTAGATAGGACTAGCAAGGGGGTTAAACACCTGATCGTAGCACTTTAAATGCAAATAAAAAATCAATACTGCACTTTAAAAGACGGGGAAAGTGATGAAAGACATTAGAATGAATTGCACAACAGTCTCAAGCTTGTAAATCTTCAATCAAAAATATATTTTTTTTACATTTCATTTTTGTGTTATATCAACATCAGTAATCAAGGAGTTAATACATATCAGGCTTCACACATGGACTAGAACATTTCCTTCATTCATTTTTATTATTTTGTACATTTCCGGATTGCGAGTCTGATCGCATATCGGACTTGTAAATGCTAATTGATTGACGTTTAACTTCCATGTTTTAATGATGTCATGATGATGGTCACATTTACTATTGGCTCTTTCAAAATCGGTAGTTAGGGCCCTGATCATTATTATGCTATGAAATGCTATGTACGGGAAAATGGTTTACGGTTTAGGCTTTCGGCCAGGTAGCTGGGGCTTGTTCAATTGAATCACTCTGTGACTGTTGCAAATTTCAAGCCCGCAGTATAAAGTCAACTGCGGGCTGCAATGGAATGGGGCATATGTGTTAGTAAAATCAAAAATATTTCTTTGTCTGTCAATAATGCCAATATTCTCAGTGTTAGCTCTTCATTGAATTGTGCAAGAAAATGCAGTCAAAAATGTATACCGATGGTTACAGAGTAGTGATATAGAATATAGAACAGATTAATCACTGAGTTGCTCATCTTGTGATAGAACAATTAGAATGTCCACCCTTTTGAACTAAAAGGCTAATTTCTCTGAGATGCTGTCTACTCAATTTGTGGCTCTTTGCACAGATTTTATATTGTGATCTATTTGGATCTATATTGTTTTCATAATTTCTGATACATGCAGTTGTTTATTTTTGGTTTACTATTTTAATAAACATTGTTTTACATAAAGTGTATGTTTACTTTGTCTATAAATTTATAGTGAACCCAATAAAATTGATAATTCCAATTATTCTAATCTCATATATTGCAAGACTTAATAGAAAAAAAAACAATGGAAAACTCCCATGATCCCCTGTGTGAAATCTCTTATGACATGATAAATTGTATCTTTGCTGCAATAGTCGGCATATCATGTTTATTAATTACTTTCCCATCATCCTTCTAGTTGATAATAAAATTACGATTTGAGAGCCCTTTAGAGACTATTTTCTTTATGATCAATGTATCGAGCAAATTATTAACTTAAACTACAGCATTAGTTTATTTTAATAATGAAAGATGTTCAATTCTAAAAACCTGTACTAGTTGGCATAATATTATGTATCTTAAACAATTGTAAAATATTTGAAATTCAAATATAAGATAATAAAATATAATCAATAATAATATAATTAATTATGACTAATTCTGATAAAAAACCATTCATTTGCAGACTTAGATATTGGCATTCATCTGTGGTCAGGGCCACAGGGCAGCCTAGGCGTACATGGCTCTAAGCAATTTGCAAGAATCTGCCACTCTCAAAGGGTATCTTGGGCACGCTATATTCTCACTTTAATGATTCTAGTAGTTTGCCCAAACCCCCTTTTGTAAATAAGTGGAAGCAGGATTTAGGTAGGAGCTTTGGGCGGAAGCCTTTACTCACTTACCTATAAATACCGACAAATGCTTTAGGGGATGCCAGATAGCAGGGGACTTCCTACACACATGGTGGACCTGCACGACAGCACAAAATATCTGGAGACAGTCTTTCAAACTGATATCCCAAGTTACCAATATAATCCTCCGTTGAGACCTGTCTACTAGGAATCCATTTGGACACACTAACTTCCCCCCAAAACAAACTTTTACAATTCATAGCCAAAAGTTGGAGAACCCCCACCCTTAACATAAAGGAGGTCATCCTTAAAGTTAATTATATTATGATTAATGAGAAAATAACTTATAAACTGAGGGATTCCTTTACCTTATTTCTGGCAATTTGGTCTCCATGGCTGGACTCCCAGCATGGTATTACAGTTTAGGGTTGTAGAATGGTAGCCTTTGCAGTCACACACAGCTGTCCATGAAAAAGAATGCAGGAGCTGGTGGGGTCATGGTCGCGGTACTTGGAGATGGAGCGTACGCTCTGAAGTGAACTTGCCAGGTTAGACTTTTTACTTTCTATCTCGTATATTTGATAGTCTATTTATTTATTTATACTGCTGTTTATTGTAATTTAATTGCCCAGACTACAGTAAATGGGGAATGTATGGTTATAAAGGAGTGGATTCTCCTAGAGATTTATCACTGAAAAATCAGAAAATTAAGAAGACTGCAAATAATGTTCGAATGGATTAGCATTTTGTTAGTAGATACAGTAATCCCGTTTTTCATACATATCAATATGTCCATGATGTACAGTTGCACGCAAAAGTATGTGAACCCTTTGGAATGATATAAATTTCTGCACAAATTGGTCATAAAATGTGATCTGATCTTCATCTAAGTCACAACAATAGACAATCACACTCTGCTTAAACTAATAACACACAAAGAATGAAATGTTACCATGTTGTTATTGAACACACCATGTAAACATTCACAGTGCAGGTGGAAAAAGTACGTGAACCCTTGGATTTAATAACTGGTTGAACCTCCTTTGGCAGCAATAACTTCAACCAAACGTTTCCTGTAGTTGCAGATCAGATGTGCACAACGGTCAGGAGTAATTCTTGACCATTTCTCTTTACAGAACTGTTTCAGTTGAGCAATATTCTTGGGATGTCTGATGTGAATCGCTTTCTTGAGGTCATGCCACAGCATCTCAATCGGGTTGAGGTCAGGACTCTGACTGGGCCACTTCAGAAGGCATATTTTATTCTGTTTAAGCCATTCTGTTGTTGATTTACTTCTATGCTTTGGGTCATTGTCCTGTTGCAACACCCATCTTCTGTTGAGCTTCAGCTGGTGGAAAGATGGCCTTAAGTTCTCCTTCAAAATGTCTTGATAAACTTTGGAATTCATTTTTCCTTCAATGATAGCAATCCGTCCAGGCCCTGACGCAGCAAAGCAGCCCCAAACCATGATGCCCCCACCACCGTACTTCACATTTGGGACGAGGTTTTGATGTTGGTGTACTGTGCCTCTTTTTCTCCACACATAGTGTTGTGTGTTTCTTCCAAACAACTCAACTTTGGTTTCATCTGTCCACAGAATATTTTGCCAGTTCTGCTGTGGAACATCCAGGTGCTCTTGTGCAAACTGTAAACGTGCAGCAATGTTTTGTTTGGACAGCAGTGGCTTCCTCTGTGGTATCCAATTTGTGCAGAAATCCATATCATTCCAAAGGGTTCACATACTTTTTCTTGCAACTGTATATACGTGTTTGTTAAAATTTGTAACATCTTCAATAAAAAAATTGTCAAAAACAATTGGTTTGTATTATTAGAACATATAATATAGTACTAGATTTATAGATTCACAAAATACGATGCTACAAATAAAAAAATAATAAAAGTTCAAATGAAAAAATATTACATTTATAATTTATTAAACCTAATATATTTTATCATCACTATTAAACATAGAATTAGACATCACATCAGTATATTTATTCATGTATCATTACTAAACTTCTGATGAAAGTTTAGTAATGATACTAGTACTATTATGATACTATTATACTATGATAGTATTCTATCTGATGTTATCTAAAATATTGGAGTTAATTATTGAAAAATAAAGCAGCACACACAATATTTCTATCTTGTAGTTGAATCAAACTTGTTATGGTTACCTCAATAAATAGAATTTTACAAAAACACAGTAAAACAATATTCAGCATTAAAGCCCTCAGTTGTCATAGTACATAATGTTTAAATACAAAAATATCCTTTCCTAACTATTATTTGATAGTCAGTTATTAGAATAAATTATCTGCTCTCATCAGGTTGTCACTTTCCTCAGGTTTATAATCAGTTTTATTTTTATTTTTTCCTTTTACTTAGGTTTTAGTCTCTTCTGTATCTTTTCCTTGTAAATAGTGCAATAAATGTTGGTGCTTTACAAATGACTAATAATAGTTTATTTTAATATATAAAAGTAGAATTTTCGCTATGAGGCTGTACTTACATGGTATGGTCCTTAAGAGGCCTATGACTTTCTTCACCAGGATGAATGCTGCTTCCTTGAGCAACGTTCCATTGAAATGCATTTTCTCGGCGAAAAAGAACTGCTTCTAGCTGTAACCAACCACATATACTTTCGTTTTCAAAACTACAGTCTTTTGAGGCTTAAAAAAGAAGAAAACACACTTTTATAAGTAAATAACATTATAAAGAAAAATCACAAAGTAAGGTCATTTTAAATAGATTAGATTTTTAGACAGCATCAAGTTGCCCAGATTTTCCAGAATCCAGGGAGAGTTCACAGTCCAACGCACCTTATAGACCTTAGGAATATAAACTACTGCATGTTACTGTATGTTACATTAAAGCATAAAACCAAAAGAGAGAAATCAGAGAACGATCTAACCTTAATAGGTTAATTCTATGGGTATGATAACACACTCTGAAAGCAAGCTCTTTTAGCTGACTTGTGCCCTTCATATGGAGAAATATTTTGTAGTACAGTGGGGGGGGGGGGGGGGGGAGTATTTGATCCCCTACTAATTTTAAACGTTTGTCCACTGACAAAGAAATGATCAGTCTATAATTTTAGAGACAGAATAACAAAAACAAACCCAAGAATAACGCATGTCAGAAAAGTTATACATTGATTTGCAGGTCAGTGAGGGAAATAAGTATTTGATTCCCTATCAATCAGCAAGATTTCTGGCTCCTGTGTGTCTTTTATACTCTTAAAGGCAGTGATCCTAATCTCAGCTTGTTACCTGTATAAAAGACACCTGTCCACAGAAGCAATCAGATCAATTGGAGTACAATTGGTAGAATTCTGTCAAGATAATTCTCTGGTCAAAGCAAACACAGGCTACCAACTGCCTCCAAGACGACTCTAGACATGGACATCACAATATAATATAGAATATTATAGAAATCAGATTTATAGAGCTCCTCCATCTTTGGCTGCAAAGTATATAGTCAATCAGCAAAAACAAGAGCTGGAGCTGACTGTGGCTAAGACAATGAGCTTCTTATTGCAAAGTTCAGAATTATACTGACGAAATGAGGGATCATCATCAGACCAAGTAGAAACAGAATAAATGATATCCCTTGTGAATATGCAGTAGAGAGTGGAGATAGAAAAAGATTTGTCCAACTGAATGCAGAATTCCAGAGGATAGCAAGAAGAGACAATGAGACATTCTACAATGAGTGATGTAAAGAGATTGAAGAAGCTAACAGAAGTCAAAGATCTCTTTAAACAAATTATGGATCTCAGAGGTACATTTCATTCTAAAGTTGGTGTAATAAAAGATAAAAATGGTAGGTACTTAACAGAAGATCAGATAGAGGAGGAGGTGGGAGTACACTGAATATCTATATAGGAAGGATCTTAACAGCAGTGATGACCTCAATAGTTTGTCCAATGAGTTGGAGCCAGACATCTTGGGGTGCAAAGTGAGAGGGACCCTAGGATGCATTGCTGATAACAAGGCTGTAGGAGTTGATTGAATCCCAATTAAACTATCCCAAATTGATGATGCTGTGAAAGTGTTGCTTGCCTTATGCCAACAACATTTGGAAAACTCAACAATGGTCAATAGACTGAACAAAAGGTCAGTCTACATCCCAATCCACCCCAAAAAAGGCAGTGCCAAAGAGTGCTCCAATTATCGAATAATTGCACTCATTTCACATGCGAGCAAGGTAATGATTAAGATTCTGAAAGCTCAACTCCAACAATATATGGACTGGGAACTACTGGATGTGCAAGCAAGGTTCCGCAGAGGAAGTGGCACAAGAGATCAAATTACCAATGTCCAATAGATAATAGAGAAAGCAAGAGAGTTCCAGAAAAGCATTTACTTCTGCTTCATAGACTATTTTAAAGCCGTTGACTGTGTACATTTGATCCTCCTCCTGGACCAAGAAGCCACAGTCAGAACTGAACATAGGACAACAGAATGGTTCAAGAGTGGAAAAGGTGTATATTGTCACTTTATTTATTCAACTTATACGCAGAGTACATAATGCGTAAGGCAGGACTGGATGAATCCAAAGCCGGAATCAATATTGCTGGAAGAAATATCAACAATCTCAGATACACCGATGATACAACTTTGATGGCTGAAAGTGAGGAGAAAAAAAAGGACCTTCTGATGAGGGTAAAAGAAGAGAGTGCAAAAGCTGGCCTGCTGCACAACGTTCACCTCAAACTGCAATCTAGGTTCCTGACAAAAAGATGGGGAAGAAGTGGAGGCAGTGACAAATTTTATTTTCCTGGGATCCAAGATCTCTTCAGATGTAGCTTGGATAAGCTAGTCAAAAGCTAAATTATTAAACTATCAACAAAGGTCTGAATAGAGCTGGACCATAGAGAAGGGTATGCACCATAAAATTGACGCCTTTGAATTGTGGTGTTGGCAAAAATACTTAAAGTCCCTTGGACTGCAAGAAGATCCAATAAATCAGTACTTTCGGAAATCAAGACAAACTGTTCACTAGAAGCTATGATCATCAGGCTGAAGCTCAAATATTTTGGCCATATCATGAGACAGCAGGATTCCCTAGAGAAGACTATGATGCTGGGAAAAATTGAAGGCACAAGAAGAAGGGGACGACAGAGGAGGCGATGGATAGATGAGGTGACTGAAGCATTGAACATAACCATGATGGAGCTGAGATTGGCAGCTTATAGATGTACCTGGTTTTCTGCGGTCTGTCATGGACCCCTTTTCCAGTTCCTGAACAGAAAACTTGGCTCCAGACACTGGTTTATGTACATAAACACCTCCATTGTATTTGTAATCTGTTTTGTCCCATTGTTTGTCCATTAAAGTTAATAACATATAATATTATTGTTCTCAGGAAGCTAAAGCTAGACCCCATGTGGGGTCATCTCCTGTAATTGTCTGCCACACCCTCTCATTGTTACATTGTGTACACCCCCTCTGTATCTAACTGCTATAAATATTGCTGACTTTTCAAAATAACACAGGTCACTTCTGGAGACATATAGATATCGTGTGTCTCTTACTTTTCCTGGTGGCTGCGATATTGAACCTCTCAACCCTGCCAGTAACCTGTCCTGATCACTACCGCAGGAAGGTTACTGAGAATCCTGGAAGTTCTGATTCCTGATGGAGAGATCCTGACTGATACAGAAGCCAGATATCAGGGTGCTGGTGCCGAGATTTCCAAGAACCCAAACGGTCCTTGTGGGTAGTTAACCTGTAGTCTATAGCAGGTAGCCCTGGGCAGTTCCTGACACAGCGTACCCTAGATGCAGAAGTGATCCCAACCTCGCCAGCCCTGGAGGATACTCACCCTAAGGAGCTACTGACCACAGCGAAGTCTGCTACCCCGGGTGAGCCTCAGCCAGGAAAGGATCTCCATCCAGACACCCTTATCCCGAGTCCTGTTGAGTTTTTTCCCCAACTCTGCCTTGGCAATGGACCCTGAGGAGATTGTGCCTGGCGGGGAAGTGCTTTTTACCCCCACCTAAGCTGCTCCCTAGATGGGATACCCCACGGCCACTACCTGTCTGTGGCCAAGGCGGTAGCAGGATGCCCCTGGCTGAGATCCTAGTTCCTGAGACCGTGGAAGGGTTCCCAAGATTGATGCCTGCAATTTGGGGTGGGTTATTGAAGGAAAAGGAGCTGGGTTTGGGCTGTGTTGCTACCTTGGACCCTGAGGATTGGTATCCCAGATGTCAAGAAAAAGGGATAGGGTGGCTGAGAAGTGGGTGCTAGCTCAGATACCCCCTGGAAGGACTGTACATATGGACTATGTGCCCAAGCCCCTACAGAAATTAGGGCTAAAGACTGTGGACACTTTCCTGAAGGATGGGCAACCACCCCCAGACTGGGCAAACCTCCTACCCCCTCCAGGAGGAGGACATGCACTGGGACTTATGCAATGACCACTTGGACCAACATTTTTTCTTTTGGATGGGGACTTGGACATGGACTATGGGCTGCAGTTCAAGACCATCATCCGTTAAAAGATCATAGCCCCAGAACTGCTGTCTGGAAGGGGGGAGTAATGTCACTGACCCCTTTTCTAGTTCCTGGGTCTTAGCCCATTAAAGGAAGACAGCTAGGCTCCAGTTACTGGATTATGTACGTAAACACCTCCATTGTATTTGTAATCTGTTTTGCCCCATTGGTTGCAAGATGTGTATTGGAGGTTAAGCCTATTGCGCTCAGGAAGCTACTACTAGACCTCATGTGGGGTCATCTCCTGTAATTGTCTGCCACTCATTGTTACATTGTGTACACCCCCTCTGTATCTAACTTATAAATATTATAGTATAAATATTGCGGACTTTTCAAAATAAAACAGTTCACTTCTGAAGACGTATAGAAATTGCGTGTCTCTTATTTTGCTCCTGGTGGCTGCAAAACTGAACCTATCTCAAACCTGCCAGTAACCTGTCCTGATCGCTACCGCAGGAAGGTTACTGAGACTCCTGGAAGTGCTGATTCATGATGGAGAGACTCTGAGTGACACAGAAGCCACATATCCAGGAGCTGATGCCAAGATTTCCAAGAACCCAAACGTTCCTTGTGGGTAGTTAACCTGTAGTCTATAGCTGGTAGCCCTGGGCAGTAATAGCCACTACCACCGGATTGTCACACGGTCAATAGGGTCACAGAGTGTCGGACACGACTGAATGGCTAAACAGTGGCTAATCATGTATAGTATTATCATACATAACAATATAAAATTATTAGAGTGTAAATATTTTTTCATAAACAAACAATAAATAAACAATCAGAAATATTGGTCATGTCTTATATTTCATTGCTGAATTAATTATAGAATGCTAAAACCTTTAGAGGACCAACTGAATAAATACAAAAATATGTCCGGTAGAGATTTGAAACACCACAGACTAATTTAATATGAAACTTGAACCTTATAATTAATGCTATGGAATATGTTGGTTATTTACAAATACCGTAAGTAATAATAATATCTTAGATGGTATTTTCATGTATTACTAAATGCTGTCAACATAATGGCTTAAGTGGCTAACAATAGATGCCCAACCCGTTTAATTTAATTTACCTGATTACCAATAATTCTAAAATAGCTCAGTTTAAGGGCTCTTCATATAATAGTGTTTGTATATTATTTATCTTGCCAAAATCGATTGGTGCTCCTGCTTGCTTTTGTATTAACGAGAGCTCATTTTTCTATCAATCCACTACCAGCTAGCTATCTGTGATCTTTGATTTTCTTTTCATAAGTTTTGATTATTCAGCTGCACTTCCCTTTTCTGCCAGGTTGACACTGGCTTATCCTTCATTGCCTATCTGCCTCAGCCTCTAAACTCATACTTAAATATTCTTCTTCAAAATCTCTGAATCATCTATATTTAAAAAAAAACATTAAGTAGGCCCACTGAAAGATATAGAGACCTAATGCCAAATATACACAAAGAGCATATGTAAAATTTAAACCTACAAATCACAGAAAACAAATGTATCAGTCTAAAAACTTCAAAAAATGTTTTAATAAGCATCTAATTAGCTTTTATTATGCTTGTTCAGTGTTACTTACCACATCTCAATTCATCAGAATTATCAGAACAGTCTGGTTTAAAATCACATATCTTTGTTATTGGTATACACTGTCCTGTTGACCTACAAACAAACTCTTCACTTGTACAGTTATGAATAGGGAGTGTCGCAATGGCAGATGTTTGCAATGGTAAGGGTGACCATGTTGGTAAGACACCTAGAAAAAAAAACTATTATTAGCAACTTGGTCTTTTCTCTATTGCTTGCATTTACCCATAAGACCAAAACAGTTTTCAATTAAATACTAATGATATTTCCATTCATAAGCTAAAAATGAAAAATGTAATGATAAACATACTTTCAAACGTTAGCTTTTCAGCCTGCAGCTAATGTGCCTGTCTCCAAGTCATTAAGGGAATAGGCACTACTCTGGCTTATTAGCTCGAACTGGGAGGGAGTCAATAAAGAGCACTGTCTAGGTGAAAACCTTGCCTCTATATACATAGAGTTCTAAAGACCCCCTCTCAGCCAGATCAGCTCACACTCTATTTATTATTTATATGGTTTGAAACAAGTATCTTGAATTAAGGCCAATAACCTAGGAATTTCATTAATATTCAACAGATCTGTTTACATGACTTTTAAATAATAAAAAACACCACAAACATCATTTTTTTGTGATTAACAAATATGTTTTTGTAAGAAATGTTATGACACACTCTATAGGCCAACATGGCAATACCTAGAGATGGTAGAAATTCAAAGGTTATATTTCACAACTCTACCTAATTGATATTTGAATGCATAAAAAAAATATGTAAAACATGCAACCATATGTTATCTTACTTGCACAAATGATGACTCACCGAAGATTTAAATAAATATATATATATATATATATATACGTAAACATTACCAAGTTTTCTACTGTATTAAGCTTACCATTGTACAGTTCACAGCCTAAGAAGGACAGGTCATCAATTGCAATGTCACCTGTAAAGCCGTCACCAACTGTTCCCATTATTAGTAGCGGAAAATAAAACACAAAGACAATTTTTTATCCGTGTGTTCTAATAAAATCATAATTTTCAGAATAAGTAGCATAAAATGGAAATGTGAACTATATCCACTTCTGTGTTCCATTCAAATATTAGTTTTTCATTGCCTTGATATAATGTATTTTGTTACATACAACTGTATACAAAAATATATTTACTGTTGTTCAAACTGTAAGTTTCAGTGAATATTTATGTGAACAAAGGTTGACACAACATCTTTGTGTCGATTATAATGTAATTTTCAAGTAATATTTTTATTTTGACTACTTAAAATAAATACAAGGAGTGAATGGGAATATGCAAAAAACTGAACTCCCTTTCAAGTCGGTTTGTTTTCCTTCTAAACTTCTAAGTTTGCTTTCAATGACCACTGTGGTCATATACTTCAAACATACTGTTTTGAGGAACTACATCTGAAAATATGCAAAATGGCTTTAGTATGGAAAATAAAATCATACAGCCTCCAAAATGGCAAATCCCACTGCAGCACGATTGCACCTACTTTTTATATTCAGTTATGCTGCTGTCGGATCAACCATTTTGATTTCTGCAGATCAAAATCCTGAAGTGGGATGAGACTTTGATTGCACAGTAAGTTTTTGAATGTGCCTTAAAGAAAAATTACATGCATTGGAGAAATGTCAGAAGGAAACCTTTCCTACAACCTCATTAGTCAAGTCAGGATCAGTCAAAATGTTTGCCACAAACACAGAAGAAACATTTGGCAAAAAATTGCTAAAGCATTTCAAGAAAAGTATTCTTGGGAAAACCAAGGTGTTGGATCGACAGGATTATGTGGCTGTAAGTGGCGACGAAAATATTGTGCTGGAGGATGAATGGGTGAAACTAAATACCAACAAATCCTAGAAGGGAAGAAAATGAAGTCGAAAAGATGGATATTTCAGCAAAACAGTTATAGAAAATATATGAGGATCAACCATGCAATGTTTACACGAACAAAAAGATTATTCTTCATAGTGCCCAGATTTTATAAATATGTTGTGAGGATATTTTAAACATAGAGCGCATGCAAGAAGACCTATGATTATTTCTGAGTCTTAAGATCAGCTCTGAAGATCAGCTGTTGCCCGATACATAGCTCCAAAAAAAGGAGGTTTGAAGGAGGTGTTATTGACTGAAAAGGTGTCACAACTATTGCACATGCCAAAATTATTACTTTTAAAACAATCACCATTCCTCATTTACTGAATCACACCGTAAGTCCATAAAGTAGCTCTATTTCCATTCTTGCTTGTGCTTTAAAGATTTCTAAAATATATATTTTTTAAATTCCCGTATCCTACATTTTCAGGGCCTCATTCCAATGTATTATGCAGGCCTGTACGGTGCAAGTTCCTAACTAACTTGGGAACCTATGTATTCCAATTAGAGATGTCGCGAACAGTTCGCCCGCGGACTATTCGCAGCGATTTTGGCATGTTCGCGTTCGCATGTTCGATGGCGAACACATGCGCTTTTCGGTTCGCCCCCTATACTTTATCATTGAGGAAACTTTGACCCTGCACCTCACAGTCAGCAGACACATTCCAGCCAATCAGCAGCATACACTCCCTTCCAGAGCCTTTCTATCTGAAGGACAGCAACCCAAAAAGCCCTTTTTAGGGCTAGAACATAATTTATTTTATTTTATAATTTTTTTCTGTGTAATCTAATTGCATATGCCTGCCTGCCAGCGTGTGTGTGACAGGCTAACACCTAACAGCTTATATTGTTTTTTGACTGTAATCGATTGAATATCAGTTGCCTGCCTACAGGCGTGTGTGTGAGGCCTACAGCGCCTACTCTGCCAACTTTTGCCAGTGCACAGTGACACTCATATCTGGTGGCACCTTAGATTGCACGCGCAGTGCCCCAAATTTGAAGTAGGAGGTCCGACCATGCATCTTTTTCCATCTCCCTGTTCCAAAAATCAATGCCATATACACGTCCCCTAATAGTGGACGTAACAGGGATTAAACCGATAGGAATAGTACTACTTAACAGTACACACCATATAATAATGCAGACAGAGGCAACGCAGAGAGAGGAGTCTAAAGAAGATGAGTCAGAGGAGGAAGGTGGCTTTGAGGAGGTGGAAGACCAAACACAGCAGGCGTCCCAGGGGGCTTGTTGTCACCTTTCGGGGACCCTTGGTGGCTGGGTGGAGGAAGAGACCTTCAATGACATCAGTGAGGACAAGTAACGGGACATGGCTAGCTTGGTATCCAACCTTGTGCAAATGGAGAGATTGCGGTTGTGCAAAGGGACTGTTTGTGGTTGTTTGCGGTGCATTCAACGGGGAGATTGGTCTGTTACTGTGAAGCGGGTGTAACCCTTACACTACCTGATCGATTCAACATCATACCTGATGTTTTAAAGCATGGTATTCCAAACAATTTAGGAATGTTAGGTGATTTATGCCCTTTATGGCTTAAAACCAGATTTTGCATCAACTATGTAATTTTCCATGGGAGTTTTGCCATGGATCCCTCTCCGGCATGCCACAGTCCAGGTGTTAGTCCCCTTGAAACAACTTTCCCATCACTATTGTGGCCAGAAAGAGTCCCTGTGGGTTTTGAAATTTGCCTGCCCATTGAAGTCTATGGAGGTTCGCCGGGTTCGCCCGTTCGCGAACATTTGATGGAAGTTCGAGTCCGCTGTTCGCGAACCGCAAATTTGATGTTCGCGAAATCACTAATTCCAATACATAAAATTTTAAGTGCTGCATGAACGCACAGCTGAAAAGGTTAAAATGACCTGGATTACCAAGTTACGAATAATAAAGGACCTAAATCTGTTAGCCCAATCGTAAATTTATACACACTGTGACAACAGTGGCCGTACAGGACTGCGCCTCAGTAGCATTTCTAATACTAGTGTGACCTGGCAGGCCTTTGGCTAATGATTTCTTCAGTGATCCACAGAAGCTACAGAGTCCCAATATGTTTTTATCTTTTCTTTTAATAAACGTTTCCAAACAAAATAGCTTATTGTCAGCATGAAAATAAACATCTACATATACAGGCTTACTATTTTTCAGGAGCCCTCTAAAACTGCTTCTCGGACTTCAGGTAAAACAGTCTTTTCACACAGAGGGTTGGGGTTCTGGCCTTCCCTCTCTCCAGATACCCCAACCTCCAGGGACCCTTTTATATTGCGGCACCTATGCTTCTCAGGAAGTCCACACGCTCAGACTTTCCCTGGGGTTTAACATAGTACATACTTCAGTACCTTTATATCTGGTGTCTGTCACTTTAAGCCGCTTGCCTCGCCCCAGCCTGGGTATCCACCTCTCTCTCTCAGCTTTGGGAAACTGCAGCAGTCTAAATAGCCTTCACTCACTGGCTCTTGTGTCAAGCAGCTTTAAAAACTTTCTCTCTGTCTTTGCAGCTCTTCAAAATCTTCTTTTCAGAGACTCAAAGTTCCACACCGGCAAATTGTCTGTCTCAGTCCCTCTCAGTCCCACAGACTCTCATCTCACTGGCAGTCTCCACTCCTGAATCAGCAATCACTGTCTCAGGCCAGCCAGGCCTGACTGGGAAGGCCTCATCTCTCCTATTCAGACCTTTAATTACTGTTCACCTGGGCCAATTAAGACTATGCAGGAGTTTAACTCTGTCACTAATGCATAGAATTCTTCAAAGTGCTCTATCTTGCATCATCCTCTGGGGCATCGTCTTACAACTTAAAACCACTCTTGCTATGTATTCTATTAGCTACTTGCAATCCGATTATGAGTTACTCGACCACAGCCAGCCAGAGCTGCAAATTCAGGCATACAACTCCATTGGTTTTAGCACAGCTTGCACATTATGAATGCTAATTAATTAAAGTTACACAAAATCAATATTCTATTAGAACCGTAGGTCTAGCTCACAAATGACCTGCAACAGAATTTTTTAGAAATGTAAGCAGGGTCAGCCTCGGGCCTTAAAGAGAATAGGGGGTGACATTGATGCAGGCTACATGGGTATATTGCTACATAGCATGTAAGGAACACGCTGTTAGAGGCACAGGAACATGAGGATTCAGGGACTAATGATGACAAAGGGGATTGCACTAATATGGCCAAGATGTTCAGGAAGGCAAACAAACACACAAGAAGGCTGTGGAGAGTCACATGAAGCAACAGCAAACTGACCTCCATCAAGGCCAATCTTGGGTATACCCATCCTGTAAATGCCCATGCCACTGCTGTTGGGCATGTGGCAAGATGTATAACAATAATATGTATGTGTCATTAGAGCTAGCGTTATTGTAATAATTAATTAAAAAATATTATCATCAACCCTTCAGGGGAATGGAAATGCATGAAGGGATGGCTATACAGATAAGATTATTATTACATAAATGTTATGTCCAAAAACAGTGATAACGGTATAACAATACTTTATTACATACACAAAGCACACTCATAAATGTATACAACTGTGAATTAATATCATGGGTGTGGTGTGGACAGACACCGGCAGGACAAGAGACTGTTTGGGAAAAAGGTGAAATCTAAGGCGTTAAAGGTAATACTGTATAATAATAATGATGCATAGCATCTACTAGGGTCACATGTGGGCACTACACCACAGTAACCAGAATCTGATGAATATAAATCTCATCATACATCAATCCATTTAATATAAGTAACCAGTAATGCACATATTAATTCTGGTCTTCATCTCCTTAATAAAACAAATACATAAACTTCTGAACTATGTAATTCAATTTAGTTACACACATACAATCCTGTATGTACAGTACAATGCTAAATACCATAACTATAACAATAAACCAACTTACCTGATCTTCATCTGCAACCGTTACTAACCATTAGGTGGGTGTCATGATACATCAATAGCCTTGCATATTAATAATGATGTGTCATCCCACAACAAATGCTTAGCTGTAACCACAGTCAGTGGTTCAAGAGTACTATCAATATCTCTATATGATATTGTTTAGCCACATTGATATTAAACTGATTTGGTGTTATCACATTTTGTGTTATCACATGATGTCTGAATACATACCCATTAAAATGGAGAGGACACAAAGGTCAGCAGCCATAATGTCTGTTAATTACATCAGACAAAAGTATCTGTTCTCTTATTAAAATTGCAGAGATGTTAACATGCTTCACTAGTGCATGTATTAATGCTGGCTTTGATGAGCATGCCATTGTGGGACCCTGCCATATCTGAATTGGTCTAAATCAATGATAACAACAACATGTATTCTAAAACTGGAAATATGATTTCATTAATAGTGTGTGAGCTGCTTTTTAGGAGCGGACAACATTGATGGAATATCAATCTGTGAATATATTTCCATTAATTCATTTTGTAGCAATGTTTGCAGATGAAGAAGATGCCTTCATGAACCTGAATTGTGCTTAAATTTAAGAAAAAATACTAAGGCCTAAAAAAATAAATAAGGACTGCACCATTTCCTCTCAATGGCATTCATCAGTGACCATCAATTGGTGAAATGTGAAAAAACATAACCCTACATGTCCACAGAGAAGAGGATCATGGACCATGTGTTGGGGTTAGCCATCTGCTTACAAAATATCACCATTACATAGGTCATGATCCTTGTTGCTGTAGCCAAGCTAGATTATGTTAACAGTTGTACCAATAGATTGTCACTGAGGAGTGGTCCTAAAAAGGACCAAAACTATGTACAGCACCTACATCCTCCTTCGCGGTGCACACAGGGACCCAATTCCATGTGTCCACACACCTTCTGTCTAGGTAAGGGGGTTGCAATGGGAGGCATCCTCCCAGAAGGCATTAGCAGCGGAGGTGGCGGAGGCATTGAGAAAGAGGAGGAGTGGCCTGTGTTCAGTAGGATGAATTATCCAATGACTGGTTATCCAACAACTGGATCAGCCTTGCCATGTAGGATTTTATCATGAGGTTGTGCCTCCTCACCTCCCTATAGAGACTCTGGAGGCTGCTGTCCACCAAGACCTGGTTTGAGGAGACACTGGTCTGGAGCCCCATCGTAGCGTCCACTTGCTCTCGCATCAAGACCAGCATCACCCCAATGGCGGCCTCCAATGGTGGACATTGGGATTGAAGTCTAATGAGGCAAGGCATGGCTGTCTCTAACTATGGCTAATACCTCCTTTCAGGCCTGGACTCTGGGCCCAGGCCTAACTTCTCTCCCCTTGCAAGGATAGTGGGCGGTCACAGATGACACAGAGGAGGACCACCATCTCCTCGTGCCTGTAGATAGGGGCCCTGTGCCTCCAGCCTCTTGCCTTCCCAACTTTGGATGGGGATCCTGTACTCCCTCCTCTGACCCTGAGTCCTGTCCCTCCTCCCCACTACCCTCTGGGATTAGGTCCCTCCCATACTCACCCTGTGCTATGCATGCCTATCACTATGGGTGAATCCCTCCCTCTACCACACATCCACTCCCTCTCTTACCCTCTCCTCCAGCCCCTCTCTTCCTCCCTCTCCTACCCTCACCTCCACTCCCTCCATCCTTACCTCAACTCTCTATCTCTCTCTCCACCCTCACCTCCACTTCCCAGGGTCCCCCCACTTTTTCCTCTTTCTCCTCCTCTCCTCTCATCCTCTTCTCCTCCCCACTTCTCCCGTTTTCTCTCCACCCTCCATAACAAACCCCAATATAGTTTGAGGATAAATAAAAATAAGTGTATATGTATATATGTAGAGTATAGAGTATGGGGTGGGGTGGATGTTGTGACCTATCTGTATGTGTACCTATGTATATTATTACTCTATGTGTAAGTATATTGTGTTATTTGTTAATATGTGTTTTGGTGCATTCATTGTAATATACATATTTTAGAAATAGAAATCATTACAATCGCAATAACCTACTCTCCTAAATTGCCTACTCTGACTCTCCAAGGTCAAAGACCTCCAGCTCTGGGAACTTGTGCTAATTTGTCAAAATCTACAACATAATCAACGCATGGGCGTGAAGCTCTCAGCTTTATTATCTCTCCCTGTCAATCACTGATCCATTAGGCCGTTTTCTATTGGCTCCTAGGGCTGTGGTGCTCACCTAAATTTCAGGATGGTTTCACAATGAAAGCGCCATACAGTAAAATCACTGTCCCTAAAAACTTGCGAGCGCGGGTAGGGGTTTACACTTAAGGACTTAAATTGAGGGCTTGCAGCAATAGAATGCATCTAAGCATTTAGAGAAAAAAACACCCGCAGCCAAAATTACAGGTTAGAGTAATTTGAAAGATTATAATTGAATAGGGCTCAAAGTGTTTATGTTGTTCTCATTTAATAATTTAACGAGAACTGGCATTATGATAAACATAAAATAATGTACAGAAATTATATATATATAAGTGCATTTTACTACTAATACTTAGAGAATACTGTATTTTCTTTGTTTTGTAAAGAAAAAAGTTTGTTCGGTTCTTTATTAGAAATATGTCTGAGGCAGAACAGATAGGGAATATCCTCATAAGCCTGGTGGTGTATTTTATCTGAAATTTACTGTTACAGTGTCTTAGCATGAAATAGCAACTTACACAACCCAGCTTTTCAAAACTGATCTTTGCAGTTCTGCAACAGTGAACCTGTCTGCAAATTTTGCAACAGGGACAATTTTCCATCTTCTTTTTGCAATGTATTTTTAGCCTCTCAGTAAATCTTTGTAATTGGATTTCAAAGGTAGAAATGTGTTGACCAGAGTCAAATGAATTGCCATTTGAAAAAAGCCTTGTATGTTAATGTAAAACTTCCTCAAGGGAATGTCTGTAACATGATGTTAATTTCATAGCTAGGTTATAATTTGAATCAGGGGAATGGTAACACATTATTTTATACATACAAAATGTATACAGTATTACAATATTATACTACATTTTCAATAATCATAGCTGCTGGGAAATCACTGAGATTCGCAAATATCATGAGAGCAGGGACATTTTTTCAAGAAATAAAATAGCAAAAATTGTATGAAACAGATATATTTTAGGATACTACTGTAAGAGAGGAATTCAACAATAAAACTACAATGGTTATGATTTATACATAATGTTTCAATATCTAGCATATATACAGCCCAATTAAAATCGAAGCCCGTAGTATCATCAGCAAGCACGCAAAGGCTGCGGGCTTGAAATTTGGCTGTGTTACAGAGCTATTAAATTAAACCAGGCTGCGAGTTACTGGCCAGAGATGCCAACCCGTAAACCATTTGTCGCACGTTGGATGTGCGGCCGTGAACATGATCAATTAGTCAAACCCAAAGCTACAGGTTTAGATGGAGCCAATGGCACCAGAGATCGTCATCATTATGTCACGGAAAAATGGAGGTTAGATTTCATAGCCTTATGTATTTCAATTACGAGTTTCAATTGGACCCTCATTCCAGTTATGATGCAAAATTAAAAATCTGTAAATATGATATTCAAGTCCATGCGATTTCCATTATATGTATTAACACATTGATTGCCGGGATAGATAAAATACGTAAATTAAACATTACAAAAATATTTTTTATTGCAGATTTGCGGGCTTGAGAATGTTGTACTATTAATTTTAATACCTAACATAATTTCCCTTGAATTATGAGTACAGTAATGTGTGTATATTTGCATTTACAGTGCTACGTATAAGACTTTAACCCCCTAGCAGGTCCTTACTAGTACCTGTTGGCTTTTTGGCTCCATTTGCGGCCTACTGGCTTGAACACCAGTGAATTAGGTGCAATTTAATAGCGAGATTAGAACGTAACAGTTACGGACTTGAAAAAACAAAGGATTTGCGGGCGCGGAGTGCAATTTTCCACTTCCCGTAGGGCTTTTCGCCCTTACCCCGCAAGTCATTGGCGGGTTACTTTATGGGGCCAATTTAATAGCAGCAAGTCTTATGGGCTACATTACGGGCTACGGTTTTATATGCTGAGAGAATTTAATAGGTCTAATAGTGCACCACAGTACATTATAGTATAGTACAAGTGAACATGTGTATGAAATGCATTCATAAACGTGTGTTTAAAATGTAATACTAAGATTTCACTGACTGATATAAAATCAATAAATCCAAGACTTAAATTGTTGTTAAAACAAAGCAATATAAGCCTCCTGTATTTGAGTGATTTATATTTAAAATATAAGTTCAGGAACAGCATATTTTAGACTTATGATATATTTTCTTACCAAAAATAATGGTGTCATTTCTAGAAAACGCATCTAATTCTGTATTCTGCTTTTCTATTCATAAATTTAGCAAATCGGTCATAGAATTCTAGCATTTAATATATAAAAACTAGCAAAAATAATTTTAAGGTATTATAAACTAATTTTAAAGGACCACTTTAGCCCAAGAAAAAACATTTCAAAGTATGTAACTAATAACATTATCAGCTGTATAAGCCTTGGACCTGCGAACATCTTATGAGACAATCAGATTATGTGGGAAGGCTAAGGCTCTCTCCTCACAGACCCAGAAATAGGTATATTCCATGAGAAAATGCATGGCTCTCTAGAAATGTAAATGCCTCTCTCACACACAAAACATTTACCAGAGTATAATGGATGTCTCCATGATCCAGCAGAGGAATCAGTCATTATATGTTTCAAACTAATTACTAGCTTGATGACTTAACCTTGCAAAACAAGGAACTCAGATCCAAATGTTACCTCACACCCCTGCAATTTTACGTTTACAGTTAAATACTATAGATTTTTCAGAATTGCTGATATCATGGTATTTACATTGAAATCAAATATTATGAAATATATTAATCACAAATTACAATTCATTTAAACCTTGCCTAAAAATAAACCTGCATTGTTCAGTGATAATTAACTGAGAATACATTTTTCATATTACCACTTTAAGTGAGATTTTCAATCTGGTTTAGGTGTATAATGGGAGGAGCATGTGAGATACTTGCTCAGCAAAGGTAAATGTCTCACAGCAGCTCATTAAACTAATGGAAATACAATTAGTTAGACGAGACTAGGCATTGTGAGATCATCCTGGGGTCTCCTGTCCCACACTATGAGCCTGAGCATTTTTTTTTCATCATACATATACAGTCAAACTTTGATTGATTTATCGTTATATTATTTTTGGGATTGTAATGGAGGGAGGAGAGCGGAGAGAGGAGGCGACAGGAGTGGAGAGGCGGGAAGGAGGAGATGAGGAGAGACAAGGAGGAGAGAGAGGTGGCCCTGGGGAGTGATGGAGAGGAGGTGAGGAGTGGAGGAAGGAGTGGAGGAAAGGAGTGGAGGAGAGGAGTGGAGGAGAGGAGTGAAGGAGGGGGAGGGAGCAGGGGGTGGTGGAAGTGGTGGAGGAGGAGGAGATAGTAGAGAGGAGGAGTTGGGTGGTGGCAGGGTGGCCCTAGCACCAGGCTCATTTAGATGAGGGACAGAGGGGAAAGGGCCTGATCCCAGGGTGGGATGGTCGTTTGGGGGAGAGACAGGCCTCAGGGCCAGTTCAGGGAGGCCTGGGCAAGAGGCTAAGGGCAAGCATAGAGCTCACAATTACACGCACCAGGAGAATGTGGCCCTGCTCGGTGCCATCTGTGGCCACTCGTAATCCTTGCGCGGGGGAGGGATGTCAGGCCAGGGTCTAAGGTCCAGGCATGGAAGGAGGTAGCAGCTGAGGTAACAGGAGTGGGCACAGCACCAAGGGATGTGAGGTGCGTCAAGCTGACATCAGGGCCAAGGTGAGGAGGATGATGGCCAAGTAGGAAAATAATGTGACTGTGTGATATAGTGAGTGGGAGAGGGTGGCCTTCTGAGCCAGGAGCCCACCACTGGATCTTCACGCCTGGTGGCCCAGCAGGACCCAGCCTCCAAGTCAGGTGAATATCACATACACCAACATGCCACCACATGTACATCACACACACACCACACATGTACATGATGACTAACAAGGACACTGACATGTCCCTTGGAAATAACAAGGGACAGATGGATGCATCATTAAATCCATGAAGCTGACAAATCACTGTCATTCTTGGGCACAACCACAGTAATCACACAATAGAGAGTCAATCAGCCCTATTAAATTCCCTCAACGTGTAAAACCGTAGTCCGTAACATAGCCCATAAGACTTTCGGCTATTAAAGTGACCGTGTAAAGCAACCCACCATCGACTTGCGGGGTAAGGGCGATAAAACCCTACGGGATGTCGAAAATTGCACTCTGCGGCCGCAAATCCTTTGTTTTCTCAAGCCTGTAACTGTTACGTTCCAATCACGCTATTAAATTCCAACAAATTCACTGGCGTTCAAGCACGTAACCCGCAAATGGAACTAAAAAGCCAATGGGTCCTATCCGTAGCACTGTAAATGCAAATATACACACACTACTGTACTTAAAATTTAAGGGAAAGGGATGTTAGGTATTAAAATGAATAACACAAAATTCTCAAGTCACAAATCTGCAATATTAACTACTTTTTTTAATGTTTAATTTGCGTGTTACATCGATCCCGGCAATCAATGTGTTAATACATATATTGGAACTCACATGGACTTGAATATCATATTTACTGATTTATTAATATTGCATTATTTCTGGAATGCGGGCCCGATCGAAACTCGTAATTGAAATCCGTAAGGCTTTGAAACCTAACCTCCATTTTTCTGTGACAATCTCATTTGCCATTGGCTCTGTCTAAACATGTAACTACGAATTTGACTAATTGATCATGTTCATGGCCGCACATCCAGCGTGTTCAAAAAATGGTTTACAGGCTTGACTCTCTGGCCCATAACTCACGGCATGGTGGAATTTAATAGCTCTGTAACGACGCTGAATTTCAAGCACGCAGCCTTTGCTGATGCCGCTACAGGCTTCAAATTTAATGGGGCTGCATGTATTGATGTGCCCACAGCAGCCTATGCAGTTACAGACTGCAGACGGAATCAAGATAGCATTAGGAGCCAAGAACAATCAAGACCAAGAACCAAAGAATAGAACATATCTAGCAAATGATAGGTAATCTGAGTTGCAATTAAGAGATTCATCCATGTTCCCCTGGCTACCGGCAGCACAGCCCCTCCTTTCCTCCGCCCATGCCTCCACTATCGCCACTGCAGGGAGACAACGTCCGGCCCACGGGAGATTGGGGCCCTGTGTCAAGGTGGAGAAGAACATAGGGGCTGTGCATATGTTTGTGCCTTCTCAACAGCACCCCTCAGTGACAATCTATTGGTACAAATGTTAACCTAATCTAGTTTGGCTACAGAGTCTTGGATCTTGGCCTAAGTGATATTTTGTAGGCAGATGGCTACCTCCCATCACATGATCCATGATCCTCTTCTCCGTGGACACGTAGGATTCTGTTTAAAATTTCACCAATTGATGGTCACTGAGGAATGCTGTTAATAAGAGATGCTGCTATCCCCATCTTTTTTAAGGCCTTATTATGGAGTTGTTTTCTTTTTTGTTTTGTTTTAGGTACAACACAGGTCCATGAAGGCATCTTCTGCATCTGCAAGCATTGTGAAGGAAATGTATGAGGTTTAAGGTTTTCACAGTGCCTCTCAGGTAGACATTCCTTCAATGACGGCTCCCCTTAACATCTAGCTCCCACAATCTTAAAGCTATCATATAGCAATATATCTAAGACATGATCGTTGTTAGCTTAAATGTAGACTAATACTGCTCAGTCTCACAATGGCATGTTAATGACAGCCAGCTTTAATATATGCACTAATGAAGCATGTGATCCTGACCTCAATATCAGTCTGTGAACAGATCCTTTGGTCTGATGTAGGTAACATTGAATCGGGTTGCTGACCTTTGTGTCCTCTCCATATTAATATGTTTTCCCCCTATTTCTGATATCATGGTTATCCTTTAACATGTGCTAACAGCTGTATATCATATGGAGAATGTGATAGTACACCTTGACCGCTGACGCTGGTCACAGCTAAGCATTTATTGTGAGATGACATATCATTATTAATGGTCATAGCCAGTGAGTTCTCCTGAGAACTAGCTAATGGTTAGTAATGCTTGCAGATGGGAATCATGTTAGTTTGTATATTGTTACAGTTACACAATTATGCATGTTTTATTTTTTATCCGGCTCCGCCTTTTTTTTTTACCACTTTTTTTTCAGATTTTTGTTTTGTCAACACACTGTATGTGTGAAACTGGATTGGATTACACAGTCCAGAGGTTGAATCATCTGTTTCATTAAGCAGATATAGACAAGTTGTAAATGCACATTCATGGTTTCTTCAATTAAATGGAGTGATTTCTGATGATCCTTTTTTTCATCAGATTCCGGTTGCAGTGGTGTCGTGACCACATGTGACCCTGGTTGGTGCTATGCATCATGCTTATTCTAGACTATGACATTACCCACTTTAGGTATCCCCTTTTTTCCCCACAAGCCTATTGCCTTCCCAGGATCCGCCCACACCACACCCATGATATGCATTGCTGATTGTGCTCTGTGTATGAAACAAAGGTTTGTAATACTGTTATCACCATGTCAGTGTGCTGTCAATGGTTGGGGTTATGGGACATCCACATACATCACATTTGTGTCACATTCCTATATCTGTAAACTAATGAGCCCTAGTTACTATGCAATACATAACATAACAACAATAATAATAATAATAATAATAGTAATAATATCATTAGATATAATATAATAATATATATTATATATAATAATAATAATAATAAAGGGTTAATACACATAAAAAGTGTAATTTGTGATACTGTGGAGTATCAACATTCCCCTGAAGGCCTGATAACAATATGACAGGTGATAATGTAAATTGATTGATAGGAAAACTTAGGAACGGGTATACATCTTGGCACATGGCCACAAGCAATGGCATGGGACACAGAAGAAACTGACAACCCACTCCAGTTTTTTTGGCATGCAAACCAGTCCATAGGGTCACAGAGAGTCGGACACAACTGAGGGATTGAACAACCATATATCAAATGTTCCCCTGGTGCTTGATATATGCCATGTGGCGGTGTAATTTGGCCACTATTTGATGTCCCAATGTAGATGTGATGAGTGAAATGTATATACAGTAAGATGATCTTTGTATTTTTAGGGTCCACATTAGAGCATCTGTGAGTGAAAAAAAGATTTAATTGTCAGCTATTTCCATGTACTTGTGTTGCTTTTTAATGAGGTAGTGTGTCTTTAATAGCTTTCAGCATGTTGCAGCATGGATTTTCATATTGGCATATGCATGACCATTACAACCTATGAGGAAAATAAAATTAAAATGTTTGCAATATTTGATATTGAGTTGGGAGTTGTGCAAGTAATTGTATTGCCTTCCATTCCCTTCCCCATGTTTTAAAGTGCATTGGTGTCTTTATATTGTCATTTGCAGTGTTCATAACTAGTCTGTAAACCCTTTGCGGGTCCTATTTGGAACCCATAAGCTTTGGGCTGCCATTTGTCATTTGCGGGCTTGAGTGCGGGTGCGGTCTTGAACGTTTTTTGCAATTGAATAGCGATTTACGATTTTAGCGATCGGAAGTCTTCGGAGCCCGCAAAAAGATGCCAAACGACTAACAAATTAACTTGCAGCCTACAGTAACGATAGCTCAATTGAATGAGGCTCTGTGAATTTAGCGAAGCTGAAGCTACAGATAATTTCAACCTTTCTCTTAATGTTTTTCTGCATTACATCTTAATGTTAACAATTTCCCTGACTGAACAAAAAAGGAGACTAGATGTATTTATTAAATTTAGTAACAAAATGACAAAACAGAGTGTGTTTTAACCCATCTATATTTTAGTAAAAAAAATAATATTGGATAATAAATGTTTGTACCATGTCTGTTAAATGTACCTCAAAAAATAATTATAAAATATACTTCTTAGCATAAAGAGCACATAGTATTCTGCCTTATGCTGTGTTATACAATATAGTTCACTAAAAATAATAATACACTCAGCTTTATTACTAGCAGCTATCTCACACAATATTGCCTATGTTTGCTTAAAGAACAACTGTAGTGAATTTACAAGTAAAGCTGCCTTCTCCACCTCTCTGAGTGTGGCCAGCCCTGTCTGGGGACTGGATCATCATGGAGCTTGGAAGCTATGACTTCATTGGCTCTGCCCCATGAATAATTTGCTCCTACTTAATTGCCTACAAAGATGTAACAACTGTATTATAACTTGTTTGTGCCTCGCTCATAGGCCCTGCTAAGTGACAGAGCATGAGTCATCATAGCCCTGCCCCACTTTTCCTGAACATGCTCAGTCTAAATCAGAGTCTGACTGGTCATCCTTCTCAAGTCAAGCTTTCAGGCAGAGCTGGCTACGCCTCCTGATAAGCACAGGTAGGAGGGGATAAGCAACTCTGCTTGAGAGGAAAACATACAGAGTCCAAAGTAAGAACAATATTAACTTTTATTTAGTCTAAACTGCATACTGTTTACACTGTAAACAAACATATAAGCTTTATTTATAAATGCACTACAGTGGTCCTTTAATATAGTATGATATTTTTATTATGTTATGTTAAAGAGCTAGTATTGAAAGCAGACAAAAATGTCATAATAAGAAAAAGAAATAGAAACAACCTTTAAAGATATCTATGCAGTTGTATGCTGTCCCGAACACTTCTTTTTTTGTCTAATCAGGCGTTCCCTATATGTCACCTTTCCCTTCTGCATCACTAGTTTGTCGTGGTGAAGGGGCATGTGTAATTCAGTGGGCAGGTCATGGAGAGGTCAGACAAATCGTGGTCCACTGGAGACGGAACTGACAACCCACTCCAGTATGTATATCAGAATAACATTATGGATAACCACAACCTGACACAAGATGTGCCTGGAGTGCTGCTGTCCATAGGGTCATGGAAAGACAGCAACAAGATGTCAACATAGGTTTCTTGTCAAGTAGGTAGAATGACACTCAGTCAGTTACATATGCACTTTATACCACAGACAACTGATTGTGTGTTTCTGCTCTTCAAGCAGGAAGGACCCTTGGAAACTTCGAGATGCCAGATAGAGAGGTCTTTATATGGCAGCTATGAAAATGGGGATTACTACCTATAACTGCATAAAACAGTGAAATAGAGGTTTTTATTTTTTAACTTTATAAAAAAAATGTGTTCATTATTAATTTTTCTTAAAATAGTGTACTGAAAATTCAGAATTACAGCATCCCTTTAAGTACAATAACATATTTTCTGTACTTTTGTTATGAAGAGATATTTCTCATTACTTGAATGTTATTAGGAAAGTCTTGTTTGTTTAACTTTGAACAACAAACACATTAGTGTCCTGAGGCAAATAGGGCAAAGCATGAACTGTATGACCATTAATACAAATTGCTAAAATATTCTAGGCTGCATGAAGGAAGTTAATTTGTCATAATCTCAAAGACCTGGGGAGGTTCTACATTCAGAGTTGGCTGGATTTGAAAGTGAATTAGCAACCAAAATACATGCACACACTACAGTGCACGTAATATTGTGATGTTCTTTCTTCTTGTTGTGTGCTAAGCTTATCTTTGCTTGCTTTTGATTTTAATAGAACAACCTTACAATTGTTAGAGTAAATCAAGAAATTAATTATATTGTAATGTAAATCATCATTGCAATATAAATCATAATTCGATCATTTAAAAAACATAGAGATCATTCAATTAAGCATGATGGTTTAACAAAGATTTTTAATTTTTTTTGTATATGTGTATCAGTATTCTTAGCTGTAGATGTTTCTTAGATTCCCTCCATTAAGGTTCTCCTATGCATAAACAAGCAGACATTCTATAACAAGCAAAGTAAAAGGATAAAAGCAAAACAAATGGTGATGTCAAAGACTTTTCATGCCAAGTGCGTGTGATAAAAGACAGAAATGGTATGGACTTAACAGAAGCAGATCTGATAAATAAGAAATAGAAGGAATACACAGGAAGCGCCTTAACAGCATCTTAGAAAGAGAGGAAAGATGGGCTCTAGAAATCCTTGCTGATAACAGGGCTGCAAAAGTTGATGGATGTTGAAGCTGTGAAAGTGTTGCTTACATTATGCCAACAAATTTGGAAAACGCGACAATGGTAAGTACACTGGAATAGTTCAGTCTACATACCATACCCAAAAAAGGCAGTGCAAACAGTAAACTAATTATCGAACAATTGCTTTCATTTCACATGATAGCAAAGTAATGCTTATGATTCTGCAAGTTTGGCTATTATATGGACCAAGAACTACCAGATGTGCAAGCCGGGTTTTACAGAGGCAGAGGCACAAGAGGTCAGATTGCCAATATCAACTGGATAATATAGAAAGCAAGAGAGTTCCAGAAAAGCATTTACATTTGCTTCATAGACTGTTTTAAAGCCTTTGACAGTGTAGATCACTACAAAATGTAGAGAGAGTACCAGGCCATCTCATCAGTCTCTTGAGGATTCTGTATGTGGACCGAGAAGCCACAGTCAGAACCAAACATGAACCAATAGAATGGTTCAAGATCGGTAAAGGAGTGCGACAGGGTTGCATATTGCCAACTTACTTATCAAGCTTATATGCAGAATACATCATACGTAAGGCCGGGCTGCACAAATCCTAAACCGGAATTAATATTTCGGGGAGAAATATCAACAATCTCAGATACACGGATGACACTACTCTGATAGCTGAAAATTAGGCAGAACTAAAGGGCCTGCTGATGAGGGTGAAAAGAGAGAGTGCAAAAGCTGGCCTTCTGCTCAATGTTAAAAATACGGAGATCAGGGCAAACAGAAAGCTCAGTTCCCGGCAAATAGCTGAAAAAGAAGTGGAGGCAGTGACAGATTTTATTTTCCTGATCTCTGGTCCAAAGTAAGAACAATATTAACTTTTATTTGGTCTAAACTGCATACTGTTTCAACTGTAAACAAACATATAAGCTTTATTTATAAATGCACTACAGTGGTCCTTTAATATAGTCTGATATTTTTATTATGTTATGTTAAAGAGCTAGTATTGAAAGCAGACAAAAATGTCATAATAAGAAAAAGAAATAGAAACAACCTTTAAAGATATCTATGCAGTTGTATGCTGTCCTTCTGCTCAATGTTAAAAAAAAATACGGAGATCAGGGCAAACAGAAAGCTCAGTTCCCAGCAAATAGCTGGGAAAGATGTGGAGGCAGTGACAGATTTTATTTTCCTGATCTCTAAGATCTCTGCAGCTGGGGAATGCAGCCATGAAATTAAAAGATGTTTGATCCTGGGGAGAAAAGCTATGACAATTCTGGGCAAGCTATTAAAAAGCAAATATATTAAATTGTCAACAAAGTCCTGCATTGTTGAGGTTATTGAAGTGATAAGCATGAGCTTGACGTAGCTGAGAAGGTCAGTGGCTGACAGATGTGCTTGTTCGTGCTACAGTACATAAGGTCGCAGAGAGTTAGACATGACTTAACAACTAAACAACAAATGCATAAACTAAAACAAAGCAGGTAGCAGGTATTTATGAAGGTAATATCCCTGACACACTGTATCCTGTTGTTATTTTTATAACATTAGATGTGATAGCTAACTTTAAAATCTACGTTGCTATAACTCCCTCTGTACAGTATACAGAATAATATAATTAGTGGTAATTTAAGAAACCATAAGTACATTAGTTCATATTTTAGCAAAAAAGAGTGAGTCAGTGACATTTTGTACTGTACCTGGAATGGTTGGGAACTGTTGAGCTGCAGAACTTTTTTAATCCATCTGTTTCCTTTATTCCCAAAAGCTTGCCACAGTAATTGTCCCCTTGTATTTCTTATATACCTTTTGTAGACTGTCAGTGAATACATTTGTTTTCCATACATATGGTAATTCAAACGGAAAATACAGCTTTTATTTTCTGTGGCAGCTAATTTTGGACTTAGCAAAATTGCTTGATTTCGGTAAAATTGAGGTTGTGACGCCTCAATGAAGAGGTAATGTCCCTTTGATGTGCCCAATGTGTGATCCTTCATAGGTCCAGTGTTAAGCGTCGGGGTTGGACCTTGAATTCTAGTCCAATCAAAGTCATCATAAAGGTCCTGCATCCAGTTGCAGAATCCATCTTCAAAGTTACATTGTAGTTCATGGTCTAAAATGTCAAGGTGTTAAAGTTTCAATACAACTGAATGTTGGTAGTTTATTAATAATGTATTAAACAATATTAAAGCTAGCAAACCTCACAATATTAGTAATCTTGACAAATACTAAATACAATTTATATAATTTATATAATTATATATATATATATATATATATATATGTAAATCAATTTGATTAGGGGCAGTAGTCTTCTCTAATTACTCAATATTAACCAATCATGAGAGAATTTCCATTCCTTTATGCTAATTGTGCTGAAATTTCATTGACAATTATTTCAGCAAATCATAGGCTAGAAGGTCTGTATAAGAAGGCAGTGCAAAGTCAAAATGTGTCACTCATTATGGGTGCTCGATAGGAGAAGCTCTGTTAGTTTCATGGGGGTAGATAGAGGGGATAGACATTAGGGCATATGGTTGTCAATAGTGACCACCATGGGAGAGAGGGATCCCATTAAGGAATAGGACATTTGGAAATCCATGGGAACCAATGTTTTTTTAGAATGTATAGCATGGGTGGGGGCGAAGATATCTTTGTTAGCCCACATGGGCAAGAGTGCGTAGGCCCAAGGCCCTCCGGGGATCTCAAACTTTATTTAATTTATTGGATGAAGTATGGCAGAAATGGAATAATTTATAACCCTAAGATTCATTTTATTTATTTATTTATTATTATTATTATTATTAGCATTAACACCTTCCTTGACACAGTTGTGGGACAAGATATTGATGTAGTTATAATTGGGGCCTTTAGATACACTTACTTTTGAAGCCGGTATTTCAGGATGCATCATATTAGGCTATAGCAAATACTCACAGATCCTAGCGAGCATGTGTAGAATTTTAGCAGGGGCCATGTAACAGAACTATAGGCAAATGCACATGCAGAGCAGGGAGAGAGCTACAGGTAATTAGCACTGCCAAAGTCTTACACATTGGTTTTTTAAGCACTGCATAGCTTTGTTATGTTTTACGTATGATTTTCATGTCATCAAGGACTTAGTGCACCTTTCAGGTGTAATTCTTTTTTTTTTTTTTTAAGGTTTGCAATTGTATCTTCCCATTTGGTATCCCTTTTTAACAGCAAATATGTTGTGAACAAAAGTTTGATTAGCAGTTTATTTTTTTGTAAGCAAATGTTGGTAGAGTTTTATTCATATATACAAATTCATATAACATTTAATATTAAAATAAATAGGGTGCAACAAGACACCTGAGGAAACTTTGCCTAGAGATGCTACAGGCATAAAATTAGTTCTTTAAGCGATTAAGCATTTGTAGCCACATATGCCACATCGTTCTCCTGGAAGTCACACAATCTTCCAGGAAAACAGTACTGGTGGCTAAGACATTTCTAAAAATTGTGCATTGGATTATAGAAAAAAAAGAAGTACTTACTACAATTGACTTCATCTGACCCGTCCCCACAATCGTCAGTAAGGTCACAAACCAATAATCTACTAATGCAAGCTTTGGTATATTTACACCAGAAAACACCAGGTCCATGGCAGCTTTCAACGGCAGGAGGAAGAGAACAGTTCTCAAACACAATATCATCAATTGCTGATATTCCATCATAAAATCCAAGACTAACTTTATTCAATGATAATTGGAATGGTTGTGAAAGGCGATCTATTAGAATAAAGGCCTTCAACCATTGAGCTCCTTGATCATAGTATATCCTCCATAGCACAGTTGGTTCTTTCTCTCTGTCTAAATGCAAAAGCATTTCAGCTGCTCCAACTGACAAGCCAGAGTTATAATACCTGGAATTAAACACCAAGAATATTGTTAAGTTACACAAAAATATTAATGAACAGTTTAATGATTTCAGTTTGAGATACAAGTGAGTAACAAAGTCTGAAAACCAACAACGTTTATGTAAATGATAATATGGTTGTGGCTCCATCAATGCAATTTTAGTGTTTGTACAAAGTAAGCTCCTCAAAACATACTGAAGTAACATTAAAAACATTTTTTATTTGCGGCATCATTATTAGGGAATCTAAAAATGTATTTCTCAAAGTAGAAAAAGTCATTTAGATGTTTCTCTGATCTGGGTGATTATCCCTGTCAGCCAATGAGGAGTAATGTAGATGTATGCGTCATACTTGTCTGCCAATCACAGACGCATGTATGTTCTGTGCACTTCCTGTTAGCTTCAATGAAGTTAAAATTTAGTTTTTTTAATATTTTTTTCATGCAAAAACACATATTTAGTAATGTTTAAAGCATACTCTTTTATATGCATAAAAAAATAATTATGTTTCATGTCCCTTGAAGCATGCACATCCTATAGTTGTCATAATATGCCATTCATTATCATGGAGAAAAAGTAAAAGGTCCACATAAAGTCCGTCATCCTATAATAAAGGATTGAAAAAGTAGAGAAATGATATATAATATATATATATATATATATATATATATATATATAATTTTTAATTTCCATTTTTTTGCAGTATAAATTCTGGTTATAAGACATATTTGATGAATTAAAACAATGTTTTAATAATCTGAAGGAGTTTCACCGCAATAAAAATGTACTTACAAGATAATATTATTATCCGTTATTCGTAATGGGCCAACATATTTTTAAGCATAATACTAGGGTTTAGTACATAACAAAATACAATGTTAAATACATGGCAAAAGAGTGGAGAGTCCTGTCTTTGAACTTTAAAACTTATGCAGACTGAAACTCGCAAACTTACTATCTAAAGGGAATGGGAGAGGCAGAACCCTGTACAAGATAACAATTGGTTGCTTGAATCCAAAGATGAATGGAACTGGATGGCAGTGGTCACTGAGGGTAGGATGAGGAAAGAGAATATTATGCTCTTTATATGTTTTCCCTTCTAAGAAGATTTTACTCCACTACATTTTTTTCATAGTTCTTCCATAGGAGGTTTCCCAGGACCTTTTGATGGCAGAATTACTAAACACAGACAAGTCCAGATTTGTGTACATGCCTATTTACTGCTGGACTTTTTTCAAACAAGAGGACTGTATTGCTATCTTGAAACTACCATTAATATTGCAAACTATTTTATTGATAATAGACAAAAAATTAGAAACAAAATGCAGAACTGCTATTTCAACAAAGCTTATGCAAAAACGTGCTTACCAGAAACTCAATGTGCACCCTGTTCCTGCTTGGCTGAAACGTTGGGTCCTTAACTCTGCAATCTGTGAAATGCTATTGTTCTTTTTCAAAATGAACATGAAATGACCTAATAAAAATTAAAATGTAACAACACGGTTAAATTGCTAAAAGCTTTATTAGAGTTCCACTTACATATAATTAAAACGCCACTCACTTTACTAGACTAGCTTCCACTATGTTTAAAAATCAAAGCAAATACATTTTCAATTGTGTTTTTAAAAGTTGCTCTTTTTGACTTTGGTTTGTTCTCGTCTTTAAGTGGAGCTCCTCATATCAATTTCAAGGTGCTTAGCTTTGGGTTAGAATGTGGATCACAACCAAGGTGTAATTTACTTAAACTAACAAAAAATAGACAAACATGGACATTCATATGGTCAGAACAGCATGGATATTTTTTATACGATTGTTTTATGAAAAATCTGATGAATAAAATAGCATAAATTATGGTGGTGATCACATATATTTTCAAATAATCACCAAGGTCCAAATGTTTTATATATATTTACAATTTTTGGTAATTTGCCAACATATTCCATTGTGCTATACAGGAATTAAGTACAAAAAAATATAATACAATATAAAAAAAATACAATATTGGTCACATTGCAAAAAATAGAGGGCCCTGTCTTTGAGTTTAAAATTGTACATACATGGTGCTTTTTCCAAAGTACCTTACAAGATTTTAAACTCACACACCTACAATCAAAAGGGATTAATAAAACAGAAGGAGAAGTAATTAGATATTTTACCTTTAGCCTCATGATCCAACCTTCTAGTGAACATTTTGGCTTAATTTCCTGTAGGATTGATTGGATCTTCTTGCAGTCTAAAGAACTCTAAGCAGTTTTCTCCAACACCACAATTCTAAAGCTTAAATTCTACTGCGCTCAACCTTTTTTTTTGTCCAGCTCTCACATGTTACTACTGAGAATACCATAGTTTTAAATATTATTATTATCAATTATTTGTAAAGCGTTCAACACATTCCATAGCACTAAAATCAAGGCAAAACAATAGCAGTATTAACACGTTGCAAAGGATGTATGTTGTATGCGGACCTTTGTTGATATGCATGATGTATTCAGCTTATAAATTGAATCAATAAGGTAACACTATATAGCCTTGTCGAACTCCGACATTCGGTTGTTCCATGTTCTATTCTAACCGCGGCTTCTTGGTCCTCATACAGATTCCTCAGGAGGCAAATGAAATGGTCTGATACCCCATCTCATTTTAAGAACTTGCCACATTTTGTTGCGATCAAAGGCTTTAGAATGGTCTATGAAGCAGAGGTAAATACCTTTCTCTATGACACTGCAGTCCATATATTGCTAGAGCTGAGCCTGCAGGATCTTAAGCATTATCTTGCTAGTATGTGAAATTAATGCAATTGTTCATTATCCGATGATTAGAGCACTCTCTGGCACTGCCTTTTTTTGTAAATGGCATAAAGACTGGCATTTTCCAGTCTACCCTCTTTATCTTTTATCTTCTTCTGTTAAGTTCATAAATGTTTTGTCGTTTATCACATTCATTTTTGCATGAAAGGTTCTGTGGTGATGCCCAGTTATCTAGAAGAGATCTCATGACTTTCTCATTCTGTTAACTTCCACTATCTCTTTACATTGCTCATTAAAAAATCTTTCCTTGTCTATTCTTGCTATCCCCTGGAATTCTGCATTCAGTTGGACAAGTATTTTCCTATCTCCATTATCTTTCACTTTCCTTCTTTCCTTTGCTACTTTCAAAGCCTCATCAGCACCATGTTTTCACTCATAGTTTACGTTCTTTTGGGGATATTCTTTGAGACTGTTTTCTCGAATATGTCACAAACTTCTGTCCAAAGGTCTTCCGTCATTCTATCTTCCATGTCTTGTCCCTTAAATCTATTTTATTTCCCCTGGAATGGTGCATTTCATATCAGACAACTACCATATCTTCTACTATGGTCAAGATTCCAGCAGAAAAATGGAGTAGCGCCCATAATCAATCAAAGGGTGGCCAAAGCAGTGCTTGGTTACAAACCAAAAAATGACAGAATGATTTCAATTTAAATTCAATACAAACCATTTAACATAACAGTGATCCATGTTTATGTTCCAACCATGAATACTGAATAGGCTGAAACTGTCCAACTCTACGAGGATTTTTAACACCTCCTAAATATATCACCAAGAAAATAAGTTACTTTCATCATAGGAGATTGGAATGCTAAAGTAGGAAACCAAAATACACATGGAGGTACAAAGTGAAGCAGGGCAGATATAAGTATAATTATGTCAAGATAATTTTCTGGTCATAACAAGCACCCTCTTCCAACAACCTCTGAGATGACTCTACACAGGGACATCACCAGATGGACAATATATAAATCAGACTGACTATATACCTTGTAGTCAAAGATGAAGGAGCTCTATACAGTCTATACAGTGGATAAAACTATGTAACACTTAGGTGCCTTCAAATATTATAGGAGCCAGACAGACTGTTTAAAGAGCCTAGAAGGAATCCCCTCATGGAGAGATATTATACTTTTGAAAAATATTTAGGAGCCAGAAGAAAAACAATTAGAAGTACACCCATAGCAATTAGGGTGATAAACAGCTAGTTCCCATAGGATATGAATGCATAAGAAAAGATAAATGATACAGTAAAATGAAGCAGCTTATATCTAAATCTATGTACTGACATTGCAGTTTCCATTATTCTTACACAAGTTACCTATGCAACTAGCACTCTGTTTAATTATTACCTTCAGATCTATTATAGGTATGATCTTGAGGTGGCGCTTGCTTCTGGTATTCAGGGGGGAGATCATCTCTTGAACGTCTTATCCAGTCAAAGGAATCATGATCAAATGTTTCATACCAGCCACAGCTGTTTGATTCAAAGTCACATTTAGCTGCTGTAATTTGAACATATACTATTTTAGCAAAAAAAAAATGATACTGCATTGAATTTACTGGACAAAGAAAATAAATATTATAGTCATAAAGGCATAAAGGACAATTAAAACTAACGTAAATATGCTTAATTAACACTAGCCCTAACTTTCTTTCATCATCCCAGGGATTAATGTTACAAACAATTAATGCAGGAGGTTATGGACCCCCTACCTACCTACCCTGGCCCCTAAAAGTCTGTGTGGGCAATGGTGTGCCATCTCCTTCTCCACCACTATCTAACCCTCACTTCCCACTACCGTAGCCCACATGGAGGTCTACATAGACTTCCATGGACCATCAACCTAACTCTTATGGGTTAGATTGAGGGTACCTAACCCTATAACCCATGGAGGTCCACTAGAAAACCCCATGGTCCCTAATCTAAACCTTTACCATTACATGAAAGCGTAAACTAATATTACAAAATACCGTAAATAAATAAATAAATACAAAAATATGAAAAAATAAAAAAGATTAAAAATATTAAGACAAAAAAATGAAATATCATGTAATAGTTATTTATCACCATTCTGAAAACAGCATTGAGTATACACCCTACATTCTCTCGGGGCATACCGTGATTTTATTGACTATCAATTAACCAATCAGAATAAGGGACTCTAAGCTTTCTGATTGTTTAATATCAATCAATCAGATTACTCATTTTTCATTTGGTATGGCTAAGCGGTTTTCAAAAGCCCAAAGATAGTTCGAGGGCTTCAATAAAACCTACAATCAAGGTAGGCCTGGCCGGTTGCAAGGTCTGCAGGGAGCATCTAGGGCATTGTTTGATAATGCTGGCTATATGAAGGTAATGTTTTAATTAACCACTACACTTTATTTACAGGTTCTATTTTTCTTGTTTTATTTCATAATTGTTTTTTTTTTAATATATTTTTTATGTAATTTATTTTGCTATGGGCTTAGGTTAGGAATCATAGGGTCCCTAGTTGCTTTTTTGCTCATTAGTAAGAGTTTAAGGGAAAATAGTTGCCGGGAAGCCCTTGCTATTCATGTGATCCAATCATTTTAATGTGGTATTTTACATATTAAAAATGAATGTCCCCAATGTGATCTAGACCTCAGCCATTCAAATGAATCATCTAAGCTTAAACAGAGTTATCATTCCAGTGCTGGCCTGTTAACAGTCCCTGAGGGTGAGAAAAACTTGTCTAGAAGACCATTTAAGGCCTGACTTCCAGCCAGAACTCACTGCCAAGGGAATTCACTTTAACATCGCAAGTCTTTACTCAGTGAATCGCACTGTGGTGCCATCTTAGCACGTCCTGCCAGCAGGAGCCACCGCTCACAACTGAACGTATTATTGGAGACTAGCAACTGTTGACCTTTGAAAGTAAGTTTCATTTTAAGCACTGCTTTTTTTTAAAATGACCTAATATGAATATTATTAGTGATCAATGCTTAATTAAAACATGTATTTCCTGTTTAAAACTGATAGCAAATACAAATGAATGCATATAAAATGAAATAGCAATTATGGACCAAATGCTGTTTTATAATACGTTTTCATGCTCTCGAAGGCATCTTACAGCATGATCAATTGACTTCCAGTGTTTGAAGATATCTTTTTTACTCATTTTACTCAGAATCATTGCTCAGTAAATTTATCTCATATTTAAAGCTATGTAAATATGGCCTTTTCCCATTACAAAAAGTATGCTCTAGGAATCTACTTATATGATAAAACAGTTTACATATTTATTCAACAGCTTATTTCTACTAGACATTACTGATAAAATATTTACTTTGCATATTCATTTGTAACTCAATGGTTTCAGAAGTAGCCCATAGGCCATAGCTGCTCAAACTCTTTCATTTACTCGAAAATTGTGTTAAGCTAGATTTTTTTTATGATGGAAAATCTAATCATAAATTTTCATACAAAATAATAACTTGGATGGAAATTGATGATAAGCTGCAAATCATGATAAGCTGAATTGTACTATCAATAGTGTTGGGGCAACTAGCAAACTTAATATGACCATTTATGTAATGCAAAAATAATTTGGCATTTTTGCAAGTAAAAATTAACTGCAAAGTAAATAACACAAATTGGAACATATATTACAACACAGGTACATATTTGTATTTTGTTTACATTTTCATATAGCACCTTTACCAAAGTTATTTGGACTATAAAGTACATTTACTGAAACAAACATAATAGACAGAGCATAAAGTGAGGTTAGATTTGTTGCTGACGTGGTGCAACTGGCTAGAGACATGCACAGTTGCATCCTCTTTGTGCCGTATTCAGTGTGCATGCGCCGTCTTTGTCGTAGGGAGTTGGGGCATCTTCCCTGTAGGGGCGGAGAGAGAGAGGGAGGGAGGCAAAGAGGGAAGAAGGTAGAGCGAGGTGGAGGGAGAGAGGGGAGGGAAGGAAAGGGAGGGAGTGTGTGAGAGAGGGAGGGAAAAGAAAGGAGGGAAGGAGGGGGAGAGAGATAGAGAGGAGAGAAGAAAGGAGGAGGGGGAGAGAGACAGAGAGCACACAGAGCACAGAAAGACGGCACAAAGAGAGACAGAGGGCACAGAGAGAGAGTGCGTACACACAAAGAGAGGGCGCACAGACAGAGAGATGGGAGCACAGAGAGAGAGAGGGTGCTTAGAGAGTGAGACAGTGCAGAGAGAGGGCGCACAGAGAGACAGGGCGCACAAAAGAGAGGGAGAGGGCGCACCGAGAGAGACAGAACAGACAAGTGAACATAACATATGACACCGTCATTTTATGGTGAGCAATGTACTAGTTCAAATTATAACCTTTTGTTTCTGTATTGCTCTTTTTTTCTAAAAGGCACCTCACTTCTGCACTATATAAAATGTCTTAATATATTTTAAAAAATTATTTCATGTCACAAATCTTCTTTCTCTATTCCAGCTTTTTACAAAAAAAGATTATGAAATAGCTAGTACTTTGAATGCAGGAAAATATGTATTTGTTATAATTGTATTTAAAGCCTTACTTTACTTTACAGCAACAACAATGGTAACACATAGAAGCAGATAAAAAAGTTACGGTATTTTTTTCTAAAAACATCTGTAACTGTTATCAAATCTAGTTAAAATTAGAATTATTTATTTATGGTCCTGTAGTTTAACATGCCTGTTTTTTTAAAAGCGGGTAGACTACAGGAGCATCCATGTGACAATTCCTGCTGTTTAGTCTCATTTTGGCACTGCACCAGGCAGCACACATCTGGTTCTCATATAGACAGCGTACATTAAGATCTAATGGCTTATTGTAATCTTCTCAGTATATGTTCTTTAAAGTCTGCTAAAGCCGCTAATTAGAGGAGATTAGTAGCCATATTATTATGTATTAATATTTAGCATAATTATAGGAGCACAATTCTTAGTGGAAAAACAATATTAAACAAGGAAATACTATAGACTAACAGCCTTATTAAATTGCGATTCGGCCAATTGAATAGGGCTCTATATAAGCACAGAGCATATTTTTTTACAGAAGTTTATAGTTAGTGAAGACCTTGCTTTTGGATAGAAGTTCACTAACTAAAAACGTCTGTAAAAAAAATATGCTCTGTGCTTAAATAGAGCCCTATTCAATTCACTGCATCACAATTTAATAAGGCTGTAGATCTGTAAAAGGTTCAGTATTTGATTTATTTATTCTCTTTTAGTAGCTCTTTTTTGCGCATTACAATAATGCCACAAAAAAAATAAAGAGAATAAACATTGACTCATGGAAATTTTAAAACACTTAAAGTATTAAAAACAAAACTTGGATCCTACTCCTTTTATATAGATTAAAAAACATTTGAATTGAAATGTTAAATCTGTTGTTACCAATTGTAGAGGATAGCGAGAGAGTTTACAGTAGAAGTCTGAAGGTGAAGATCGGGCTTAATTTGATTTTCCTCTGGGACGAGTTTATTGCTTTTACCAAAATAATGTAGCTAACTGGCTAGCTGGATGGGATTGTTAATATATTATTTTATTCAGAAAAGTAGTATAATTTGCATATTTATATGAGTTTGCTCATCCATATAAGAGCAACTTAATTGTACATTTTTAGAAGACTAACATTCCAGTCTAGTATATTTTTTAAGTATCTATTTCGCTATGTTAAATACATTCTCACAATTGCTATTACTCCAGTCCTTTACTACAGCTATCTGCATAATTTCACTGTTTTGTTTCCACTGTTTATTTTGACCAATTTATGCAATAGAATTAACCCATATCTATTGTACAGAACATTACAACACAGAATAATTCAGATTATGTATACTCACTTACCATGCAGGGAGCAATGTCTTTTTTTAGACAAATGTACACACAAGTCAACATATTAGTATAACAATACTTACAGCATATTGCTTCGTCACCGCCATTTGGACAGTCAATTGTGAAATCACAAAACTTTTTCCATGGTACACAGTTTCCATCTCCACAAGGCAAAAAGCCAAGTGGGCAGTAACGAGAAAAATAGTCTTTTGAGTTACCTGCAAAAGGAAAACTCTTGCATTATTATGCAACTAAGGAATATTACATTGTATTGTAAAGCTAAATCCAATAAAACTAACAATTCATATGAATAGGGTAAAAGCTCTCACCTCAAACCTTGTATTATTGCATGTTCCAATCAGAAAATGTAAGGTTGGTCAACTGTTTGACTATTTGTGCAATGTCTTCTTCACTAATGTTATTGAAGCTTATCTAGCAGGGTAGAGACTAGTTGTTCAAATGTTTAGGTTGTGGCTGACAACTTTTTAAGCATTTAAAGGACCCTAAATAATGCTCTCCCAAGAAATAATAACAAAAGCAACCAAACATTTGCTGAGATCACTGCTATTGTATTTGGCCATTTGCATTGAGTCACAATAAAACATGGAAATGTACTTCACATTTACACATTTAACTTTGGAATAATTTACTGTTATAGCAGAAAATACTGTATTTCCAGTGTCACCCATATTCTTTATTTAGCTCCAAACCATTCCCTGCAAAAAATCCTATTATTGTATCCACAATGTCCATTCCAGGTCACCTAATCAAGTCTTTCCATATGTTTTGCTCAATTATCATTGTTTTTGTTTCATTTATTGGTACATGATAATCTGTTTAAGCAATGTAAATTTAATCCAAACTCCAATAAAATGTTTAAACCTCTGCCTAAAAATCCATCATTGCTTAAAGATGTACTAATCAATACTGAGCTCCTACAGTTGTTTTTTTATTACTTATTTCTTATACCTCTCCCATAACCTTTAGATTGTAAGTTTGTGAGTTTTCAATCTTGCTATGTGCCTTAGTGAAAGCACTGTGTACATTTGATTTTAAGCTCGAAGACAAGGCCCTCCATTTTTTTATTTTTCTCTTTTTTTTTGTTATTATTGTTTTGACTTGAACTTACCCATGTATAGCGATACAGAATATGTTGGTGCATTACAAATAAAGGAAATAATAATAATAACTTATTACTAGGGCCTCGATTCAATTGAGCTATTCTTGCTTTTGGGAGCACGTAATGGAGCTCGTAAACTAATTTGCTATTAAATTGACATCCTTTTTTTTGCGCCCCGCACACGATCTACGGGTTACAGGCTGAAAATCCCTGCGGTTGTCAAGATCGTAACTTACAACCCATCTAAGCCTTTGATCTTTCAAGCCCGTAAATGTTACAATCGCAAACCGTTATTCAATTGCTACAATTCCTCAATTACACCTGTAAAGTTCAAATGTAGAAGAAAATCCTATGGGTACCAGATAGGACTCGCAAGGTGTTTTAACTCCTGTTCGTAGCACTGCAAATGCTAATAAAAAGTTGATGGAATTAATTGTGCAATAGTCTCAAGCTTGTAAATCTGCAAACAACATTTTTTTATTTATGTTTCATTTCAGTGTTATATCAATCTTGGGAATCAATGAGTTAATACATATCAGGCCACCCACATGGACTAGAACAGTATCGCCATTCTTTTTTATTATTGTGTACATTGCAAGATTGTGAGTTTGATAGCATATGGGACCTCGAAAAGCTAATTTATTGACATGAAATCTCCTTGTTTTACTGACTTAATGATGACGGTCTCATTTTCTATTGGCTGTTTCTAAATCAGTATTTACGGCCTTGCTTAATCAATCATGATCACGCTCTGAAATGCTACACACGATTGCATGGTTTACTGTTTAGACTTTTAACCCGTAAGTTACGGGCTTGTTCAATTGAATTGCTCTGTAATTGTAGCAAATTTCAAGCCTGAAGACATACGGCCTGTAGGACACAATTTATCTCTGTTCACATGCAGGAACGCATGTGGAGCGCTAAACGAGGTATTGCCCAACAATAATGTTTGCTATGAATTTTTTAATGATTGAAAAATTGTATTTCAGATTCAAAACAATTCAATATTTTCTATGATTTTTGTACCTGAAAGGGTGTTATTTATGATGTAACATTCTGGAGTTAAACTGATATCATCGACAGCAACAGTAGCATTAGCTGAAAATAATGAAGCTTCGATAATAATCTGAAAAAAAAAATGTAGTATAAAAAAGTTAAGTTATAAAATAATTTAACAGCTCACAAACGTTATTAAAACACTTTTGTATATGTTTAGTTGTTATCTTAGAACAAGAATTTGAATGTTACTATAAATTCTAGAGAGGTTATGTTCAGAATGAATTATTACCCTATTTATTGTGTATTTTTTAATTATTATAGTGCCTCCATGTTCATGTCTTTTGAGTAGTTAAGATTTGTATGCATGAATAACTTTAGTAAATTAGTAAATTACCGTACATTTTTATAAAAAAAAAAAAAAAACTGCAAAAACTTCATTTTATATAGCTTTAGACTGGAGGCTCCTTACATCTTTTTCAAACTGGTGGAAGACGTGCAGCACATGTACCCAGACACTGCCAGTAAAGATATGCAGTAAGGGTGATGCCACAGGGATGTCTGCTGCAAATTTTACCAGTTTGTGTAAAAGACAGGAGGATCTCCAGCTAAAACATGGTGTGAAAACAGGCAACATTCAGTGTAAGTTTTCTCACAAAAGATCATTGTTAGTTTAATAACAATAGATTGAAACAAAACTAATTAAAATCAATGAAGGCTGGACCATTAAAGCAGCTTTTAAAGGGATTAACATGGTTAAATTGCACATATTTGGAAAGTATTTCTATTATTTGCAAAACATGTGTTTAATAACTATTTCCCTGTTAAAAGGTAGCAGTGAAAGAAAATTAAAATCCTTCAGACATAAATAAAATGATCAGTGCATTAAAAAACCTTCAATGGATGTGCAAGGAAGATCAAAAGTTTAAACAATACTGTAGCCTTCAATATAGATTAATTGTACCCTATGCATGTTTTAAGGTATTATATGGTCAACACATTAGGATCAATATGTTTTGGATGAGCAATGTCTCTATTAAGGCTCACATGAAAGAGTATCAAGAAAGTAAGAGCCTACAGTTTAGAAAACTTTGCTTACAAACTAACATAATACACAAAGTAACAAAATAAATTAATTGAACGTTTAAAGCCTGTATTCATAACATGGAAGAGTAGTTATTAATTCCAGAGTTTCCATTTCGCCAACAGACTAATCAATTTCCTGTTTAAAATCCCTAGTGCTCTTTAGACTTGTGCTTGGAAATTAATGCAAGCCCTACAGCTTCTTTCTATTCATTGCTGCTTGACTTGAGACGGTTTCTTTCTTCAGAATCCACCAAGCATCACATGCATGTAAGACTTTTTTTGACAATATTGCTTTATGCTTGGCAAACCAGTCTGGGTTTCTCAAGCTTTACAGATCAGAGTATACTACCCTTTGTTTTATTTGAGTACAAGCGTCTATTTTATACATTTACCACAGGTAATGCCTTCATTATTTGTGTCACAAATATCCAATTATCAAATTTTGCCTTAGCTTCGGTGTCCCTTCTTAGATAAGTCTACTAAGACTGTATTTTGTTGCCAATATCTTAAATGGCACTGTAAAGGGAAGCACTCAAAAAACACGTTTCTCTGACCCACATTGAAATTTGTACTTGGTGTAGTTTTTTCCTAGTAAATAGAAACATTTTTCCCACTTAGATGAAGAAGATTATGCCATCTCTTCATAAAAAATAATAAATAAATAGTACATTTGTGTTCACATTTGAACGTCTAAAATAAGTTAAAAAACGTATTTCCTGCTCAGAATTCTGAGAAATACAGTTATTACACTGCATTCTGGGAACCTGGGCAGGGACATGCAAATGTGCCCACAAAGGCTTTGCTCTTGTAATTTAATACCATTTCAAACATGGCTTCCTTTAAGCATATGCCTGCTATATTACACAGCTTTGAGCAAAGCTCTGGGTACATTTACCACAAGCCAGGAATCCCAACCACGTACAGCTGTTTCAAGGCTCCTGCCTCTCATCAGCGTGGGCTGGTTCCTAGCTTGTGTATTGGATTTTGTGAGGAGGTAGTTTTCTACAAAAATCATTTAATTTATGGTGGATAAAAGAGCCATAGAAGCCCTCCACCGTACAGTAGTACAGTATATAAATAGTACATCTGTGTTCACATTTGAATGTCTAAAATAAGTAAAAAAAATATTTCCTGCTCAGAATCCCGAAAACAAGGAAGAAAGAAAAACGGACATTCTCTGAATGGTATTAGTTTATCTTGGATGCCAGTCTTCATGGATTTCAGTCAAGGCTACATGTTCAGCTTAAGGACTAAGGGCTTCATGGTAAAAAAAAAAAACGTAGAAAAAAGTAATATGTGCTTATCCTCTGTTTTTTTATCCGTAATTACATTACTTTCAGTAAATGCTACCTACAGATCACTAAATGCACTAGGTAACAAAAATAATTGTCATATCTTTCATGTTACATACAGCTGATGTAGCTATTTAACATTAATTAGGAGTATGCGCACATTTGCATTTTGTTTAATAATTATGAGCCATCTAAGACTGACAAGTTTTCTGTGTGTGGTCTGTGTGCTGCCATGTTTTTTTGAGCGAGCAAATGCAAATTTGGAGATTCTGTATATTGTTGTATTTATGAAGTGATCGATTTCATCAGGTGCTTTATTCATTTTGTTTGAGACTCACAAACGTGAAAACAATATAAATTTTACCTTATGCTAATGATGTTAATTATACTGAGCCAAGTTGCTAGTAATTTGATTAAGCCCTAAAACAATTTCAACCAGCACTTTGCCATGCTTTTTTTAAGTGATTTCTGATTTCTGGATGGTATGGTTCTCGTGCCCCACAATTCCAAGAGCCTGATCATGCATTTTCATGTATTACGGTTATTGCAAAGTGAAAACTTTTTTTTTTTGCTTATTTGTAGAGGAAAGACAGCAGTGAAATGTGTATTTTGAACTAAAGAACATTTTTGGTAATCCTTACTAGTGTAACAAAGCATATTTCATCATAGACCTTTGTCCCATATGATATTCCAGGTGAGTGAGATAGCACATTCATCTATTTCTCAAATATGTACACACACAAAACAAATTCAATAAACTGCAGGTAACTAGCTGCAATTATACAAAGCGTCAACTCATTTGTCTACTGTGACTGAACTCTTCAAGATCATTATTGAACCAAACTAGAAAATCATTTGTCAAATTCAAGACATAGAAGCTCAATGTTCCTTTTAAACAGGTTAAGAGTGATTGTTCATCCTCCAGGCAATGTCCACCCCTGCTGAAATTGATATTGATTAGATTATATTGACTAAACTAAAGAGTTAGTATTCTGCAAGCCACACCATAATAAATACTTTTATGCAAAAACAGCCTTTTCTGATAGAAGATGACTTATGTGTATGATGTAATGTGACAGGAATCAGGAGAAAGCCAGCTAAAAGGTATTAGCCAGGAAACAATGGTTTGAACAGTGCTCTAATGTAATTACTTTAATAATAATAATAGCCATTCACTGGAATACCCCAAAGAGTTTATGTGTTAAGAAGACTGAGCAAAATGCTAAATGTCACTATTGTTATAGTCAAATTAAGCATTTATTATTAATTTTTAGATGTATCTGTAATAGGACTGTAGATCAGTGACATCCATCAAGATATTGCACACTATTATTAAATAAATTAAGAAGAAAGTAACATTAATTAGATCACTTTTATGACAGAGCAAATTATATTACACAGAGAAAGATGGTATACTGTAGGGTTATTATTAAATTGATATTGTAAATGTTATCATGTGCTATAACATACATTTGGTTTACTCTTATATTACATTAGAAAGCCTCGCAATTTGCTATTACAAATGTACAGTAGACCAGTACCCAAAAGGTACCATATACCCTCTTTATAATTAACATTTTCATTCTTTTCCCAAGGTTAGAGGGCATTACATAATGACAGAAACACATGCTACTATACCATGCACTGTATTTGAATATATATATATATATATATACATATATACTAGGAAATTGCCCGTCAAAAATGACGGGAATACAATTTTAAGCCTGGCAATGCTGTTTGCCACCCAATGTGAGCACCTTCGGCGCTCATCCCGAGCCCCGCTCTGAGCCCCTTTAGAGCTCACTATGAGTCTCTCCCCCTGTCTGCTTTCTCCCTTGTGTCTCATTTCCCCTCTCCCTCTCTTGTGTCTCATCCTCCCTCTCCCTCCCTTGTGTCTCATTTCCCCCTCTCCCTCCCTTGTGTCTCCTTCCCCCCCTCCTCTCCCTCCCTTGTGTCTCCTTTTCCCCCTATTCTGCTTCCCTTTTGTCTTCTTTCCCCCTCCTCTCCCTCCCTTGTGTCTCCTTTCCCCCCTCCTCTCCCTCCCTTGTGTCTCCTTTTCCCCAACCTCTCCCTCCCTTGTGTTTCCTTTTCCCCCACCACTCCCTCCCTTGTGTCTCCTTCCCCCACCTCTCCCTCCCTTGTGTCTCATTTTCCCCCTCCTCTCTCTTCCTTGTGTCTCATTTTCCCCCTCCTCTTACTTGTGTCTCCTTTTCCCCCTCCTCTCCCTCGTGTCTCATATCCCCCCTCCTCTCCCTCCCCTGTGTCTCATTTGCGCCTCCTCTAGTCACAGCATATGCCGGTCCAGTCACAGCAAGAAGATGCGCTGCAGGGGAGAGAGCAGCAGGAGGTCAGCGGATCAAAGTAAGAAGAGAGGGGAGAGGGGATAGGGAGGTTATTGTAGAGGGGGGGAAGGAGGGAGGATAAGGGGGTTAGGAGGGAGGAGTAGGAGGATTGCTGCCCTCACTGCAGGCTGTCCCGCAGGCCTGAACGCTGAAGTCCTGCAGGCTTAAGTCCCTTGGCCCTTAAGTGCTCGGCTCGCGTCCTGCGTGCCTCAGCTGCTTGCCTCGCTTTGCGAGGCTCGCAGTGCAGTAAGCGCCTTCAGCGTTCATTTCAGCTTAAGTCCCACATAGCCGATGGCACGCCTGCGGGCCACAAAGTGTGACTGACACCGGAAGAGTTCCAGAAACTGACAACTATATATCCCATATATAGTTGTGAGCAAGCGGGTTGCATGCAAAAAGGCTGTGTAATGCAGTAGGAATAAGCTTAAAGGAAGCCATGTTTAAAATGGTTTATGGATTGAAGAGCGAGACATTTGTCGGCACATTTGCATGTCCCTGCTCAGCTTCCCAGAATGCAGTGTAATAACTGTTTTTCTCGGAACTCTGAGCTGGAAGCAGGTTTTTTAACTTGTTTTAGACATTCAGATGTGAACACAGATGTACTTTTTATTTACTGTACTACTGTAGGTTGGAGAGCTTCTTTCGCTTTTTTGCCCACCGTGTATTCAATGCATATAAATATATATATATATCATTTCTGTACTTTTTAAATTCTTTATTATAGGGAGATGGGCTTTATGTGGACCTTTTACTTTTTCTCCATGATAATGAATAGCATATTATGATTGATATATATATACATATATATATATATATATATATATATATATATATATATATATATATATATATGTTTATCTTTTCAATAAGCCAACTTCTTACCTGAGATGGGGCCATTGATTCCCATGAAACAGATTTTATTTGAATAGTAGCTTTTGTCCATTTGTTAGGAGATGGCTCTGTTATTTGACCCAGCAGTTGCAAATTTTCATTTGTGGTAGTTTTTCTAAAAACTGCTAATTTGGAGTCATTCTGCAATTGGTACCAAAACTGTATCTGTGAAAAAGAATTAAAATCATCTGTTTAAATAAGGCATTAGTTCAAATAATATACAAAAACAAATAAAATGATGACATATGCTTGAAGTACAGTATATGCAAACTGTTCAATAATATGATTTTAACTTAAAATGAATGTTTAAACATATATATTGAAGGGAAATTCTAATGAGACATGAATCATTTTATGTGATAAAACCACACTTAGAAAAGTTCAAATATTTGAGTGAAAGTCACATAACTGGCCGTTTATGGTGGCAGGAATGCTGTGTCAGAGCAGTAGGTGATTTCATCTTCAGAAGAACATGGCACCTATTAATCTGCCACCAATTTATATTGCTATTGTATTTCATCTGGCTTTTGATAATTTGAACCAATTTGATTGCACATGTTAAATTGTAATGTGTGGGTACAAAAAAAATATATATATATAAATCTTATAAAGCTGTATTTGATAAAATGTTTCAAACAAAACTAAAATTGTGAAAGAGTCCCTGTCACTATTTAATCAATAACAGAGAAACAACCAAAAGAGACAGTTTCTGAAGTGTTTGTCATTATATGCAACACGAGCGGAGCTACCGCTGGTGTAGCCGGTGCAATGCACCAAGGCCCTTCATCTCCTTTGGGCCCCAGTGCAGGCTGCACTGCTTTATAAATTCCATTCATTTACAATTGCTGTAGTGTAGGAGCCCACCAGAACCCAGCCCCCCTCAGCCTCCGGCTCCCCCCCAGGACATAACTCCCAACTCCTTGGTCCTTCCGACCTCCTCCCCTGTCCTGAGGGCTTCCTGGTCTTGTCTTCTACAGTGCAATCAGGACCCTAGGGGGAGGAGCCAGGCTCCAAGTGAGGTTCAGCTGCAGGCATGGGGGAATAGAGCATGCAAGTAGGTGATAGATGGAGGGGAGGGTGAGAGAGAAGGAGAGATGGGGAAGAGAAAAAGAGGGAGGATAGAGAACGAGAGGTTACAGAGAAGGAGAGAGGGGGAGAGAAAAGGAGAGGGGGGGAAGGAGAAGGTGAGAGAGGAGGGGGTGAGGGAGAGCCGGGTGAGAGAGAAGAGGGAGGGGGGTGAGAGAGTAGGAGAGGGGGTGAGAAAGGAGGAGTGGGATGAGAGAGAAGGAGAGGGGGTGAGAGAGGAGAGGGGTGAGAAAAGAGGGGTGTGAGGGAGAGGGGGTGTGAGACAGAAGGGGAGAAGGTGGCAAGAGACGAGGGAGTGAGAGAGAAGGAGAATAGGGTGAGAGAGAAGGAGAGAGGGGGTGAGAAAGAAGGAGTGGGATGAGAGAGAAGGAGAGGGGGTGAGAGAGGAGAGGGAGTGAGAGAGAAGAGGGGTGAGGGAAAGGGGTGCGAAGGAGAGGGTTGTGAGAGAGAAGGAGAGGGGTGAGAGGGGAGGGTGTGCATAACACATAGACAAACGACGCTATTTTACAATCCTAACTTGCCACTAACAATATTAAGCATCTAAACTAGCGCTTTGCGTAAATAAAACCAATGGTTTGCCCTCGCACGCGCAGCCTATTTCTAATGCACAGTGGGAACACTCATAGAACTATCTCCTCAGCCCAGAAACAGACATTATATGCTGCAGGACAATAAAAAGAGATTGCTACCTCTTCAGGCTATTGATTGTTACATATCTTAATTAGAAAAAGGTAAACTATATTAATTTATTATTCAATTAATTAACTAGTATTTCAAAAAATAGAGAGAGGAGCCAAAGGACAGGCAAATCGCTAGTATATATATATATACCGTATTTATCGGCATATAACACGCACCGGCTTTTAACACGCACCTCATTTTAAGAAGGAAATTTCAGGGAAAAAAAACATTCAAATAAAGAACTTTGAAGCAAAATCCTCAACCTCAACCTCCCTCCTCATCCTCCGTCCTCAACCCCCTCCTCAAACCCCCATCATCAACCCTCTCCTCCACCCCCCATCCTCATCCTCCTTCCTCAACCCCCCTCCTCAACCCCCCTCCTCATCCTCAACCCCCCTCCTCATCCTCAACCCCCCTCCTCATCCTCAACCCCCCTCCTCTTCCTCAACCTCCCTCCTCATCCTCAACCCCCTCCTCAACCGCCCTCCTCAACCTCAACCCACCTCCTCATTCTACCCCCCCCCCCCTCCTCACCTCCCCCTCACTTACCTGCTTCTGTTCCGGCCTCCGCTCCGCTCCTTGACCCGGCGCACATGTGACGTCACATGTGACGTCACATGCGCGCCGGATCAGGGAGCGGAGCGGAGGCCGGAACAGAAACAGGTAAGTGAGGGGGAGTTATTTAGGGGGGTTTAGGTTGAGGAGGGGGGTTTAGGTTGAGGTGGGGGGGGTTAGAATGAGGAGGGAGGTTGAGGATGAGGAGGGGGAGGGAATATCGGCGTATAACACGCACCTATCATTTGCTCCCTATTTTTCAGGGAGAAAAAGTGCGTGTTATACGCCGATAAATACGGTATATATATATATATATAGTACATAAATACCCTATATACTCGAGTATAAGCCAAGATTTTCAGCCCTTTTTTTAAGGTTAAAAAGGGCACCCCTCTGCTTATACTTGAGTCACTCCCCCTAGTGTCTCTCTAACCCCCGCGTGTCTCTCTACCCCCTGTGTCTCTCTAACCACCCCGTGTCTCTCTAACCGCCCACGTCTCTCTACCCCCCTGTGTCTCTTTCCCTCCCCCCTCCTCAACCTCAACCCCCCTCCTTCTCCTCCTCATCATCAACCCCCCTCCTCCTCATCAACCCCCTCCTCTCCTTCTCCCCTCTAAATACCTTCTTCTCCAGCCTCTACTCCGTCTTGACCCAGGCGCGCATGTGACGTCACATGCGCGCCGCGTCATTAGCATATACCGGGTGCCGGCACCCGGTATATGCTAATGACGCGGCGCGCATGTGACGTCACATGCGCGCCGGGGTCAAGACGGAGCAGAGGCCGGAGAAGAAGCAGGTAAGTGAGGGGAAGGTATTTAGAGGGGAGAAAGTGAGAAGGGGGTTGAGGAGGGGGTTGATGATGAGGGGGGTGAGGAGGGGGTTGATGAGGAGGAGGGAGGTTGAGGAGGGGGGTTGAGGTTGGGGGGTTGAGGTTGGGGGGTTGAGGAGGGTGATGAGGATAGGGGGGTTGAGGATGAGGATGGGGGGTTGAGGAGGGGCGTTGAGGATGGGGGTTGAGGATGGGGGGTTGAGGAGGGCGTTGATGAGGAGGGGGGAGGTTGAGGTTGAGGAGGGGGGTTGAGGTTGAGGGGGGGTGTGAGGAGGGAGTTGATGAGGAGGAGGGAGGTTGAGGAGGGGGGTTGAGGTTGAGGGGGGGTGAGGATGGGGGTTTGAGGATGAGGATGTGGGGGTTGAGGATGGAGGTTGAGGATGGGGGGTTGAGGAGGGGGTTGATGAGGAGGGGGGGTGAGGAGGTGGTTGATGAGGAGGAGAGAGGTTGAGGAGGGGGGTTGAGGTTGAGGGGGGGTGAGGAGGGGGGGTGAGGATGAGGATGGGGGGTTGAGGAGGGGGGTTGAGGATGGGGAATTGAGGAGGGGGTTGATGTTGAGGAGGGAGGTTGAGGTTGAGGGGGGTGAGGAGGGGGTTGAGGTTGAGGAGTGAGGTTGAGGGGGGAGGATGAGGAGGGAGGATGAGGAGGGGGTTGAGGATGAGGAGGGAGGTTGAGGATGAGGAGGAAGGTTGAGGAGGGGGTTGAGGGTGAGGAGGGAGGTTGAGGATGAGGAGGGAGTTTGAGGATGAGGAGGGAGGTTGAGGATGAGGAGGGGGTTTGAGGTTATGGAGGGAGTTTGAAGTTATGGAGGAGGGTTGAGGTTGAGGAGGGGGGTGGAGGGTGAGGAGGTGGTTGAGGATTGAGGATGGGGGTTAAGGATGAGGGGGGAGGTTGAGGATGAGGAGGGAGGTTGAGGAGTGGGGTTGAGGAGGGAGGTTGGGAATGAGGAGGGGGGTTGTGGAGGGTGATAAGGGAGGGGGAAAGAGACACAGGGAAGGGAGAGGGGAGAAGAGATACAGGAGAGAGAGGGGGGACACAGGGGGCAGCACATTTCCCACCCTCGGCTTATACTCGAGTCGCTCATTTTACCCAATATTTTATGGTAAAATAGGTGCCTTGTCTTATACTCGGGTCGGCTTATACTCGAGTATATACGGTAGTACATTTGTGTTAACATTTGAATGTCTAAAACAAGTTAAAAAACCTGTTTCCAGCTCAGAATTGCGAGAAATACAGTTATTACACTGCATTCTTGGAAGCTGAGCAGGGACATGCAAATGTGCCGACAAATGCCTCGCTCTTCAATCCATAAACCATTTTAAACATGGCTTCCTTTAAGATTATACCCGCTGCATTACACAGCTTTTATGCAAAGCCAAGGCTGGATTATACACAAGCTGGGAATCCTAGCAACGGACAGCCGTTTCAAGGTTACTGCCTATCATCAGCGTGGGGTAATTCATTAGAGCATTTGTTCCTAGGCAATGTGGTTTCCTGATGTGTATTAACCCCATGAGATGTGTGATAATCGAGATATTGTCTAATCAACAGACATAAAAATATATTATCATAATTTCTAATTACACATTGATGATATTGGACTGTTTTTCGTTAAGTAATGTGCAAATGTCATCCTTTTTCAGTAATTGTTGGTGCTATGCTGTTACTTTAACTGCTGCTGCAGGACTCAGCAAAGTCTTTAAAAACCTTTGCAAGCGGTTCTTGGAAACCGTAATATTTTTTCATTTTGTTGTAGTTACAGCATTGCACATGTTTGCGAGTGATCTGTAAAATCCTATTAGAATAGCATTTTTACTGTAAAAGTCTTATGGAGCAAAATCGCCTCGCAGTGCTTTTTAGCTTTGTGTTGCCGCAGTCACTCATAGCAGTTCTCTCGCAATGTTTTCGGGATGGGGAATAGCATAGCTAGGCAGGATTTTCTTTGTCACTACTGCTCTTGTAGTTGAGCTAGAGCAGATTACCATAGGGCCCAATATGTGTAAGCAACAAGGTCTGCTATACAGGAGCTACTGACCGAGTATAGCACGTTAAAGGTCTTACCTACGCAATAAGTAACAGAATCCGATCTATAAATCTACACAGCACTACTTATAGAAGGGTATGTTAGCTTTCTATCACTCATACAGGCAGTGTGGTAATGCTTGTGGCGATGCTGACAACTGTAGTTAGCATGGTGCACTTCTAAGAGATTAGTTAGGCTGTGAAATATATTATTCTGTGTCAGTAGGTATTATTACACACATTGGGGGTTATTTAATAATAGATCAATCTGGCTGAGATGTGCCTCCCTGTTATCCAATAAAAGCCAGATCTTCTGTCAAGCAATTGAATTAAACCAGAGTTATTAAAGCACCCTCATTACAAATTTTAAAAGGGTTCATCATCTACTTAATACAAAATATCATCATGATTCTAAAGACAATCATAAATATAAAATGTATATGGGGAAAAATAGCATTAGTGAGCTGTGTGTTATTTTGGTTACTACAATGTATTTAATGTTTTTTTTTTTAGATATTTCTTTTAATATAGTTTTATTTTCTTATATGTGCTTACTGTGGCATTGAAATTGCATTGAAACCTGCCACTAATATATATATAGACTTTATGTTAGATTATATAGCACTCGATAAATATTTATGCATGAAAAAATAACTGCGCTATTATATGCTGAACATCATCAGAGTTTGTGTGTAACGCTTGCAAAGTTGCGGTTTTACGCATGCGCATAGCGCATGTCGAGGCCTGCAATGAGCGCCGAAGGCCCACAATAGGCCCATAAGGTAGAGGGGTGAGAGGGCTGCAAAGGGCGCAGGGGGGAGAGGCCCACAATAAGCATGCCAAGGGCCACAATAAGGGGCAAAGCCGCTCATTGTGCGGCCTGTATGGGCAGAGAGGAGAAGGGGGCAAAGAGGCAGGGGAGGGAGAGAAAGAGACACAGGGGAGGAAGGGGGACACAGGGGGGAGAGGGGGCAAAGAGACACGGGAGGTAGAGGGGGGGAAAGAGACACAGGGGAGGGAGTGGGGGAAAGAGACACAGAGGTGGGGGGGACACAGGGGAGGGAGAGTGGGGCAAAGAGATACAGGGGAGGGAGAGGGGGAAGAGACACAGGAGAGGGAAAGGGGGGCAAAGAGACACAGGGGAGGGAGAGGGGGAAACAGACACAGAGGAGGGAGAGGGAGGGAAGAAACACTGGGGATGGAGAGGGGGAAAGAGACACAGGGGAGGGAGGGGGAATAGACACAGGGGAGGGAGAGGAAGAGAAGAGACACAGGGGAGGGGGGAGAGACACAAGGGAGGGAGAGGGAGGGAAGAGACACAGGGGAGGGAGTGGGGAAAAGAGACACAGAGGTGGGGGGACACAGGGGAGGGAGAGTGGGGCAAAGAGACTAGATGTTCAGCCTTTTAAGAGAAATATTATTTTAATTTACTTTCATTTAAACAGAATCCAGGCAGATGTTAATTTCTGCAGTCACGTGACTTCTCAAAAATAGATTTTACAATTTAAAGAGTTTGTAGGATGGTTACAAATTAAATGACTGAACTATAAATGATTGCAGGCAAGAATATACAGTGCTATGAGCTTAATTTAATTTCCACTATGGAAAGGTTAGAGATACACCATGGATAAAGAACTCCCACATATTGTAGTCGAGCTGGCAAAAGCAATGCCTTTATACATTTGCAATAAGAATATGCAGCTGGAAGGAAATTATCTTTGGGACCTGAACTTTGCTTATACCACATCATTTCTTTTCTTTTCTCTCTCTTACACATGTGAATTTCAGGGAAATCATTTTTTTATAATCTGAAAAAGAGCTCATATCAAAGTTTCTTCCTTATCTGATGCATTTGTATGCCTCCTATTATACTATGTGCACTGCATATATTTCTTATAAATGACTAATGAAAGTAAGTGAAATCTTGAATCGGTTTGTTATTCAGTTCTTTTTAAGTTCTGTATTTCTTCTGAAGACTTATAAAGTTGGTTTTCTAAAATATATCACCTACTACAACCTTCTGTACTTCATGATTGAATATACAGTCTGTGTATCAGATCACATTGCACTGGACATGGAAATTCACTTTAGGTTTCAAGTAGACTTCCTGATAAAGATATTGCGTGCAATTTGATCTAACCCTATAGATCCCTCCTCCAAATATGTTATTGAAGCATTTTTCGTTCAGAAAATAACTGATCCAAAAAGAACAAAATGTGTATTTATATTGACAAACATATTGCATTTAATTGGTCATGTTACATTCATTGATATAGAATATGAATGGTACTTTATTTGGATATGTCTTCAATTGCTCACCTAGATGTAATAGGTAGACCTTGGTTTTATCTCCAGCTCCTTTTATCCAGAACTCAACTGTCTTATTCCTTTTACTATTTATACCAAATAAAGTTGGGATATGCTCAAAAGGTAATTTTAAAATGGCAGCATTTTACTGTATCTTTCTTACTATTTATCCTTTTCTCGTGCCTGTTGAATGCTATTACAATAAAATATAGGTGTGTATCTAATAAGAAAAATATGGATTTTGGTGATGTTGTCAAAACGTAATATAATGCCCTTAGCCTCAACTGTAGAAAACCAAATTGTACAGGCAACTGGATTTTATAGAACCATATACATCATCTTACCTCTGTTCCAAAGGCAAATTTGTATAACAAATATAATGGCGGCTAGTTTAAAATCTGTAAATATTAAATGGAAGAACTGAACATGAACCTGACAAGTATTTATAAGGTATGGTTTACCACCCATGTTACACATTTTCTATTATTTATTCAAAAGAACAGAAAGATCAGCTACAATTTCACACTAATACTTTTTAACCTTGTAACCAATAGTATATTTACAGTATATGTAGCCCAATAAGCTCATGCCTAGGGTAAAAATTTGAGCCGGCTGCAGACAAACATCTATATTACTTGTGTAAAAAGATGATATATCTGTATTGTAATGAAGATATTTACAAGGTATTTTTGCAATACAGGTCTTATTCTACAAAATAATGAGTTTTTGCAAAATAAAGTAGATTTTCTCATACCTAAGATAAACAAGGTCAGGTAGGTACTTATAATATGTTTCTAAAAATATTATAAAGGGAAAGTTGTAAATATATGCCCCAAGTTATTTATCTTGCAGACATGCATTATTGCTGATAGAAATCTCATTTGAAGAATATTAGCACAATGAGAATATAGTAAAGTAATAAGACAATGTTAGATCCATCAGTGCACATTTTATGTGAATTAAAATGTGCTTTCAGAATGCTAATATGCAATGTAGCTGTAAAGCAATGACTGATTATCTTCTTGCCAAATAAGTCATGTCTTTAGAAAGCCATTTTAATAGGATGCTGTCTATATGGCCCATTAATATTAATTAAAAAGTATAGATGAAGTAGCAATAGAAAACTTGATAACCATGTTTTTAATTTGACCTCTTTCTGACCTTTGGTGCTTGTAATACATATTTTAAAATAACTGATTTAGAAAACACAGAGATTCCTTTTTAAAACTCATCTATTGGTTTACTAACCTGTCTTTATTTTTTTAGCAAGAGTTTTTAGCAAGAGTTTGTATTGAATGATAATGATATAACATATGCACATAATTAAATATGTCGAAGAGAGCCATTTACAAAACATTGAGTTCAATAAGAGCTTATATTGTAACCTGTTTATTAAAGGACCACTGCAATTCATTTATAAGTAAAGCACATATGCTTGTTTGTTAGACAGAGACTATTACAAAAAGTATGGAGTTTAGCATTTGTAAAAGTAATTTTTTTAACCTTTAAAATTGTCGGTTTCTCCTCAAGCAGAGTTGCTTTTCTCCTCCTCCTAATTCTTTGTCAGGGATTGTGGCCAGCTATGCCTGGTGGCTAGACCTTTATGGTGCTTGGAAGCAGGCTGGGCTATGATGTCACTTGGCTACCAGATGTCACCACCCCTTGACATCATTAGCTCTGTCCCTCACTGTATACACAAAGGTAACAGCTGTATTGTAACCCATTTGCAGTATGAGCCATCATAGCCCTGCATCTCTTTACTGATCATGCTCATTGTGAAATAAAGTCTGACTGCTCAAACTTTTTTATTCCAGCCCCCAGCAGAGCTGGCCACACCTAATAAAAACAGGTAGGAGGCGATATCAGCTCTGCTTGAGGGAAAATTGACACATTCAAAATAAATATATATTTTTTTACTTTTACTTATTTCAAACTGAAAATTGTTTTAATAGTCTATGCCCAACAAAAAACATATAAGCTTTATTTGTGAATGTACTACAGTGGTTCTTTAAATTGCTTTGTTTTACAGGTACATGACGATATTGCATTTAGATGAATTTGTACATGATACGTTGTAGAAGAAATGGCTTTTTGAAGTTTCATTCTCCAAAAACAAATCTAACCCTGTTTAGATCTTTACCTGTATTAGTTACATAATTTATTTTACAACGCATTGACAAAATTGTATTATTTACAAATCAAAGCACCAGAGTCTATTAAATTTAAGTCAAGGCCTGTATTTAAAACGGTGTAGTGGGATAGCTGCTTATAGGATGACGTGTGATAGGGAAAATGCTTAATGGGTGTTTTACATACAACACACCCCAAACATACCCATAAAAGCCCCTAACAGGCCACTCACATTCCCACGTCGTGAAGGCTGTAAAAAAGATAAGAAGTTATCATTAAACATTGTTTAATGATAATTTAGTGAATACTAAGAAGCCTGTCAAGACATTATGTGTTGGGCTTGATGAAACCTTATCACATTCTTAACTGTTGCAAATAATCTACATCTTTGTATTGGAGTTAGATCTGTAGGTATCAGTTCACTGAATTATTACTACAAGTTTTATACTCTGAAGAAATCCAATGGGAGTAACTGAATGTTTTATATAATTATTTATTCTATGTTTAGAGTCCATACATTTTTTTTCCGAGTATATATGTATTGTGGAACAATTACATGACATCCCATCAGAAATACAAAGCAGAAATTGAAATGTTACCCAACATGCTTCAGAAAATATCTAGATGTTGTCATAATTACTTAGACTGCACTCATATTTTCCATACTGGCAAACTTTTGCAGTCTTTCAAATTCATTTTAGAGATTCTAAATTTCAGGCAATTCCTTAAAGGAACTCTATCACCACAGCAGGAGGTTATTTTTTAACAAGCAATTGGCTATAAATTCAGTTATACATTGTACTAACAACTTTCCTCTACATTAAACATCGTTTACATCAAATGTTTGCTGTGCTTTGACTAACACTTGATTTTTAAGTCTATTTTTATTTTTAAAAAACCATATAACGCTCAACTCATAAGTTGCCTTTACCCAAAAATAACAAAATTAAAGAAGTTCCCTTGTCAAATATTAATAATCCTATTTATATTAATACAGTGTAAAATCTAAATCTTGGCCTGTCTGGTGGGCTTTGAGAAAAGGTTTTGGAACCACCACTACAGAGAATGCACTATAGGTATATACCATGTAAAACTTTATTTTTTTTACATCTAAATTTCATTATTTGATGAAAGCATATTAGCTGTAAATCTACGAAGGGTGCTACAATTAAAAAAATACACTGTTAATGAATGTGGTTTAGAAAAACAGATATATAAGCATACAATTTTAACAATTAACTATGATGACCTTATACATGAGCCTGTAGTAATATATATATTTAAATAATCAGCTTCATTTGGAAATGTTTAAACCTTCAAAACCTAACAATTCAACTGAGAGTACAAATGTCCAGGTGTTGCCTGGGAATTATGGGAGGGTCTATTTCCCATCTTTCATAAGCTCTTTCAGTCTGTCTCTTTCTTGCATAACTCAGTTCACTTTTGAGTATGTGCTCGGAGGTTGTTCCTTGGCAATTCCTTGTCTTTTTGGTTCCCACCAAGCTCTTCACTGCAAATTTTGGTCCTCATCCAGTCCATACATTACAGTGTTTGGCTCTCATGTAAACCTATATTTTTGGCTCTCAAAGCCCCCCAGCTCAGAGGCTTCACACTCCTGGTGCACATCGGTCCTCCAGTGAGGGGTGTACACACTTTTGTTGTGTGTTGAGTGATTTTGAGTGGACAGCAAATTTACACTGTTATACAGGCTGTACACTTACTACTTTACATTGTAGCAGAGTGTCATTTCTTCAGTGTTGTCACATGAAAAGATATAATAAAATCTGTAAAAAATTTGAGGGATGTACTCACTTTTGTGAGATACTGTATATATATATACATATATATATATATATATATATATATATATATATATATATATATATATATATATATATATTGTAAAAAAATTCCCTTATAACACCATAAAAGACTGATTTAAGGATATGCCAGAGTCTAAGAGCTCTGTTCTATGGCTCCTGTAAGAACTTCTGTAAAGGAGACTCATAGCTACAGGAGTTTTGAAAAGCAAATTTGCGGAGATCTTGTATGGCTCACACAAAAAAAGAATCCCTTATAGCTTACTGCAGTGTTTCCAAGACCTCTCCTCAAGGCTCCCCAGACAGGCCAGGTTTTCGATTTAACAGTGTGAACACAGGTAAAAAAGTTAGACGCTCCTGTTGAATACTAATTGCCTAACGTGTTCACACACTGTTGAGTTAAAAACCTGACCTGTCTGGGGATCCTTGAGTGGGAACCACTGGCTTACTGATTTGTACCATGGGGGGTTTGCCCATAGCTCTCTAGCTCTAATGTGTACTCACAGCCTGACTAAATTATACCAGTAGTCTCCATAACCCTAAAGATTGGCACCCACTAACGTGAATACACTAGTCTTAACATTCTCCTACATGCCTGTGTATCTACATAAACTCCTTCCCATGGCAGGGAATGGGGTTAAATAAGTATAAAACAAATGCAGGGGGGTATGACCCCTCTGTCTATGACCCCGTTACCATTAGGGAGGGTAATGTGATAGCATTTTTTAGAAAAAAGTGTATTTTGATAGCTTCTTATTTATGAATGAACTTAATTCAGATCTCCCATTATAGGAGCCATGGAATAGAGCCCTAACAACCCTATTAAATTAGAAGCCTTTAAGTTCAATTTGAGACCCGCAATGGCTCTGGGCTTGAAATTTGGACAAGTTACAGAGCTATTAAATTCGAGCAGGGTGCGAGTTACTGGCTTGAGACGCAAACCCGTAAACCATTTGTTGAACGTTGGATGTGCGCCTGTGAATGTGATCAATTAGTCAAAGCCGCAGTTACGGGTTTAGATGGAGCCAATGGCAACAGAGATCGTCATCATTACGTCACTGAAAATGGATTTGGGATTTCAAAGTCTTACGGGTTTCAATTATGAGTTACGTTCGGACCCACATTCCAGATATAATGCAATATGGTTTTATATGTTGAGCTAATTTAATAGGGCTGTAAGTGTATAATATATAAGGTATCTGCTTTAGTGAGCATTTCTTTTCTCTTAATGTCATGATCTGACTGTAACGAGAAATGGAAACAGCAGGCTATAGGAAATACAAGGGATTGGATTTGCAATGTTTTATGAATAAATGTAACCACTTTATTTTGAGATGAATAATTTACAATATTCTTTCAACAAATTGCATAATTCTTGAAAGTCTAAGGAAAACCCCACTGTTTATTAAAATAACTAGGCTATGGTATGTCCTTCCCTACCTACATTATCAGTGAGCAACCCTGACTGATGGAACCTGTTTGTTTGCATACTGTGAAGATCTGTTTTTGTATAAATGTATATGACAGATCAATTAGCGTACACAAAATACTATTTGATTCCTAGAATGCCAAAGATTATTTGAGACATCTGGACAATAGACAATTGTTTTTTGTCGACTGTGTCAAATTTAATAATATTGTGTGCATGATGCCTGGAATATATTTTAGCATGTTGCAATGATTCTGTGTTTATTTCTACTCTGATTAATAAGTGTATTTATAGTCTATAAAGTATATGCTACACAGGAAGGTGACGCAATTTACAGAAATTCCATGACCTAAGCAAGGCCCAGTTGGTATGTGCATATAAGAATTTATACCCCATCACCCATTGAATATAAAATTAGACACAGACCATTTCTTGGGAGATAACTGTCCACAGCGTTTATTGGTAAACACAACATGACGTAATAACCATAACAATAAATAAATAAACATAACCCCCGAGGGGAGGAGCCTGGACAGAGACAGTACACCCTACGCCCTGAGGCCTCATCCAGGGCCTACCGTGTTGGAACATCCGTACCACCGTAGGGTAGGATCTCCCCCATTTTCCCACTGTCCCGGCGACTCCCCTCACCACCCGCCGCTTTGACAATATAAACAAACTTTTGAAACATATAATATATACTTCCATGATACATGCACAACAATGAGTACTTCAGACAATAAACAAATTAATAAACAGCTTTTTTTTTGTTTTTTTTTTACAATACCACATATACATAACATTAACAACAATACTTTAGGGATGGGTGGGTGGGCATCTGTTCCCATGGCTAGCTGGGGGCAATCTTGTGGAAATTCGCGCCAAATGCCTACCATGGCTCCACCTCCCCCAGCTAGCCACCTCCTGACCCCATACCCGGGCCTGCCAGGTCAGGTGGTCCCTCCCTCCAACCCCAGGCAAGCCTGAGGTGGCCTACGGGTCCTTCATTCTTAAGAACAGGCTCTCTGTTTTTATTTTCTGTTTGTTTGAATTAAAAGACAGAGCCCAATAGTTTCTGTAACTTATTATTAAAGTAGTGATGAGCCATTATAGTATAGTTATTATTACTATTCATCGGGGATCCAAGTTACATACAAATTCAGTTTAAAGACATTCTCAGGAATGAATCTTGATTGTAACCAGGGGACTGCCTGTATTTGTTTAGTTTCCAAGCTGTACATACATAAAGTATATATTACATATAATATATATTATATATATTAATAGCGACTTGCCCGTCAAAAATGGCGGCAATAAAATTTGAAGCCTGGCAATGCTGTTTGCCAGACAATGCGAAATTCTACCCCCTCTGAGCACCTTCGGCGCTCATCGCTTTTGTTGCCAACGGTTTAGACATTAATGGCTGTTTGTTGAGTGATTTTGAGTGGACAGCATATTTACACTGTTATACAGTGAAAATTTGAGAAAGCGGACATTAGGTGCAAGAGAAGAGGACATGGATGTGGGACCCAAGTGGAAGGGAAGGGTGAAAGGGTACATATTTTGTACAAAATTGCATAACAGAGTGATGGTAGAATATAAAAAAATTGATTTTATTAGTTTTTAAATAAAGAACCCAAAATAGATATTTTTAAAAACTAATGTAACCTAATCCTTGTGTAAAAGAATAAAGAGAGGAGATGTAATCTTAATTAGTGAGGAAGTTTCTTACAAACCAATATTCGAGGAGAAAGACATTATTGGGAGACTTGTTTTCCTTATCTGTAAATTAAATTGAGTAATGTCTATGTTAGTTTTCTTTCTAAAATAATAAAATACATTTTCAAAAATAGTTCAGGGTCAATTGATAATAATCTGGATATGAAATATGAAAATACCAAAAAATAGGGCAGATAATGAAGTATTAGCAAAACAATGTAATACTTTAGTTAGCACTAATTGGTACAACATTTGGAGATTAAAAATCTAAATATTAGGGATTATACAATTCAATTTAATGCAACTAATACACTCTCAAGACTAGACTATATATTTACTTGCTTAAAAATACTAAAAACCGGAAATAGGTTTACCAGTATGGTCAGACCATGTCTATGTATCTGATTGTAATTGAGGATGACCAGTTAAATCCAAAAGTAGAACATGGAAATATAAGGATTATAACCAAGAATATAAAGATAATGTTTGAAAGAAGATTTTGGAATATTTTTCTCTTAACATGACCCATTATATAAAAAAGACACTGTTATGAATTTATAAAAAAAGTGAGATAAAAAGGAGCTAAATGAGTTATATAAAGTTATATAACCTAGAAAGAAGTAATGAATTAACTCCTAATGGTATAGTTATAAAAACATATAGGTATAACAGAAAAAATATATTTGCAAAAAAGGGCTGATATGGCGTTTGATAAATTACAATTAATTATTTATTCCATAGGTAACATGTACAACACTTTTCTCACCCTCCTATACCACACCCAAAACCTTTAGATTGTAAGTTTGCAATTTTTCAATCTTGGAAAGTGCTTTGGGAACGCATTCTGGACACTGGGTTCTAAGCACAAAGAAAGGACCCTCCATACTATGCAATGTGTTAATATTGCTATTGTTACTCATGTGTAGCTCTATGGAATATGCTGGTTACAAATAAATGATAATAGTAATAATATTATTGGCAAATATACTAAGGATCAAGAATAATTTATGGATAAGCTAAAAATACTCAAGGTGTATTAGTCTATGATTCATTTTACATAGCTGAGATCTAATGAAAAAAGCTTTTTTTTTTTTCTCAAATTAAACTCTCGGAAATCTCTGAGTTAGAGAAATTAAACACTCCATTTAAATTAGAAGTAGAACAGGTAATTCAAAAAATGGTGAAAAATAATGCTCTGGGTCCAGGTGGACTGAGTAACAATTATTATAATGCTTTCCACTTAGTGATTGCTCCACATATGAAAGACATGTCAAAAAAGGTAAGGGAACTAGCACCATCTGACCTTTTTCCGTTGGACCTATTAGAGGCTAATATACTAAACATCCCTAATGAAGAACAGGATGAATCCTCATGTTCAAATTTTAGGCCAAAATCCTTGTAGAACGGGGATAGGAAAATTGATGCTAACATTTTGGACAGGCATATTTTTCCATGATGGGTAGACTAATAAATATGGATCAGGTATCGTTTGAAAGAAGGAGATAAAGAGGAGACCATATAAGACTTAAAAAATCTGATTTCCCTTGCTAGGAGTTATTGCCTTCACTAATCCTGCCACTGGACGCAGAGAGGACCTTTGATAGGATCAGATGGGAGTTTTGAAATATACCCTATGCTGATTTAGCTTCAGGGGTGGTATATTACATTTGAATATAGCTTTCTTTATTAACCCTGTGGCTCCGATTCATGGTAAGGATTTTCAGTCTTCCAATTTAAAATTATGAAATAGTACTAAACAGGGCTGTCCTTTATCACACCTGCTGTTTGCTTTAATAACAGAATTATTTGTAGAAGAAATTAAGGCAGAAAGAAATATTAACGAACTAAAAGGCTGACACGCAGGGTGATTATTTTATTTTTATGGCAAAAGAAAGTGTGCCCAATAAATCTGAATACCTTACAACAGCTCATAGAAAATTAGTATTTAATGGTGCCTAATATTGTTTTTTTTATGAAGCTTTCTTCTTACTTTACTAACATATTATGACATGGGCTAGCTTGTTAAGAATTTAGACTAGAGTACAGCGTTATTTTAAATGAAGACTAATTTACACTGTTTGCATTTTTGGGAACAATACTATAAATTGCTTCATTTCTGGTATATGGAACCTGTCTTGCTGTTCAGAAGGGGTTTAGTAAATAAGGGTAATTGCTGAAGGGAATGGAACAAGCTGATATTATGCATATTTGGTGCAGAAGTCTTGCATTTAAAGTAATGCGACAGAATATGTTTCAAGAAACTAACTCTATTCTGGGAAGTAAAATACCATGTCCCCTATTAAATTGTCCAAATTGTTGTTACTGTAGTCCGTAATGTAGCGTGCAGTTACTGTTAATAAATTAGCCTCTTTTAGCTACCCACAATGAATCTGAAGATTACAGGATAAAAATCCCTACAGTTGTCAAAATCATAACTCCAACACAGCTAAGCTTTTTATCTGTCAAGCTTGCAATCACTATTAAATTGCTACAATTCTTCAAGCCAGCCATTGTTTTCAAACCCGTAAATGGCAAATGTAGCCAAAAATCCTAAGAGTACTAGAGAGGACTCACAAAGGGTTTAAACTGATAGTAGCACTGTAAAAGCACATACAAATTAAATACTGCAGTTTAAAAGATAGGGGAAAGCGATGTAGGACATTAGAATCAATTGCACAACTGTCTCAAGCTTGCAAATCTGCAATAAAAAAAAAAAATATATCTGTAATTTCCGTGTTATATCGAACCCGGCAATCAATGGGTTAATACATATAATTGAACTTGCATGGACTAGAATAATAGATTTATTGATTTTTTTAGATTGCAACATTTCTGGATTGCGAGTCCGATCGCAAATCAGACTTCTAAATACTAATTGATTGTGGTTTAACCTCCATGTTTTACTGACATCATGATGACAGTCTCAATTACTATTGGCTGTTTCTACATTGGTAGTTACGGGCTTGCTTAATTGATCATGATCATGTTCTGCTATGCTACTTACAATTGCATGGTTTACGGTTTTTGCTTTCGGCCATGTTCGGGCTTGTTCAATTTAATCGCTTTTTAACTGTTGCAGATTTCAAGACTGCAGACTTAAGGACTGTATGAAAGCAATTCGGGCTTAGAATTTAATAGGGGCTCATGTCTACCTGAAATAGCTCTGTTACATCTGATCACAGAAAAGACCTTAACAGATCCAATATCACATATTATAATTGTCAAACTGCGATTCGTCGTCACGCTTGCGACGAATCGCAGTTTGACAATGATACGATCGCAAAGGCGATCGGATCGCGTGGAAGCGCATGCGCAATGTGCATTGTGAACTGCGCATTGCGCAGTAGTAGCCGCGCAGGCACAGAGCGCTGCATGAGCCGCGCATGCGCACAGCGGGGCACGAGCCGCGCATGCGCACAGTGCGTCACGAGCCGCGCATGCGCACAGTGCGGCATGACTCGCGTATGCTCAATGCGTGGCACGTAAGGAGAGAAGAGCGGGAAAGGGAAGAGACACAGAGGGAGAGGGAAGAGACACAGAGGGAGGGTGAGAAGAGACACAGAGGGAGTGGGGAAGATCCACATAGGGAGAGTGGGGAAGAGGCACAGAGGGAGAGTGGGGAAGAGACACAGAGGGAGAGGGTGGAAGAGACACAGAGGGGGGAGAGACACAGAGGGAGAGGGAGGAAGAGACAGAGGGAGAGGGAGGAAAGGGACACAAGGGGGGAGAGACACAGAGGGTGAGGGGGGAGAGACACAGAGGGAGAGGGGGGAAGAGACACAGAGAGAGGGGAAGAGGCACAGAGGGAGGGGGGAGAGACACAGGGGGGGAGAGACACAGAAGGAGGTGGGAGACACAGAGGGAGGGGGGAAGAGACATGGGGTAGATGGGGGAAGAGACACAGGAGGGGAGGGGGGAAAGAGACACAGGGGAGGTGGAAAGAGACATGGGAGGGAGAGGTGGGAAAGAGACACAGGGGAGGGAGAGGAGGGGGGAAGAGACACAGGGGAGGTAGAGGAGGGGGGAAGAGACACAGGGGAGTGAGAGGAGTGGGAAGAAACACAGGGGAGGGAGAACAGGGGGAAGATATACATGGGAGGGAAATGGGGGGGGAAGAGACACAGGCCAGGGGGGGAAGAGGCACAGAGGGAGAGGGGGGGAAGAGGCACAGAGGGAGTGGGGGGGGGGGAGAGGCACAGAGGGAGTGGGGGGGAGAGGCACAGAGGGAGAGGGGGGAAGAGGCACAGAGGGAGAGGGGGGAAGAGGCACAGAGGGAGAGGGGGAAAGAGACACAGAGGGCGGAGAGATACAGAGGGTGAGTGGGGAAGAGACACAGAGGGAAAGGGGTGAAGAGGTACAGAGAGAGGGGGGGAAAGAGGAACAGAGGGGGGAAACACAGAGGAAGGGGTGGAGAAACAAAGGGGGGAGAGACACAGAGAGAGGCGGGGGATGAGGCACAGAGGGAGAGGGGTGGAAGACACAGAGTGGGCAGAGACACAGAGGGTGAGGGGGGAAGAGCCACAGAGGGAGAGGGGGGAAGAGAGAGAAAGGGAGGAAGAGGCACAGAAAGAGGGGCCGGGAAGAGACACAGGGGAGGGAGAGGAGGGGGGGGGAGACACAGGTGAGTGAAAGGAAGGGGAAGAGTCACAGGGGAGAGAGTGCAGGGGGGAAGATACACAAGGGAGGGAAATGGAGATACGAGGAAGGGGGGAACAGACACAGGGAGAGGGGGGAAAGAGACAAAGGAGGGAAAGGGACAAAGGGGAGGGGTTTAGAGACACGGGAGGCAGAGGGAGTTAAAAACAAAGAGGGGCAGGAGATACAAGGGAGGGAGAGGAGGCGGAAGGAGACACAAGGGAGGGAGAGGAGGGGGGAAATAAGACACGAGGGAGGAAGTAGACAGGGGGAGAGACCCGCAATGAGCTCCAAAGTGGCTCATTGCAAGGCCTGTGATGAGCGCCAAAGGCGCTCATCGCAAGGCCAGTAAAGTAGAGGGGAAGAGGCTCCCATTGTGTGGCAAACAGCATTGCCAGGCTTCACTTTTTATTGCCGTCATTTTTGACGGGCAAGTTGCTAGTATATGTATATATACATATATATATATATATATATATATATATATATATAATATATAATGTTCTGGTTTTGTATCCTTATAAATAATACAAAAAAAGAATAGAGGCTATACTTTATCTAGCACAAGAAATGTTGTGTGTTATTATTATTGCGGTTATTTAGCAGAATGTATTTAAGCATGTATATTGTGTGAAAATGAACGCACTGATACCAAATTTCGACTTGGACTACTCACAAACTTGCATTACCTTGTGTAAAATGTATTATCAATTATCTCAGTTTAATATTTTATTATCGATTTTATATATTTTATATATATTGTCGAGAATATTGTTATTTTTTTTTTATTTGAAAAGCTCTATTTTTGGTCAGCATTCCTGGCAAAATATTTTACCAGGATGTTTTGAACTCTTTTGGGCCTATTCTTTATGGGAATGGGAGTTATTTTGCTTCTATGGGATATTTATAGCTTGTCAACCATGTATTAGTAATTCATTTTAGGGGAATAGTTGCAAAAATGATGAAGAAGAAATCTTTTATGCAGTCATCATCTATGAAAAATGACTTGTATTTGATAGCAGTGTGCTCAGCAGATGAATGGATTTTTAAAAATGTAGCTCTATAAATGAATTTGCTAAAGTGTCAATGTGAAATATAAATAGAACATCATATTTTAGCAAATTATAAAAAAATTACTATATTCTCTTACACAGTAGCAGAGCTAGTGAACGGAGGACCCTGGATAAAATGTTGCCACCGCTACCCCCATGTGCTAACTCACTCATCACTATGTTCTGCCCCACACTGGGGCCACTTGCAAAAGATCTCTTAATAAAGCAGTTCTCTCTTCAAAGCAGATTCCCTTCCCCAAAGCAGATCCCCTCAGTTCCCCTTCCCAAACAAAGCAGGACCCTCTACCAAAGTGCTCCCCACCACAAGACCTTTTCCCCATCAAAGCTAAGCCCCTTCCCAAAGTAGCTCCCCACCCAAAACCCTTTCCCAAAGCAGATGCCCTCATCAAAGCAAATACCCTTCCTAAGAGGCCTTCTCAAAGCAGCTCCCCACCTCAAGATCCCTTCCATAAAGAAAATGTCCTCCCCAGGACCACTTCTCAAAGCTGTTCCTGTCATTCAGCACCAGCACAGACACATTGCCATTCCCCCATGACCTACAGCAAATAAAAAATTCCCCCCAACCCCAACACTGCAGAAAAAAAATATATATAAAAAAAAGAGAGCAAAACAAGGACCCCCCTCACCACGGAGGGCCCTGTGCATTGCACCATCTGCACCAGTGGTAGTCCTGCCCCTACTCTTACATACTGAAGAGGCACAGGCAAACATATTTTTTTTCGGGCATAGTGAATCTTATTTCCGTAGAGTGGCAAACATTAACTCAAGACACTGGACACAGAATGTCTGACTTCTTCACTCTTTGATTTTACATTATTAAATGATTTTTATAATTATTACATTATTTTTTAATTTAAATATTATTTTACTTGATTACACATTCTCTAGCAATAATATATAGTTGCTACACAATGTGACCAAATTACCGTAATACTTTGCATGCTCGAGATTAGTATTTTTTAAAGAAAATCACAATAATGATAAGTACCTCTTTTAACAATGTTTTAGTCGGTAGAACAGATATCAAATGCATACCTGACATATAGTAGACTTGGTTGAAGGTTGAACAAGAAAGGAACTTTCCAACTGTGACATAATTGCTTTGTCTTGCTGTAAAGTAGTACTAAAATAGATGAAATGTCCTAAAAAAGAGAAAGCATATTGAGAAACACAAAGAGTAACAGTTAAAAGCATTGATATTGATGTTGTGGTTTATAAAGCGAGGCTGGCACCTCATTTATACTCTAGTATTTAAGTCAAATTGGTTTGAGACTCAATTCATCTTTTCTACAAACCAAAGTTTTGGACGGAACACACGCAAACAGACTTAAGGACTTAAGATTGTATGACTTTTAATCAGTGAAGATCAGTATAAATTACTTTTTAATGAAAACAATAGGTGAATATGGCTTTAACATATAGTGTGGTAATTGTTTGGTGTTTGTCTTTCATGTCACCAACTAGCACATGGCCAATACATCCAAGGATGTCTTCTCGTGATTTTACTCCAGGTATACACATCTTTATAAAATGCTGGAGTGTAGGTTATAACCTATTGGTAAATATTACAATAATGACAAGGCAAGTGTATTTAACATATAGATTACATTGGATTAAACAAATAGGCATGCAGCTGTGAATGTCAGTTCTGTTAGGTCTGTTAATATATTTTCCATTTAAGGAGATTGTGTAGAAGAAAGCATTATAAATAGATAGTAAGAGACTGATGCATTAACATAGGATAAAACAAGAAATTGAAGGAGTGGTAGGATATTATAAGCATAGGTTATTCCTAATCAAAAACCAAACTAGTAAAAACAAATTATTTTCTATATTTTTTCCATCTAAAATCTATGCACAACTGTAAAAAATAATGTAGAAGATTGTGATTACATTTTATTATTTCTAGAAAAACATAGTAAAGCGCATGAACACTTACCACTTTCACTTTTAGTTGTGTGGTCTTTTTTCGGTAAGATGTGACCATTTGGTCTCTGTTCTTTGGTTGCTGACCAACTAAAGCCACCTGTTTTTAGTGAAAGCCAGTCACAGAAGCCATACTCAAAATCACATCTGGTAAAATTACCTAAAGATAAAGAAAGCCAGACTTCAGAAGAACATAAAATATTGTAGCTATTGTTTTTTTCCCATTATACCCAGAAAAAACTATGAAAAACTTCTAATATCATGTGAATATCAAAACAAACGAAATCAAATGATTAACTTATTTTTCATCTTTATGATCACTACGTTTTTGCATTAAAGGGCTTCTTCAGTCCACTAAAAATGAATACTAGTGGATACATCTTGATTCTGTAAGCTGATTTAGTATGAAGAAAATCCAAAAAGGTTTTTGAGTAAATGGATTAAGTTCACTTACATTTATATTTTGTCAGGAACAGAGCACAGGCCACTTGTTTGTTTTTTCTGTTTCATGTAGCACACTCTGCATTGAGCTTTTAAAGAGCTATAATGTATTTTAAATGTAAAACAATAACACAATCCAATGTTCAACCATGGATGAGATTTATGAGCCTGGCATAAGCATTCAGGATAGATTGGTGAGGAGAGAGGAGGGAAGGCCAATTAGGGGGAGAAAATTCAGGACCAGATCAGTGCATCAATAAAGGTCTTCATAAGGCATTGTTTGAGGAAGGGGGGAATTTTAGAGACATGCCAAAAGATAATGATAACATGATTCAGTGAAATGAAGAAGAGTGCCATGAATAAAGTGCTGCACCAAGATAATGGAATTGAATATTGATTCATCTGATTTTGTTGTTTTGAGAAATGAAGATGGTGTGGGGAACCATCAACTTTGAGGCCATGAGGCCATTCAGGTCACAATGTCATACAGACTTATCATGATATAAGTTAGATGTGAATGGGATGGGTCGGGAAAGAAGAGATACAGTAGATTTGAGTGTACAAAAGTGATACTGAAATACAAAGGAGATGATTAGTTTGTCAAAAGAGAACAGAGGAGGAGAGGGTGTGTGACTGTAAGAGAGCTTAGAGGGTCTGCAGAAGGAATGAGTGTTCTACTTTATTGAAGGCAACAGAGATGTCAAGGAGTGTAAGTGGCCCTTTGGCATGGTGGTGAGCAAGTCATTTGTTACCTTTGTGACTGCAGAATGGAAGCCAGTTTGCAGTGGTTGAACTAAATCATTCCAGTTGATATATAAGTTGACAACTCAGATGCCCCTCCTATTGCCCAGTTTCTGATGCTAACCTCCTTGTTTGGTTGTTCACAGTGGACTACACTGCACCATAGTGTATTTGTATTATTTTTTTATGTATACATTTATAAAATACAACAATTAAAAACAGAACAGGACATTTCAAATACATACACAAGTCCCAGCTAGCGAAATTATTTTAGCCATGATTTTGTTGATTTTGTGATATTACAGAGGGTATATATCCGTAATTTCTACTTGTACAACACCTGACAAAGCTCCCTTTATTTACATCATTAATTTAGCTGCTTAGGACTAAACAATTACCATTACAATAATCTGAATGTGTGTTTCCTTAGGCAGGTTATTTGCTTAAATATAGGTATTCGGTCACACCACATAAGAGAGCAACATACATGCACAGAAACAGAAAAAAATGGGTGTGTGCCCACTTTGTTTCTCTCTACAATCATCTTAAGATCACTCCAAGAAGATAAAAGAGAGGAGTGAGGAGGAAAGTGATAAATGAGATAATAGTTTGGAGCAAGGATCAACATATGGACATGTGTTCAGAGGGCTGCAGAGACTGGATTTCAAAGAATAATTTCTATATCACCTTAATGTTTAACCCCTGTACTGCAGGCCACCATAAGTTAGACTAGCCAGCAAGGCTGTGTGCATTTAGGAAACCCAGGGTTTGGTAATGGGTAGGAAATAAAAATAGTCAGTCTAGATGACTATGAATTTTGTTGCACAAAGAGTGTGAATTATGGAGGGCAAAGGATAATGTAAACTTTAGTGGTGGCAGGTTATGAGTATATTATTATTATTCATGTTCATATGGATTGTGGGACAGCTATTGTTGAAAGCAGGCAGTAATCCAAGAGGGGCCTAGGTTGGGGGAGATGTCTCAGGAGATAGGATAACTAGAAGAAAATGTACAGGCAGATGGGAGAGATTTACGTGAGAATGTATTTGTTTTTGTTTAGAAGGCAGGGTTGGGGCGGTTTTGAGGAAAGTGAGGAGCTCATGGGATGTAATTTGAGGTGAAAAAAGCGATGAGGGCGAAATATGAATAAACAGTTATCTGTTTCAGGTGTTCAGTAGACACTTGGCCAGTCTCCTTGTTTCCTCCCTGTTTATCTCAGGTCCAGCTGTGAAGTTACACTCAGACCAGTTAAACCAGTAAGAATAAACTGCTATGCTCCACAACCCAAGGCATTATCAAACCAAATGGTTCAAACCAATAGGGAACAGTTATACGTAGATATTTGTATATTTGATCAGATACAGCAGATCATAATGAACTAACAATAAACAGGATAAATCCATTATCAAAAGTGGATTTTTAAAGAATATACTGTAAATATAGGACAACAGTATTCTTTTAAGGAGCAGTACACAAGCTATTTGGTGCTTCACATATAAAAGCTTCAGTCAGCTCTCCCCTATTACACGTTTTTCTTTTCAATTACATCTATTGGGCCCTCATTCAATTGCAATTTGGCCAATTCAATAGTTCTCTAAATAAGCACAGAGCATATTTTTTTTAAATAAGTTTTTAGTTAGTGAAAACCTTGCTTTTGGATAGATGTTTACTAACTAAAAACTTCTTTAAAAAAATATGTTATGTGCTTATTTAGAGCCCTATTCAATTGGCCAAGTTGCAATTGAATGAGGGCCCAGCTAGTTTGATAAATTACTTAATTTGCTATATAAAATCCACTGAAAAGGTATAGTCAAATTTAAATGGAAACCAAACTTTACATTTCCAACATTTACATATATTTTATGTGTCAATATACAATATAGAATTCATGTATTTAGTGGGCACATGAAACTCTCTTATGTGATTACATGATTTAAGTTATATTTTATTGATAATAGACACTGTAATGCTCTCATTGAAATGAGCATGAACTTACATTATTGCACTGAGAAACATTTTAATTAGAGAAAATAATAAATTAATGATGCTTCATTGATTACAGTACGGAGTAGCTTTTAATTTACATGCTGCATTTTTCTTTGGTGCTCATGCTGAACATTTTATTTGAATATGGAATCAGCAGATGATCCCAATTGCAGTACCTGGGTATGTTAATGCCATGCACAGAGACTCCAAATGCCATTTCTAATTGCGTTTTCATATAAGATGCTTAAAGTAATCACATCTGTTAAAAAATGCATTTTATTATCGAATCATTTTAACCTGGGCTAGTGATGGAGCTGATGAAGGAAGGGCCCAGGTATAATACAATTTGAGGACCAACCTCACAACTTATCTCTCTCTCACTCTCCCTCACATGCTCCATCTCTCTCACTCTCCCTCACCAAATCAAAATTGTAAAACTGTTGTAGTAAAGGACTTAATTGGTAACAGAGTTATAGATAATGAGAAGTATTTAGAAACACAATGGGTATTATGTGCTAGTTTTGGAGTGATATAATGGACTGTGTATTGTTAAAGGGGTAAGCTCTCCCACTCCAGGCTGGGGACAGCATGATAAGTGACAAAAAGCAGCACAAGGCTCTCGGGCCATCTGTTGACTACCCCCGCTATATTGGGCCCCAGGGCATTGTTCCTGCAGTAACTCGTCCCCCGAAGTGGCCTGTTATCCACAGAGGTAGTCCACTGTGACATGCCATAGGAGATGTTACTGACAGAACATACAGACTAATTAGCAGGGTGTCATATTAACATTTACCACAAGGTAAAGTTAATATATTTAAAAAGTAAGGAACTGATAAGGAAAAGCAGGGTGCATGTCTCATGTGTCTAGGCAGAAAAGTTCTTTGAGTGCAATAATAACGTCATTACGTAATTACCATAGATGCTGATGGGGTAACATGAGCATTGGAATCATAAATGGTCATATTTAATGTAAGGGCAAAAAATACCCACGTTAAAACTAAGGTAAAGCTGACTCTAGCTGACTTTTCTTATGAGTGTATTTGCTAAACGATTTGGCCAATTGAATAGGGCCCTAAATAAGCACATAGCATATTTTTTTTAAAGAAGTTTTTAGTTAGTGAAAACCTTGCTTTTGGATAGATGCTTACTAACTAAAAACTTCTTTAAAAAAATATGTTATGTGCTTATTTATAGCCCTTTTCAATTGGCTAAATTGCAATTGAATGAGGCCCTCACTCTATAAGCATTTTAACAAGAACGATGTAAAGCTCCCAATTTGAAGAATGACATGTTACAGGAAACTGGGCTTAGTGAGTACTTTACTGATGTCATTCAGATCAAGCCCTAAAATGGACTGCCCAAAGCATTTATTGTATAATAGTGCTTAAATTAACTAGTATACCATTTACTGAATATGGCCCTCATTCAATTGCGATTTGGCCAATTGAATAGGGCCCTAAATAAGCACATAGCATATATTTTTTAAAGAAGTTGTTAGTTAGTGAAAACCTTGCTTTTGGATAGATGCTTACTAACTAAAAACGTCTTTAAAAAAATATGTTATGTGCTAATTTAGGGCCATATTCAATTGGCCAAAGTGCAATTGAATGAGGGCCCTATGTCACTTAATTTTGATGCCATAGTACAAATTCTAAATAAACTTACTGCAAAAAGTTGGATCTTCATCAATTCCATCGGCACAATCATGTTCAAAATCACATGAGGATCGCATGTTATTGCAATGTGTATCAGCTGAACTGGATACTTCTGTAGAGTTGTTCAAAGCTGGGAGCCAATTATTTTCACAGCGAATTAGTCTTAGTCCATCCAAAGCAATATATCCTTTGCTTCTGTTTACAGTTCCTTTAAAAGAAAGCTATAGGTTGTCTCGTAAGTATGGTATTATGCGTGCAGTATATATAAAATAATTAGTAATTTCTAATTTCTTGAAGCAACTGGACATTGTTTTACATTCAAGGAACTGCTCTAAACTGTTTTGGACTGAAATATATAAACAGCAAGCACATTTTATCTACAGTATATTAATATATTTACATCAACATTTGTCATGTGGTAAATAGTTGCCGAGTTTGGGAACAGTTACATGACAAAGCAATACTAATTTAGAGAAATGCATCAAACTGTGTGTCTTTTCCAGCTCATTTTCTTCCTTCAGGCTATATGAAATAGTTCAAATTTTGTGGGCATAAATATCTCTTTTGTCACAAGCTGCTCTACATGCACACAGAAAACGTTTTTCAAAAACAGACATAACTGTGCATGAAGCAATTCATCACATTTTACTGTCACATATTGAATAATTATTTTGTGTATTACTTTCTCTAGGATACGAGAGATATACATATATTAAATCAAGAAGTACTGGATAACTTTTGGAGATGTCACAAATAATTACTGTATAACTTGAGTATAAGTCGACTTTTGCAGCACATTTTTTTTATGCTGAAAAAGCCCCCTCGGCTTATACTTGAGTGAAAAAAAAATCCTCCTCCTTCCCACCCTTATCATCCTCCTCCTCTCCCCCTTATCATTCTCTTCCTCCCCCCTTATCATCTTCCTTCTCCTCCTTTACCCCCTCCTTATCGTCATCCTCCTCCTTCTTCTCCTTCCCCCCTCCTTATCATCATCTTCTTTACCCCATAACCTCCTCCTTACTGCACCCTCTCAAACCCTATCCCCTTCTCTCCTTACTTGCTACTATGCTCCGATGAGCTAATGCCGATTCTCATGCTGCAGCACGTCTTCCGTACCGGCTAATGATGTGACATCAAATGCGCGGAAGATGTGCTGCGGCGTCAGGATCAGCATCAGCTCATCGGAGCATAGTAGCAAGTAAGGAGAGAGGGGGAAAGGGATTGGAGAGGGTGCAGTAAGGAGGAGGTTATGGGGGAAGGAAGATGATGATAAGGGGGGAAGGAGGAGAAGGAGGAGGATGATGATAAGGGGGGGGAGGAGGAGGAGGATAATAAGGGGGGGAGGAGGAGGATGATAAGAGGGGGTGAAGGAGGAGGATGATAAGGGGGAAGGAGGAGGATGATAAAGGGGGAAGAAGGAGGATGATAAAGGGGGGAAGGAGGAGGATTATAAAGGGGGGAAGGAGGATGCTTATACTCGAGTCAATACGTTTTCACAGTTTTTTGTGGTAAAATCCGGTGCCTCGGCTTATACTTGGGTCGGCTTATACTCGTGTATATACGGTAAATATGCCTAATAGGATAACCACTCAATTAAGTTTCTCTGAGCCATATGTTCTAAACTGTGGCCTATGAACTACCTGTGATCCATGAGCTTTATTGAAGTGGTCCACAGAACAAGTATGATTACCAAACAAATATGAAACAAAATAAAGAAAAGTAATAAAACGTAATACATATGTGGTACAGTAGTGCAAACATGCTAGAATTGTATACTATTAAATAACAGAGTACTTTTTATTTGTTAAACAACATCATTAGTCATTAGGTAGTCCAAGTTGATTATCAACAACCTTCTAGTGGTTCATTAAGAACATCACCAATTTCAAATTTGTCCTTTAAAAAAAAAATTGAGAACCACCATTCTAAAGGAGAATTCACATCTTATTAAATATGCCCCAACAGATAACAGTAATAGGGAGGTTCTCCGAAAGCCTTAAACACTTCACCCATTTAAAAAATCTGGCCTGTGCTTTCAGTGCCACTATATATGTATATGTTACTGTTCATGGTGGTTCCATTTGTTTTCATAATTACATTTATTTTTGAAGTGTTTACCTGTAATTCATTTGAATTTTCTGGCAGAGTAACTTCTTTGGTGACCCAATGATCTTTGGTTGAAAGATTTTGATCAAAAAGTATTTCTTCTTTCTGAAAACAAACACAAAATTTGTTGGGAAGTTGTTTAAAATAACATGCAATTTATAATGTAAAGATGTACATTTTTGCCCTGGATAAAACAAAGTTGGTTGTAATAGGACCTACTAGAAAATTGTTTCAGAGCTTTTGAACATGAATAGTCTCCTTCATCAAGATAAAACTATTAAAAGCTCAAAAGGCCATCTGTGAAGTAAGGGCCCCTTTAAATTCCATATTTGATAAAGTTACACCACTAAAAATTGGCCGGTAACTTTACATAGTAATTCAACTGACCTTTTTTCATAACTGTGAGTGAGCTGCTTAACTTGGGCTAGGACAACCTATACTCGAAATACTATGACTTGCATCAGAGTACTCTCAAAATTACTTATGTCTCGCAACTCGCAATACTACTGATTTTGAGAAAAATATGTATGTGCACTGAAGAGCACCCGTAAAGGCAGAAAAATGCCTTTTAAAATGAATCCCTTTCCCAGTTTACACCCGATGCCCCCTTCCCTGCTCACACCCGACTAAATTAATCTCTTACCACAAGGTCCTTAAAGGCCTCCTGTGGCACCTAAATGTTAACCCACATCAATGGGGTCCCTAACGGACACATATAGTTATCCCCTATGCCACAGAGGTTCTATAAGGACCTCCATCGCATCAACTACAGACTTAACCCCTATAAGGACTTGCGTGGTATTACACATCAACTCCTTTTCCACAGGTGTCCTGTGTAACCCAATAACAATTCAATGCTTTATGGACCTTATCAATCTGAGAAAGGTGATTGGTCAAAATAAATATCCAAGTAAAAATGAGCAGGGTGGAATTTCTGAAACTATTCTAATTGACTGTAATTTGATGGACATCTATTTAGGTCAACCAGAATGCTTTATGAGTTGCAGGTGAGCTAAGTAATATTACGAGTAATATAATTAAGCCTCAAATAATTATGCAAAATATTTATACTACAAATTTAATTATTACCCAGTGTTTCTTATTTATTTGTCAAACAGCATATATATTACAATTACTGAGACCAGTTTTCATAGAGCCATGTATTGAAGGGTGATTGTTGAGATGGAAAGGGCTCATGTAGTTCTTACTGTTTTGCTCTTTTGCCTTTTCTTTTTCTTTACATTGGCCATTAAGTGGAACCAGAACTGACTCTTAAGAATCATGGAAAGTGTTGACTCTAAAGTGGGACTTGATAATGCAGCTTTGTTGTAACTACATAGCAATAACCAGACAATCATTTAGATATAATTTGATCTTTTTTTTACAATGAACCCAACAATGATTTTATTTTGTAAGAATTTATAGAAATATATCAAATAAAAGGAATCAAGGATATAATGGAATTCAAAAATTCAATAACATATACTGTAATAAATATACATTTGACTGGCTATGATATGGTATACAAAAAAATATGCAAGTTTATTGAGTTTGAGGGAAGAAGATGGTCTAACGGAGTTAGGAAAGGAGTTTAAAGAAAAAATGTGCAGGTCAAGAAAAGTGAGTGAAAGGAGTAACAGGAAAGGAGAAAAGTTCATGAAAGAGCAAAGAGTACAGTTTTGTGTATATTTGGAGATTAGGGAAGTGATATGAGGGGAAGCACTGTTATTAAGAGCCTTACATTTTAGGGTCATGATTTAAATTTTATTCTGGAGGCTATAGGAAGTCTATAGAGTGGCTGACAGAGAGGTGCTGCAGACATTGATCTTTAAGTGTGATAGATGAGCCTAACAAAAACATTAATTATGGAATGAGGAGGGGGCAGATGGGTAATACTAGCAAAGAGCCGCAGTAGTTGGGATGAGATATTATAAAGGAATGCATTAAAATTTTAGTTATGTCTTCTGTAAGAAAGTGATACATTTTGGAAATGTTCTTTAGGTGAACATGACATGATTTGCCTGAAGTGGGCCAGAAATGTGGGAGTGATGATGGCATTGTAAATAAGGGATATTTGAGAAATGGAATCTGTAGTAGCAGGGGATAGATTAGGAGCTAAAGCTTTAAAATGTTGAGTTTGAATTAGTGGAATGGTCTTTTGACTTGGCGGTGTGCAAGTTATTAGTGACTTTTGTCACAGCTGTCACTGCAGAGCGCCATCGCAGGAAGTCAGACTGAAGGGGATTGAGAAGTGAGTTGGAGGAAAGAAATGGGATTAGACAGTTGTAGATGACCCTTTCAAAAAGAAGCAGAGGGATAGGGCGATAGATGCAGCATCTAGGTTGGATACATGTTTGTTCAAGATAGGTGTAGTTAAGGCATGTTTTAAGGTTGATGGGAACTTGCTGCTATCCATGGAGAGGTTGACAAGTTGAAGAGACATGTGAAAGTTGAGATGAGTGTGACTGAGAGGAACTGGATTAGCTGTATTGAAATAGAATAATGTATGTAAGCTGTAAGGTTAGAGTTTGATAGAAGACCAGAGACTTCATGCTTAGTTATATGGTCAAATGAACCTATCCGGAATACCGGATTGAGGAGGGGCACTGGGTGTTATGGGTTTTTTGAGAGGAGTGAGAGGAGAGTTAATTTAGGATATTATCAATTTTAGTATCAAAGTAGCTGCCAAAGTCTTCTTCTGTGAGACAGGAATGGATGGAAGGGGGGTTCAGAGGAGAGTGTTGAATGTAGAGAACAGACATTTGGGGACAGATAACAAGTAGATAGTAATGCTGTAATTGAGTGATATTTGACGTGATTAACATTAGAGAAGTTAGAGTGCCGAATAAACTTCTAATGGAGGAAGTGTGCTGAAGCACAAGATTTCCTCCATAATCAATCAGCAGTGCAGGATCACCTCTGGAGATATCATGTTTATTTAGTGTGCTAAAATTGTGGACAAGAGGGAGATTAATTCTCTTTTTCTGTGAGCAAGAGTGTTAAGGGTTGAAGTTAATATATTCTTGTATTGTGAGGTGACAATGTCAGGGAAGGCAAGGGTGGTAAGTGAATGTGTAGGGGTTGTAGCTGTGGGTCAAGGGATTGGTGGCTTCTTTAGTTTGCGGTGGAGAGAATAATAGATGATGGACAGTGGGTGGAAGGAAGATGAAAATGAGGGTTAGAAAGTGGTGGTCAGAGGGAGTGGAGAGATAATTAGATTGGAGATTGTGTGGAAATTGGTAAATATAAAGAAAGTTGTTGGGTTATTGTCCCCTGAGAGGCCAAGGGAAGAGACCCCCATCTAACAACCACTCCTGATTGTGAATCCCCCTCCCAACTATATTGTTTCTAATTCTATATTGATAGTTCCACACAAAAATCTAGTTGTGACGATAAATAAAATTATATTTTGTATGGTTAATTATTTGCTACTTAATTTTACAATTATTATGCAAATAACTTCCAGTCTTTGCATTATGCTGTAACTATCCATGGTGGTTCAATTTGTTACTCACTTACAATGGTGATTTTCCATAAAATTAAGACTTTCATTGCTTAAGGTTGTTTACTAAATACATGTATTATCACCTCTTTGTATTTCGAGCCTGGTCTCAGAACTTGTTATTTTTTTCTGTATTTCGGTGTAAAGTATCTGTTTCCAGCAAATAATATTTCATGCTGCAGTCTAATGCTCATTATAATTTACTTCATTTTTTTCTGGAGGCATATTCAATTATGATAAAATAACTATTTGGCATTCAAAAGAATGCGGGAGCTGTATTACTGAAACCTTAAAATAAAATGAATTTACTAAATTTGAAGAAATATCCATAGAAAATGTTTTTCCCTTAATCCACTAATTCACAGAACTGATTTCTACAAATAGTTTTACTTGGGGATTAATGTATCATTAATTGGGAACAACCTGTTTTCTTTAATCAGTTTTAACTATTTTAGTGTCCATATAGATATTAATAGTCAGCAATCAAGAGCAATGAATCTCAGCTCATTGTGTTATGTCCACACACATTTCAGGTTTATAGATATTCTTCCTTGAGCCCTGCGAATCAGTCACCGCTACATGAAGTTATTTACCCTACATGTATTCAGCACGGGGTATTTTTCAAATAAAGCACATAGTGTATATGTGGTCATCAATGAAGGAAGTTGAGACACTCTCATGTAATACCATTATAAACAATGTCAATATCAAACTCCTCCAACACAGTTGGATAAGATTGATATTGACATCCTATATAATTGTAATATAATTTGATTGCATGATAAATTCAGCCATGGAAACTAAAGGTTGAAGTGTTGGAGAGCTCTTGGAGATGCCTAGTCTTAATGCATATGTCCTGGAAGATAAGCTAGAGTGCTAGATCTAGCGAAATTTGTTTCAAGCTCTGCTTTAGAGACCATTAATACGTTCCATTTTAAGGGCTGACGTGGTTCTCTAAGTCATTTCATTCATTATGTCCCATTTCCAATACATTTCTCAACACATCACAGTCATCACCATCCGGATTTTTATGCAACTGGTTATCACAATGAGAAGACAAATGTTTTACAAAGTGACTTTTTCCATAGTAAGAACTCATTTTAAAACATGTTATTTGCATGAAGATTCTCAAAAGGTATTAGGGTGGTTTTAAGTGTAAGTGATGATTTCAGGGACACTGTTCCTTTAAATCTAGAGCAAGCTAGGTCACAGGCGTCAGGAGAATGACAAAGGTTTTGTGGGACAGATATGTTTGGGGCCAAGAGACCTTGACATGACCCTTCTAAGTGTGAGGAGATCTCTCCACTTTGTATATCTGATTTGAAGATGTCTTACCTCATCAGTGACTTCATCTGTAAGAAGTTTTACGCCTTATAGGAATATATACACCTAAGTACAAATAATGCAACAGAAATGTATAAATGTGTGTGGTGAAGCTTTTCAGCTGAAAGAAAGTTCTGATTTATTCCTTAACTCGCATATGGATTATTTTAAAATGCAAGCTAATCATTTTCCTTTTGCTAATATAAATCTAAAAATAAATGTAATGCTCTTGGCAAAGAAACCACTTGCAAATCTCATCTGGGGTTTTGTAATATCTTGCTATGATTGCATAAATGTCCAGCTGTGCTCCAGAGTATACATCTGAAAATAATTTAACTTCTTTTAATTATATCTTACCCCTTTTGTGTACAGCAGCAAACTTAATCCATTGTCTTCTCCAATATTGTAATTAAACTGGAAATGGCATGTTTTGCTGGAGATCTGGTACCGCAAGCTGTTCAGGTAAGCACTTTTGTGCAAGTTGTTGTCACTTCCTTTCACAAAAATGAAGTGTTCTACAAAAGAATCACATTTTAAATTTTACATAAGATAAACAGGGCTATGATATATATAAAGACTGTGATGCTAAATATTGCATTGTAACTGATGATATATCCACATAAATGTATTGAATATGTATATAAGAGAGCCTTGAGACAATACCAAGAATAATTTGTCACACAGTGTATTGTTAATATTAAGGAACTCTTTCACACTAAAAACAAATTGTTATTTTTATATTGTGCTAGTCATTTTGTTGTACAGTAAATAATTATTGAGATATACACCAGTTTCATAGTTCCACTATGCTAATTTGTGCTACAGTGTAATTGGATGATTTAAAAAAAAGAAGAGATAATAGCATGATCATACAAGTCGTTTGTGCGTTCACAGATACAAATGAAAGTAAAGCGTGACTATTTAACAAATTATTTAAGAAAATTTGCATAAACGCAGCACTTTTGCATAATATAGTAATACATTAGTATATCGGCCCTACATATATGATGACTCTTATTTGAAGAACAGTGGTTACAAACTGTTACAGAAATGTTGTTTCCAGTTTTTAATGCTCTTTCCAAATAATGATTTGGGAATCACTTTGCACCTGTTTTCCTATAACAAAAACATTGGCATTTAAAGGGACCTCAAAAAAATGGTTATTCTTAAATAACATGACAATCTGGCTATATGTTGTGTTATCAATTTTTTTCTAAAGTGAACCAATCCTGGTTTATATGCAAATGAGTGGCTCATGCATATTAATTAGCTGCTTTGGTGTGCTAATTAGGATTGCAGTTTGCTTTTCTATGTATTGACCAAAATAAAGAGCTGGAATGTTATCTGGCAGTTAGACCCCTCCCTTATACCTTTGAGCTGGACATTAGCATACTGAGCCATGCATTAGCATACAAGAACTGCAAAATCAATTCTAAATATTTCAGTTTTTTTTTTACTATAGAGAAAAACTGCTAGTATAGTGTGTAGTCAGTTTTTAATGCTCTTTAAAATTATATCAACTTCCTGTTTGGGGTGTCAGACTCATTATAACAAAGACAACTAACGCAAGCACATTGTTGGAAGGTAAGTGGAAGGTAGTATATGCAATAATAGTATAGATTTTATTTTTCAATCAATTGCTTAATTAGGCTTAAGAATATACTGGAGATAACATATTTATTTAAAGAATGTATAAACATTATAAGTTATGGATGTTTATAATGCTGATGCTTCCATTCATCAGTGATATCATTAGCCCCTTCTTCTAGGCAGGGGGCATTGTCCAATGGCGTCTAACCTTTAAATCTCCTTTCAGAACAATATTGAGTACGGTAAGCAAATAATTGAAATAACTTTTGTGTGGTTAGTATGTGGAGTCGCTATGTACTGCTCTACAGTGATGCAATATTTATTCTTGGGCAACCTAAACAGATTCTTCTATAATTCCAATAACCATAACTTGAAAAGAAATAGGAGATCTATAGCTAAGAAAATAATCTATATTTAACATTTTATTTACTTTCGACAGTATCCAGTCCCAATGAGCAACTCATGTATGAAATATATAAGCCTTGTGTTACTATATAGCAATAAAAATCAATGTAATATAACATTTGCACATTTTATATCTCGAAGCAAAACAAATATTTATAGCTTTTTTCTGTCTTCATTCCTCATGTCGTATTTCTTGCTTTATCTACAGTTATGCATTTTATCCCAACTCTTATTTCAGTCTTCACTGCCAACCAGATCTATTTTCATTGAAACCTTTGTAGAGAATAAAGTTCACTCCGGCAGTTCTTATTCATAAAGCACCTCTATGTGCTATCTCCCCGAGCAGATTCTTGGCTGGTTCATGTATTGCAATCTGTCAGCTGCACAGTGTTTTCCTATCCACAGCACAAAAACATTTGGGACTCATCTCGACCTCTAGCCTCTTATAACAAAGCACACTGAATGCTAATGTGATACTTTAGACTCTTCCACTGAACTTACATATTAGAACTTCCAACATATGGCCTCAGTAAAATCTATTATTGATCTATATTTATATGTTGTTCTTTGTTTATTTTGCGTCTTGTTTTATATTCTTTGAAGTTCTGTATATATAGCATAAATGAATAAATATAGTATATGACAGTTCTGTAAAAAGTAAATGCATTGGTATATCTAAGTTTCCCAGTTTGTAACTTTTTCTAATCTAACACATGCTGCTTATATCAGACACACACATTACGTTTAGTCATTCCATACACATAGAGATTTGTTTTACTAAAAAAAAAAAATGTTTTCCACACCCCCAGAGTGACCTATATTGGCAAAGTGTACCTACCAGTAGAAACATTGCATATGTGTACGGTTTTTTAACCCTTTAGTAACCTTCAAGCCAACAGTAGCACAATGCAGAAATTACAATACAATGTCTGAGTTCCTCCTTCTTCCTTGTACAGGAGACTACACATCCCATGAGGCTTTGCTGCACAAGCTGGCTGCACAGATTGATAACATGTATTAGCTGCCTGTGATTTGCCAAAATGAATTATGAATGATCTGCTAGTTTTAGTAGGGAATTTAAGGGATGTTAACTCTAAATATCACCTGCTTGCAAATTCAAGAGATTCAGCAAACTTTAGCGGAAGGTTAAAGGTATATGCAAGTGAGCTTGGAGAATTAGTAGTGTATGAAAAAAAAATGTTTGCATTAAAAAATATCAGAATAAACATTCAAGCAGTTACCCTAACGTTTGCTGAATTTCTTGCATTTGCAAACTGTTTTCTATCTATGTTGACACCCCCTGAAAATCTTAGGGAAAATTAGCATGCGTAATACATTGTATCTTTTTGATCTGTGAATTGAGCTGCAGCTTTCCTTTAGCTTTCCTTAATAACCAGAGCAAGGTATGTGTCCCTTCATTCACTTATTGTTTTAACTACATCCCAGGTGAAACTTTCCCCAGTAAATTGCCCATGTAAGCCCCCAGCCCTAATGAATGGCCCCATCACCTCCCTCAGCCCCAGTGAATTGCCCCTGTGATCTCTCACAGCCCCAGTGAATTAGCCCATCACCTCTCCCAGCCTCAGTGAATTGCCCCTGAGAACTCTCCCAGTCCCAGTGAATTGTATGCACTCACACAGAGACCCATGCACACCTCTCTTCCTCAAACTTTGCAGTCATTGCAGGACCATAAATAAAGCATAAATGCTCATGAATGGCCCCATCACCTCCCTCAGCCCCAGTGAATTGCCCCTGTGATCTCTCACAGCCCCAGTGAATTAGCCCATCACCTCTCCCAGCCTCAGTGAATTGCCCCTGAGAACTCTCCCAGTCCCAGTGAATTGTATACACTCACACAGAGACCCATGCACACCTCTCTTCCTCAAACTTTGCAGTCATTGCAGGACCATAAATAAAGCATAAATGCTCATTCGCCTAAAAGATTAGAATAGGAAGAAGAAGTTGAAATGTTTGGTTTCAGTACAATTATTATTTGTCAAAATGTATCAAGTAGAGAGTGTATGTCTAAAGAACAACCGTGTAACAGCTCAAGCATTTTTACTTGAATGATGATTTATGGTCCTTTTAAGATCTTTATTTCTAAGGAGTGTAGCAGCATTATCTAGCTGGCTGCATACAGCCTTGCTGATTGGCTGCAAAGCTGACATGCTCACATACAGGGTTCATTTTTACAAAATCGAACCCTGAGAAGCCTAGCTCTATCCTGGGGGTGTAAATATCACCTGCAACAGTTTTTTTTCATGCAAAGCTAAAAAAAACATAGTGCATGCAAATAAATGTAATCATACACTACTAATTCCCCTCTATCAGATGCATTCATAACCCAGCTCATTTGCATATACCTTTAACAATGTTTTTTGGTATTTTTTTCTACATTTTTTTTTTTCATACACCTCTATCAGATGCTTTCATATTTCATGAAACTTAAATATGCTTTAAACACACAAAAAAACTATTTCACATAAGAGTGCTTTTTTTCAATTTCTATAACTGTGAAAGGAAGCCAAAACAGAATTATTAGGATTTTAGTATATTTAGTCTGATACCATTTGCAATGGCTAACTGCTCCTTTGGTATCAGATATCAAATTTACAACTCTGTTCCTGTATAGCCTCAGAGCCTCACTTCTGTAGTGGGGAAGCTTTTACAAGGGTTAATAAGGGATAATATACAAGAATATGTCTATTTGAACAGGATTATAAGTAGGAGTCAACATGGATTTATGAGGGATAGGTCATGTCAAACAAGTCTAATAAGTTTATATGAGGAGGTTAGTAGGAACCTGGATCAAGGCAACTCAGTGGATGTATATTTTTTTGGATTTGCAAAGGCTTTTGATACAGTGCCACATGGAAGACTTTTTGCAAACTTAGGGATACAGGAATTGGAGGAAATATCTGCTCATGGATCGAGAGCTGGCTAAAAGACAAGAAGCAAAGGGTTGTGGTTAATGGAACATACTCCGATTGGTCTAATGTGGTAAGTGGGGGTACTCAGGGTTCAGTATTAGGTCCTCTCCTTTTTAACATATTTATTAATGACTTAGAAGTAGGATTTGAAAGTATTGTCTCCATTTTTATTGATGACAGTAAATTGTGCAAGGTAATTAAATCAGATAATGTTGTACTTTCCCTCCAAAGGGATTTACATAAAATAGAGGAATGGGCATCTAAATGGCAGGTGAAATTTAATACGAATAAATGTAAAGTTATGCATCTGGGAAGGAAAAATAGCCATGCAATTTATAATCTTAATGGAGCAATTATAGGGGTATCAGATATTGAAAGAGATTTGGGAGTACTTGGGGACAACCACCTAGGTAACAGTGCTCAGTGCCAAGCAGCAGATGCAAAGGCAAATACAATATTAGCATGTATTAAGAAGGGTATAGAAGCAAGGGAAGCAAATATAATTCTATACAAATCCCTAGTACACCCCCATTTGGAATATGGAGTATAATTTTGCGCACCACCTCATAAAAAGGACATTTTAGAGTTGGACAAGGTACAAAGTAGACTGGATTTATTTATAATCAAAAAGGGCATCCAGGGTTATCCTGGATAATTAGAGAGAGAGTATTGATCCAGGGAGGGATCAGATCGCAAGTATCTGGGGTCAGGAAGGCTTTTTTTTTTCTTTGAGACGATTGGCTAAGTTTCACTTGAGTTTTTTTCTGTTTGCTTTTCTCTGGATTCAATTAATTAACAACTAATCCACATATTGCAGATCAGAAGAGATCTTAAAAGGTTGAACTTGATGGACTGAAAGTCTTATTTTGAACCTCAATTACTACCGTATTTTTCGCCGTATAAGACGCACTTTTTCTTCCCCAAAACTGGGGGAGGAAAGTTGGTGCGTCTTATACGGCGAATATACCTTTTCAAACTGCCACTGTCCTTTTGATCTCACCCCAGCGCTTCCTACCAGCATCGCGTCGGCCGGTGCATCCTAGTGACGTCACACACGCAACGCTGCAGTACACGAGGAGTGCTGGTAGGAAGCGCTGGGGTGAGATCAAGATGGCAGAGATCAGAAGGAAGGTGAGGATCAGGAGGGTCAGGGAGGGTCAAGGGCTCCCAAATGCTCCCAAATGCTGCAGTATATGTATGTGTGTATGTGTGCATGTATGTATGTGTATGTATGTATGTGTATGTGTGTGTGTATGTGTGCATGTATGTGTGTGTATGTATGTGTATGTATATTTATGTGTGTATGTATATGTATCTATATATATATATATATATATATGTATATTTATGTGTGTATGTATATGTATGTATGTGTATCTATATATATATATATATATATATATATATATATATATACATATATATTTGTGTGTAATGTAGGTGTGTATCTGTGTGTAAAGTGTATTTGTGTTTGATTCAGATTTTTTTTTTTCTTGTTTTCCTCCTCTAAAAACTAGGTGCGTCTTATCTGCCGGTGCGTCTTATAGGGCGAAAAATACGGTATGTAACTTTGTAACTATGTATAGATTGAAGGGACTCCTTTTTGTTTTAATTAAATGCTTTAACTAGGTTAATTTATTCTCAATACAATTTTTTAATTCACTTATCTTTTAATTCATTATTTTTATTTATCATTTTTTACATAAAAGAATAAATTCAAATACAATATAACAAACAATAAAAACTATACATCATACATACTAATACATAAAGACATATTTAAATTAGCTGGATTAATACATTTCTTTACTCTATAGGCAAAAAGCAACCTATGTGCATGCAGCACATCTCATAAAACATTTTATTTTTAGTACACTACTGATTCTCCTCCATCAGATGCATTCATAATCCAGCAAACTTACAGTAGATATCCCTTTAATACATGATGTGAAATACATGTAATCATTCAACAATTCATGGAGCAGAAAATAATATTATTTATCTAAAGGTCTAAATGGAACTATCCTAAATGAACAAATTATTTATTCAGGATATTTTTATACCAAAATTGCGAACATCATTCTCTTAATGTCTATTCTTTTGCAAAACTTAAATCTTATTTCAGTGTTGGAATATATTTTTATTTTCCATTTTTAGCTACAAACCATTTTAATATGGTGACTATTTGTATAATAAAAGCCTTTTTTGCATAGTCAAGGTTTCTTGGCATTATAAGGAATAAAGCTATATCTGGTGATAGAGTAATTGTTTTTCTAGGAATCTTTTCCAGTTTGCTGTCATGTATGGTACATGTTTGAAATCTGTGACCTAAGGCCACATCCACAAGGGAAGTGGTTGACACTATCAGTGAAGTGCTGCTGCATGCAGAAACACAGCATGTCATTGTCTGTTTGCTAACAACATTACACTGGTAATATGAAGCTTTTCCCCAGTGGATGTGGGGTTTAGGTCACAGTTGTGAAACATGTCCAGTAAGGTGAAAACCTATTAATCTTAGGCTTTTTAGAAGGAGATGAAGTGAACATTTTAGATGATAATTTCAATGAGGATAAAACATATTAATATCTACTTAAGTGAAGGCAGGCGGGCACTAGGTGGCGCAACCAAGGTTTTCTTCAATTTCCTAGGTTTATGGCTAGGATTATGGTTAAATTTAGGGGTCAGGGTTAAATTTAGGGGTTAGGTTTAGGAGTTAGGGTTAGATTTAGAGGTTAGGGTTTAAGGTTAGGGTAGTGGCAGATGATAAGCTTTACACGAACAAGAAATTTAAGAAAATTACGGCCGTGTCACCTAGTGGCTTCTAGCTGCCACTGCTGGTGAGCATAACATTTATTTTATATAAATGTTTTAAGGACTGCTGCAGTGCCATTTGTACTATTTTTTGCTTTTTTACTGTATACATAAACTTGATAATGTGCAAAATAAAAATAAAAAACAGCATGTTGTATCCTACCAGTCCTAGTAAATACAACAGTATTTTGAGTTTGCAAATTTGCAATGCAGGTGGACGCTTCATTTGCATTCAAGGTCCTTTAATTGAAGATCAGCAAAAACCAGAATGGTATCGTCCTATCATAATCCCTGTGTCCGAGGACTTAGCTCTATTCCTCTAACGCAACATCTGAAGGTGCACCTGCATTATGCTAAACGTTTGTGAATACTGCTTGGATCAGCCTTGCATCAGGCAAGGAAAGCTTTTAAGGTTTGGAGATACAGGTTATGCATAGTGAGATCCAGACACACGGTTTTGCTTTCACCGACTCCATTCAGGTTACTGCACTGATCTGATTCTGCTATTCATTCTTACTGGAACTAGGAAATGCAGCACAGGGCTTATAAAAGGCTGCATGGACTGCACATTAGTGCTCAGTTGTTAGTCCTAGTACATCAGCAGTTTCTCTGTTTTTCTGATTGATATTCTGGTATTTGACTTCTTGCATGTTTTAAACGTCTGTGACTTCTGGCTCCCTTTATCCTGGTTATTTTATGCTTACTGCCAGACACGACTTTGACTTGTTTACGTCTGTGATCCTCACTTTGGACTGTCTGGCACTATCTGTTGCCTCTGGCTTATTTGTTGTTACACTGGTACCACTTGCTACTGGGCTCCTTTTACTATAGGCTCCCCTTTCAAGGCAGCATAACTTTATATAAAAAACAAAATTATGTTGTTCTTTTTCTTTCTAAATAACTTATTTATCATACAATAGATTTCATTAGATTGTATGTTTTTGAGTTTTCAATTTTGTTAGGTGTTTTAGCGCACACTAGATTCTAAACTCAAAGACAGGGCTCTACACTTGCTATGTGTCAATTTTGTTTTACCTTGTACTCAACCCTTGTTCAGCACTATGGAATATGTTGTCACGTTACAAATAAAGATAATAAAATTAATATTATTAATATAGCAACATATTGGCTGACTATCAGTTTCCATTGTGTGTACATTAACATAAACACTGTATCTGGTGTATATTTACAAATGGGTATTAATATCCAAGAAAACAATATACAAAACAATCTTAAAACGGAATATTAACAATTTGAGCCATTTGTATGATCCTGGTACCCACTTATTAAGATTTCATATTTTTTCAAAACCAGAAGTTTTTATCAGCATTATTTCTCTACCATCATCCTGCCCCACCAATCACTTTAGGTAAGCATAATAATGCACCATACCAGTTACTCAAGCAGGTAAACTGGTGGCTATGTGATCAGTACTGTGAATATATTATTTACCGTATATACTCGAGTATAAGCCGAGTTTTTCAGCCCTTTTTGTAAGGCAAAAAAGGGCCCCCTCGGCTAATACTCGAGTCACTCCCCCCCCCCCCCCTTCTCTCTCTAACCCCCCCCCCGTGTCTCTCTAACCCCCCCATGTTTCTCTAACACCCCCCTGTGTCTCTAACCCCCCCCGTGTGTATCTAACCCCCCGTGTGTCTCTCTACCCCCCCGTGTCTCTTTTCCTCCCCCCTCCTCAACCTAAACCCCCCGCACCCGGTATATGCTAATGACGCGGCGCGCATGTGTGACGTCACATGCGCGCCGGCGCCGGGTCAAGAAGCGGAGGCCGGAGCACAAGCAGGTAAGTGAGGGGAGAGGGGGGAGGTATTTAGGGGGGTTTAGGTGGAGGAGGGGGGTTGAGGGGGGTTTAGGTTGAGGAGGGGGGTTGGGGTTGAGGGGGGTTGAGGTTGAGGAGGTGGGTTGGGGTTGAGGGGGTCGAGATTGAGGAGGGGGTTGAGGGGGGTTGAGGTTGAGGAGGGAGGTTGAGGATGGGGGGTTGAGGATGAGGATGAGGCGGTTGAGGATGGGTGGGGTTGAGGAGGGAGGTTGAGGAGGGGGGTTGAGGATGGAGGATGAGGAGGGAGGTTGAGGATGAGGAGGGAGGTTGAGGATGAGGAGGAGGGGTTGAGGAGGGGGGTTGAGGAGAGAGGATGAGGATGGGGGTTGAGGAGGGAGGTTGAGGAGGGGGGGTTGAGGTTGAGGAGGGTTGAGGTTGAGGAGGGGGGGTTGAGGAGGGAGGATGAGAATGGGGGGCTTGAGGAGGGGGTTGAGGCAGGGGGGGTTGAGGAGGGAGGTTGAGGAAGGGGTTGAGGATGGGGGGGTTGAGGAGGGAGGATGAGGAGGGAGTTTGAGGAGGGGGTTGAGGATGAGGAGGGAGTTGAGGATGAGGAGGGAGGTTGAGGATGAGGAGGGAGGTTGAGGAGGGAGGTTGAGGTTGAGGAGGGAGGTTGAGGATGAGGAGGGAGGTTGAGGATGAGGAGGGAGGTTGAGGATGAGGAGGGAGGTTAAGAATGAGTAGGGAGGTTGAGGAGTGGGGTTGAGGAGGGTGATAAGGGAGGGGGCAAGAGACACAGGGAAGGGAGAGGTTGAAAGAGACACAGGGAAGGGAGAGGGGAGAAGAGGCACTGGGAAGGGAGAGGGGAGAAGAGACACGGAGAGAGAGGGGGACACAGAGGGCACAAGAGGGACACAGGGGGCAGCACATTTCCCACCCTCGGCTTATACTTGAGTCACTCATTTTACCCAGTATTTTGTGGTAAAATGGGTGCCTCGGCTTATACTCGGGTCGGCTTATACTCGAGTATATACGGTACTTTATCTATATACATCTAGCAATGGATATAGAGCCTTGTAGACTGCAAGTTTCTGCAAGCACCATAGGTCCCTATGCTATATGACAGTTTGAACCATGGTTAAGGGCAAAGTAAATCCTGCTAGCTATGTTATTCACCTATCCCGGAAACATTGTGAGAGAACTGCTATGAGTGACTGCAATTACATCAGATTACAATTACTCCGTTAGACTTTTACACTGAAACCCTATGCTAATAAGAATTTACGGATCACTCGCAAGATAGAACAGTTCCGTAACTACAAAAAAACTAAAGAACATTTTACGGGTACCAAAGACTACTGTCAAATGGTTTTAAAACCAATGCTGAGTGCTGCAGCAGCAGGTAAAGAAACAGTATAGCACCAAAAAATAAGTAAAAATTATGAAAGTTCAACATTATTTGTCATTTAACAGTCCAATATAAACATATGTTTATTATGTCCATTTCATTCTAGAACATCAAGGGTAACACATAACCCAGTACTCAAAGGATTAATACATACCAGGAAACCACATTGGCTAGGAACAAATGCTCTATACTGTATAGTATACATACATAGAGAGAGAAAATGCATTAAACACAAATTAAACACATTTATATCTACTGAAGATATGAATACAATTGTTAAATGTATCTAATGTCAAAAAATATAATAAAAAAATAATATATTTCTATATATAAATAAAACAGTTCCTTGCCGCAGTTACAGCACTCATTATAATAATCATGACGTTCTAATTTTCTATTTGTTTCGAGAGCCGTTTCTCATCCGTAAAGCTTAGTTTGGCTACTCCTTACACTGAAATCTTTTGCGGATTAGGCAGGATTTACGGATGTAGGCTGAGTGCCGTAATATTGCGAGTGAAAAGATTAGCATAAACGTGTAACATAGAGGAAAAAATCTCCCACAGCAATTTACAGATATGCCGCACACTATAATACCACTCGATTAGCAGGGGGGCATCCTTATTTTTGTCTGTCTTGGCCATCCAAATATTGCTCTTATGAAGGAAATTTAAGAACACATTCCTGTTCATGTCCTTTTTATTTAGAAGTCTTAGTTGTAAACTTGAGTGTCAGTTCTACAGAATATGTCTGTATAAAGCTTTTTACACATACATTTTTACATATCATATTTTAGGGTAATTAGACCTCCATTCCCTGGCTCAGGTAAGAACTCACATAAGTCTGATTCACAGCTACAGGAGTTTTGAAAAACTAATTTACTGAGCTATTCTATGGCTCCTGCAAAAAAACAGTCCCATAAAATTCTCTGACTCGTACCCAGGAGGTTTTGCCCAGAGCTTTCTGCATATAACGAATGTTTGCAGCCTACTCGCTGGAGATTTTGAGTCTGAATTCCAGCAGTCTCCATAACAATGAATCAGAATGGTACCAGCTAACGTGAACCCACTGTACTAGCCCTAACATCCTCCATTTTCCTAATCTATGGGCCTCATTCTATTAGCGGCCGCAGCCGTTGCGGGGCCGCAAGGACCGGCCGCAAGCTATTCGGCTATTCTATTCCCTTACTGCCGGGGACTCCGGCAGGCTTGCGGCCGGTGCCTTGCTATCTCTTGCGGCCGCTCGCGCCAGAGGAAAGCCTTTGATCTAAAACGGCCGCAAGAGTTTCGGCCGTAAGAAATTCCTATTTGCAATTCAATTGCTCCGGGAACCCTCTCTGCAAGGCTAAAAACTAACCGCAGCTTACTTGCAGGAAAGAGGTCCCGCTAGCACCAATTAAGCACATAAAATAGCTCAAATAAAGCCATCCTGCACTTTGAGAAGACTATAAAGGGATTTTAGGTGTTAGAAAAAATAGCACATAATTATCCTATACTCAAATCCGTAAAATATTTTATTTTTAATATCCGTAAAATATCCATGTAAAAAGTCCAGAGTGCTTGGAGCACTTCAGACCCGCCCACGCCGCAGCCGGAAAATAAACAGTTAATTTGAACTCGGGTTTGGGCTGATGTGCAAGCTTGAGAGTGGGTTTCTTTTAATCCTCATGTCCCCCAATATGATCCCTGGCATTTACAGAGCTGTACAGTGCAGGCTTGAATTTATTTTTGAGATTACGGCCGGTTCCAAGATATGCGGCCGGCCGTAAGAGGAGATCCTTGCGGGGCCGTATAATAGAATCGCGAGTTAACTGAACCCCCGCAAGGAATCGCAGCCTTACGGCCGATTTACGGCCGGTAATAGAATGAGGCCCTATATATTTATATTTATTTATTTATGAAAGAGTTTGAAAGGTCTCAGAGTTTCTAATTTACAACCTCTACCCTATCAAGGGGATCATACCCTGTGAGGCATTTTTTGTAGGCAGAAGGGGGAGATTGATAGGTTATATGACCTGGTATTTTCCCTAGTGGATAACACTAATATTCATGTATAAGGGTATAATTTAATCAGGGAATGGGAATAATAAAACGGTTTTGCCCTTTGAGAAAGACGTCAGTTGTGCGTCGAAACGCGTCAGGCGGGAGCGTCCAATGCGGTCCACTGTGACACGCATATAGACGCCGTTAGTTTTAGCTGTGCGAGTTCTCTATGCGCTCGTTCTGTGTACATTGTTACATTATACAAATTATTTATCTTCCATTCCCCTATTCCCTTCCAAGTACTCCTGTTACAGTGGGGGGTTGTGGCACATTTAGGCCCTTATCTAACCCCTATATCTGTCTGTTTTCCTATGATAAAGGGACTTGTGTATCCCAAACATTTTGTATCCAGCAGTTCTAGACACCATGTAACAGAATAGGGATTTGTTAAAAGGAAGTTTCTTCAAGTGTTTTAATATTACATATTATATATAGAAGACTGTATTGAGCGTATAGAACTTTAATTGAAGCCAGCTTCTACTTTACATTTATAGATTACCTTTACTAGCTACTTCAGCTTTTTGAGATATTGATTATCCTACTAAATTTTGGGCCATCTTGGCCTCATGGAAGGCTATGTTTTTATTAAACCCTTTGTATCCTTGTTTTTAACTTTTTAATCGCCGTTGTGAGGTATAAGTACCTAATAAATAGTTCTACTTAATACATATAATTTACTATTCCCAACTATACTATATGTAAGCTATGGTTAAATACTTTTAGTAACACAGATTTGTATGTGTATTGTACACATATTTACGTATTACTGTAATCATATGTTATTGTACCTTTAAGTTCTTTCAACTAAATATCTGAGCAAAATGTGTTATTTCATTCAATTTACTATAAGAGTAAAAACCTAACTAGCAAGGTATTATATGAAGCATTATCTTATTGTATTTTTTACGACAGATAGACTTTCAAGGCATAGAGATTAACATTTCACAATGTTATTGGCAATATTATGCATCAAGCTTATTTATTTTATCAATCCTTTTATGCGGATTTTATATCTTCAACAACCATTTTGCTTATTTCATATTCTATAGCAATTTAAATTCCATCTATTTACTTGCAAATAGTGTTTAAGCACAGTAATTTATCTATGGTTTGTGTTTGAAAGACCATACAAAATACAATGCATACACTGAGGATTTAAAAAATATCAAACAACAAACCCCATCAAGACTGTAGAATTGATCTGCATATATTTCATAGGCCTCTTTCCATAGTTTGTCATGCTTGAATTCGGTATTTCATAGCAGCTTTTAGATTTTAAATCAAGTACGGTGCAAAAATGCTGCATTCACTATTTTTTATTTCAACAATACTTTCTCAAAGCAATAAGTAATGTGTGGATGAAATGTTTTAGTGACTATATGTCAGATTCAAATTGATTATGGTCCAGTATTATATTACCGTTTCTTCTGTTCGTTCAGTGCCAACTACAAGAAAATATTAAGTAGAATGTATAATAAAGGGCCACTGTTTTTTAGAATGTAAAAAAAAAAATATATCCTCTAATTTCTTACCTTTAATACACAAAATATGCACTGTGGAGTCTAACGTTTTGGTTCATGATGTTTCTGAATGCATAGGAAGGTTCTCTGCATAATGGGAATGCAGCATCTAAATATACCCTTCTTTCGATCGTACTAATGGAAAACTATGTTTACAAGGACGCACCCTACTGTAAAAGCATAATCAACCAAGAAAAGAAAGTGGATCCATGCAGTAAAGAATAATTGCAAATAAAAGATAAAAATGTAAAGATTGTGTGTATTTATTTGTTGCTATCTAAAACATTTTGCCCATTATGAATAATAGTTATTTAAAATATAATATAGAAAATAATAACCACAGTGGTCCTTTAAACATTCATTTAGTGATTGTGAAGTTCTAGCCACTGGTATCTTTACCCCGATTGCCAAAATATTGGTCTGAAATCACTAAAATGTAATCACTGTAATTGGTGAGTCTTGGCACAGAATCTCAGTTCTTTGCTGCTCTGAGACTTCTTGTATTCTCTAAGACAGAGTTCTGTAAACTTTTAGAACAAAATAGTTAATAGCTAAAAGCTATGTCAGTCCTCAGAACAACAGGTCAACAAAGAGCCACTATACAAGAAACAACTACTACACAAGGAACAACATTACATTATTTGAAAAAAATAAATCTAACATTATTGAAAACTAGCACGTTAAATCTTCTTGTTGTAACCTGCAGAAGTCTGGTAGAGGAAATATGTTTTGAGCTGCTGAGAATACAGAATAAATGAAGAAAATGTAAGGTGATTTCAATTATTATCTGTAGTTTAAATAGGTCAGAAGAGCAATAGATGAATTTGTTGTCTTTTGTTACCAAACCTTTGGAAAGCTGCTCCTTGTACGGACTCTAAGCATAATGCAACATTGCTTGCCGGATTGCCATATATTGATCTGTATTAAGGATTAAGGAGATTTTCCATAACATGACAAGCATTCTGTATGGTTCTTCTGTACAGTAAAACAGAGCTTGTATCCTAAATTCATAAGTAGCTGATTCCATGATTTGCATATGAAAAATGCTGTGGATTTTGGGATTTTTCTTCTATTTTTGTAATTTCACCTAATATGTATTTCATAAAACATTTTATATTCTAAATCAGTGGTGACATTATTTATGACATATGTTATTTATCATTTTTAAACCAAGCTTCTTGATAGAAGAATATTGCAAAGTTGCTGGGCAAGTATTGCTGTCACCTCAAGGGGTTTGCTTTTACTAATTTGCATGTAAGGTGTTTGCTTTTACTAATTTGCATGTAACTACAGCCTGTCATCTTGGGACATAATCTCTGCCTCTCCTGATTCTTTCCCTAAAGTGTTTTGATGATACTGAAGCAAGTTTATTCGACAAGAGAGGAGTGCATATCAGAAATTACACTATGGCACAGATTTACTATAGCTTGAACTGGTGGCAAGTAGATAACGATGGGCCTATAAGTCGTGTTGAGCCTCATTTTTGAAGGCAAGCTTCACTTTTTTTCACAACTATTTTCCTAATGTTCACACTACTCTGGTGCTATGGTTATATTTACTAAACCATGTTTTCCTCTTTTACCATTCATCAGAGTGTGTCAATGTGTGAGGTAGTTGACAGCAAGCTGTGATTCTCCCTGTTGCATCTTCTAATGCACATAGTGTCACAACCTACAATGATGATGGAGTATAGAGGATCCTAGTCCTCTTATCTCCTGTAGGTTTTAGACCTAAGATTTGGGTGACTCAGACCAATGGACCTTCTTTACGGATGCAAGAGCATATGTCCCAGCCTAAGGTAGTGTGCGCTGGGAACCCTGGAAGGAAGTCAGAACAATCTCATCAACCAGCATATGCCCTTGGGTCAATAATACACCTGCACACAAAGTCTTGATGAAAATTATGAACCACTTTATTTGGAAAACAACATCTTTTAAACAGGCATACATAATTACCAGGAAGGGGCTACCTTTAGTCAGCCCCTAACTGCCTCTGGCCAATCAGGCAGGGTCCCTATGTGGGAACCATGAGACTCCTCCCCAGGTCCACCCACTAGGCGGGGCCAACTAATCCATTTGGGATCTGAATCTCCAGGGGAAGGCACCTTGGTTCTCTTGTGCCCATGCTATGAAGGCTGAGAAGCCTTCAGGCCATCCCATTGTTTCTGGGTGCCTGCCTGTCTGCTCTCCAGCTGTGAGCTTCCCATTGTTAGTTCTCTGCTGGACACTTAGCTAATGGGATTAACAGGCCTTTGGGAACAAAGGAGGTTTTGGCTGTATTCAATGGGCTTCCCCTCTACAATATAATAACATACATTCATATTTACAAATATAACACACAATGTTTCACACACATACAACCAACACATCCCACCAGCTCCCTCACATGACACCCATTACACTGAGCCTAAACATGGAAGGGATGGGAATATGCTAAGGGGTAAACTTATAATACTTTATCCCCTAGACCACAACATAACAATATATCCATAACAAGTGGGCCCCAAATCTTTTCTTCCACAGCAGGAGCCATGCACTTTGTCCAAACCCAGTATGGCCACTGGCTGATTCATGACACATAGCATTTCCATTGGCCCATGTGGGCATAATGTAATATTGATTATATTGATTCACAGCTCACCCACCAAACATAGTGATAAGCTCTGAGGGATAAGAGGAGTGAGATAATCCAAAATGGTATTCCCTTAGAAATAAGAGGAGAGAGAGTTAAAAAAACAGTATTAATTCATAACTCTATAATGGGTTAATTTTGCTTTCATTATGCGAGATGGAACTTATACTCAAGTGGTTTTTCCTTTACGGCAGCTGAAAAATATAGATTTTATTAATGTTTATGGGCTACTGAAATATACTTATTTAATTGATTTAATTAATGTTGCATTTAAGCTGAAAGTTGACCATATGTGCTAAAACGAATAAAGACTTGGAAGAACTGCAGTATTCATGAATGGTCAGCGGGATTACTGTCTCTCACATGTGACATTGAGAAGACACAGGGAACTGAAAATGTCACATATAATTGCTTATCACATTTACCTCAGCCAGCATCAGAACTTCAAATGGATGAAGATAATGAAATTGTTGCACTTATTGCAAGTGATTTCACTTCAGTTACACGAGAACAATTTAAAGCTGCTTGTTCAAGCTGTCCAATTCAACAAAAAATTACAGGATTTATTGACAGCCAGATGGACTAAGAATTTCAAAGGTTTAGGTCACTTGGTAACCAAATATGAAAGGTGAGAATTTAATTTGTCTGGATATATGATTGAAAAGTCTATTTTTTTTTTTAGAAAAATCTTAATCTATGCTGCACATCATGTAGATTTAAAATATGAATCATGCATCAGTGACAGCAGCATTTAACTTGTATGTCTGGTACTAAGTAATGTACCTTATCATTAAGATTCAAGTTTTAGAGCCACTGCTAATTGCTAACCAACCTCTGCAACTGCACATTTACCCATGACATATATAGTTGTAAGCATTGCGGGTTGTTGCTAATGCTTGCGGGCTCGCTGCAACTGCAACCCTCTCAAAGTAAGGGCCGCAGAGGCACACCTTGCACTGGTGGAGATGAGCACCATAGGCGCTCATCCCTACCACCCCGTACAACTTAGGCAGTGAGTGCCGAAGGCGCTCATTGCGCTCGGGGAGATGAACGCCATAGGTGCTGATCCCTATGACCCACGGGACAGACATCGCTCACTATGCTGGTGGAGATGATCGTCGTAGGCACTCATCACTACGACCCACGGGACTACAGATCAACAGAAATCTCAATTATACAATTCACAATGCGAGACCCGTAGCAGTTTGAAAAAATTGCGTGGAACAATTACGGCCCGTAACACTTTGCAAAGGAAAGCGGGACTTAGAAAAAAAAATATGAGCCGCAAGACTTAGAAAAGGAAAAAAAACGAGGTCGAAAAAATATGAAGTTAACTGCTGAACTGCGCACATCCAAAAACAACAAAAACACAAAGAAAATAAAAAAAAACATTAAAAAAAACATCACACATTGCGCATGCAGCCTATTTACACTACACATTTGCCACATTGCTGACACTTTCTCCTCAGGTCAGAAACAGTCCAAATGTACATTGTTTGCTGCAGGAAAATCAAAAGAGATTGTTAGCTCTTCAGGATATTGATTGCTTTATATATATTAATTAGAAATAGGTAAAGCACATTAATTTATTACCAAACTGTAAGGAGTAATATAAATTGGTTTTAGCATGCTTGAGTGGAGCAATGAGTACTGAGGTTTTTGCTCATCCAGACGAGTTTGGAGATAGTTGAGTACCGATGTATTAGCTTATTACATGGGAAATCTGTATTCCAATCCCACTTCAATCATAGGTCATATTGATGTTTTTTTCATCCATGTATCTCCAGAATTGGCTGAAAACTGACTTCCAAGATGGAAAGCTTTAAAGTGACTTTACAATATCTTAAAATATATTTTCCATACTGATTCTTCTATTTTTACTGAGAAAATACATTTAAATATAGTAGAAAAAAAATCATATATTACCAGAAAGCAAAACTAGTTCTAGATATGGCTACATTTCATCTTTTTAGAGATTACGTGCTTCTGAGTTGAGAGACACATTTAGTTACACACAAAACACACTTTTTTTAAAATAACTTTTTTATATATCACAAAGTTTTTTTTCATGAAAGTGACATCTGTTTATTTGAAACTAACAGGAACTGTCTGTCTATACAAAAGAGTACACTGTAGTAAAGTGTTGGGCAACAGGAAGTCCAGGAGCCTCATGCAAGCCATCAGATAGTTCTCACCAGTGGCGGAGAAACCACCGGTGCTGGCAGTGCAATCGTATTAATTATTTTATTCGTCTTTTTAGTCTTAATATAGGACCCTCCCTGGCAAGCCCCCCAGCCCCCAATCCATGCCCCCTCTGCCCCCTCAGTTTCACCTGTATCCTTCCCCCCCCCCCCCCCGTTGTGGCTAAATATATTCAAATGTTCTTTTTTGCACCTGGGCTCTTCTTTCACTAGGTCCACCACTGCTACCCACACAGCTCCCAACCTGTTTACGGTGGGAGAGCAAAACAACACAATATAGAATTTATTTTATCTCTCCATGTCTAACATATCCCTCTATCTTGCTCTCCAAACATATATACTGGTACTCAATATTTATTACTTATATTATGACTAAATTCACCACTATCTCTCTTCCACAGTGATTTTACCACTTTTGCTACACATAAAATAAAGAGCCAGAAACCATTATGTGGCCATTTTGAGGACACAGGTGACATACTGTATATATGCCCTTTAAATAAATGAAATAGATTACCTACCATCGATGTAGTAAGTCGGTCTTACTGGCAGACACATATGACAATATTGCTAACAAACATAATACTAAATTTTAATCACTTTACTCTGCTCAAGGTTCTTCATTTAAGAAAATAAAATACACTTGGAAATACTAGCAAGAACACTCTAAAAAAAACACAAAGAAAAATGTTTCCACTGCCATTTAAGGAAGTTTATATCTCCTGGTTGCCAGAGGGCAGTCTTGACTATGTTGCAAAATATATGTTTACAGACAATAAAATAGCATTTTTTTTTCACTTTTGCAGCACTCTTATGTTATGCAACAAAATGTTTCTAATATTTAACTCCTGCTCTTTAAATATCATGATAGGAAATCCATGACTTTATTATGCCTTTAAAGAAGTTTCACCTAAACACACACTGTTCTTATATGAATGAGTTTATATATGGTATTTCAAATACATGTGTAAACATTGTAGGATTTGAATTGTATTGCTCCTCTGTATATTAGGTGATATAAGCTGGTGACGAACACAGACATTAGAACTCTGCAGTTTAATTGACTTTTGAACTGGATCTTGAACTTTTTTCTCAATCAACTCAGCATTCTGATTTGTTGCAAACATGGAGCCATATTCTATTGGCCAAATTGTAAAATTATTAACACTTAAAACTGCTCTTAAAATTGGCTTATATTCTATTATCTACTATGTGATTACAAGTTACCAGCCCACAATCACAATGGGCTAGCCAAAACCACAAAACCGGCCTTAGAACTCCATTGGTTTAAGCAAAGCTCGAATATTTCTAGCTCTAAATAATTAAAGTTACCCAAAATCAATATTCTATTAGACTTATAGCTCTAGCTTGCAAATAAAAGTCTTACCCGCAACTGAAAAAAGTATACTTTTCTATAAAAAATATTGCGCATTCTAAATAGGGCTCACAAGGACTTTATCAAACACTTGTTAGAGCTGTAACAGAATTTAAACACACAATACAGTACTTTAAAGGCATGGAAAGGAATTAGAATTAATTGCACAACCCACAAATTTGCAATTAAAATATATATTTTTTGCATTTTATTTTTGAGTGATATCTATCCCGGGTCTCAAGGTGTTAATACATATCATGAAACCCACATGGACTAAAACAGATGATCTAATGCATTTTATTAATTGCTAGATTGCTTCATTGTGAGCTTGATCAGCAAATATTACTTATTGGCACTAATTAATTCTTAGCCTCTGATTGCAGATTACAGGTAACTTCTATGTTTTACTGACGTCATGATGAGGGTCTTATGTATCATTGGCTGTGTCTAAGAAGTAAATTATGGGCTTGCTTAAATATTGTCAGGTCATATGATCACGACCCCTGAAATCAGACTTAAAAGGGCAGGGTATACAAGTTCAGTCTTGAGGTCAGAATTTGAGAGCTGGAGTCAATATTTATAAAAGAAAAAAATACCAGCAGCCAAATTTGTGAGTTTGAGGCGTTTGCGAGCAGCTAATAGAATATGGCCCATGGAGGAGTAAGTGGCAAACTAGGCAAGTTTACATAGATAACTTTTACATAGATAATCTTCTTTATGAGTAATCATTAATATAAAATAAACTAAATTGTGGGTGGTGCATGCCCTATAATACATCTATCTTGCTGATATTATAGAAAATACGTTTCTCAACATTTCCTTGCTTTCTTTACTAACCCTATCTTTTTATTGTTATCACGTATTAAAATTACTTAAATATCTGAACATAAACAGTTAAAAGTAATATAAGTCTGACATAGACACTATGGAAAAAACATTGAACTACTACATGCAAAAAAACATGTTTTGTTACATAAACCCAGTCTGTAACCTTATATTAAAAGTAAATACATTCACAGCAAATCCAAACACTAATAACGATTCAGTTAGTTTGACTTTGTTTTAAAAAATTCCCAGCATATAATTTCATGGTTAATAATTCTAGACAAAAAAAACAAAATCTAATTACAGGGTTCTTTTGACATGAACTGTACAATTACCCCTGAAATGAAATACACATGTTTGAGCTCTAATTGTTAGAGAGATGCCATAAACCACAAAATAAAACTGATTTGTTGATGTTTTCCAAACATCTGAGATGTAAATTATAGCCTTAATTATGTACTGTCTGCTAGAATATAATCAGACACAATGCCTATTAAACATGATGATGCTTTACATATTCTGGACCTGTTTAGAAGTTTTATTACATTAGATGTTTCTACTTCATGCTCTGTTTTCTGAATTGTACTTCATATTTCATGCATATTCTATTAGCACTTAATATAGTAAGGGGGCTGTTTGTCAAAGGAATATTATTCTCTTGAGTCTATTTATTTTATTTATGTTATTAACATTTTGTCTAAATCACTTTATAGAGTTACAAGAGCAGTACAATCATAGGTGTGTAAACAGTTTTCACAGTAAAGTACTTGGGCTACTGATTGATATAATGTAGTTATGGGCAAAAGCGGCCTGAGGCCATAAGTGCCAGTCTTGTCGTCTTTCATGGGATAGCACATGTCTGCTCGGCAGTACACAACCAGTTCCTCCCTCCACCACTGGCATGTTACTCTTTCTCAGTGGCGGAGCTAGTGAATAGAGGGCCTCGTTGCAAAAAAAAATGTGGGACCAATCACACAGTAGATAGATAGATAGATGTGTGCTAATTTACCACCCAGTTCTGCCTGAAATGTGAGGGAGCTGCAGGTCTTATATAAGTGGGTGTACTGCACTTCCTAACCACAGGGGGGAGGGGGACAGGAAGCTCCGTTCAACCTTATGCTCCACTTCCTCGCTGGAAAGTGCATGCAGGGACTGAGGTGGTGCCGTGGAGCCTGGAGGAGGAGGTGTTACAGGTTGGGGGAGGGGGGGGGGGGGTGCCCCACGCTACACTACACTAAGGGAAAAAAGTAAAATACAAAGAGCAGGGCCCCGGCGCATTGCATTGGCTGCACCGACAGTAGCTCTGCCTCTACTCTTTCTTGTTCTACAGACAAAAACAATTAATCCAACTAAGAACCAACTCATTTTTTTTAACAATGTATCTCCATAAATGTCTGAAAACTGTCTTTCAAGATGGAAAGCTTTACGGTGACTTTACAATATCTTTTGCATACTCTATTTTTAGATGCTTTCATTGAGGAAAAGGTATGGGCATACTAACCCATTTAGATAGCAGCCTCATTTTGCTAGCGTGTGTCCTTCACAGGGTAGAAATATCCTATATTATTGTTCAAACGTACACAGATACATATAGATCTGCTTTTGCTTGTGTCTTTTTTTCCCTTCAAATACCATATGGAGAAGAAAATGTTTGTGTAGATCATCTGTAGAAAGTGAAGTGGTAAATATACAGAGTTACTGTAGAGTGATATTACCAACTACAACATAACATTCTTCGGTGTTGGTTAGCAGGGCCATTAACAGGGGACACTTTTGTGATGGACCCTCGCTGAAATGGGACCCCATGCTGTTCGACATTTATGTTATGTTCTGAGATGCTTGTTATCAGAGGAGGAAGGAACAGAGCACCCCCACTTCTGTGACTGACACACTAGCACTTCTGTGACTGACAGGTGTAAGGGATAGTGAGACAGAGCAGAAACCACAACCAATATCAGAGAGCAGACACAAATAACAATATAACTAAAATATATTTGTGTATTTATGTGAGTTCTTGTACTTTGGGGACCCTAAACTCCAGGTGAAGCAACTTACATAAAAAAATCAGCTTCCTATTGGCTGGTGAGTGACAGCAGCATGCAATCAATGGGAGCCCAATGGTGCTCAGTGCAAGTGGTGGTAAGTACAGGTGGCCCAATCTGCTTCATAGTCTTTATATCAGAAGATAACTAACAAAGCGCTTTTATGAATATATAAGTTAAAAATATCCTGCACTTAACTAACAATAACAGAGACAATAAAGGGAGAATTATTATCATATTAACTATAAAATATCAAGAATAGACATTGGCACCAGTATATGCTCCCAATACCAAATCTTTTAAATTTATAATTTATTTTATTATTGAAATATTTTTTTTTACCTCACCTTAAATGATTACCGAGATAAATCAGAAGCAATTTTGTATAAGCCTTACAGGTACTTCATTATGCTTGAAAAGCACAAATAATAATAATGGGGAAAGGGTGTGGTGTCAATTCAATTCTGGACTTTTGCCTGTTCCCTCTTCCCCACCACTCCCTCCACTAATAATTACAAACACCCATTATCTAGCTGTTAGGATGTTATATAACATACACAAAATGGATTTCTATGCTCATAAATACAGTCTTCAAAAATTCATATTTCCCCCCAAAAAATGTTTATACCCATGGCTTTCAGAGATGCTAATATTGTTAGTTTAGTATAAACCTGACACATAACTGTATTTTTCTTGAACTGCAGTGGTTCTTCAATTTGTGCAAGAATGTACTCCACTGTGATTTACTCTATAGATAGACAATATACAAATCAGATTGACTATCTATTTTGCAGCCAAAGATGGATGATCTCTATACAGTCAGCAAAAACAAGACATGGAGCTGACTGTGGCTCAGACCATGAACTTCTTATTGCAAAATTCAGAATTAAACTGAAGAAAAGAGGGAAAATCATCAGACTAATCAGATGCAAAATAAAAAATACTCCCAGTGAATATGCAGTGGAGGTAAAGAATAGATTTAAGGGACTAGACATGGAAGACAGAATGCCTAAAGAGCTCTGGACAGTAGTTAGACATTATCCACGAATCAGCAACAAAGAATATCACCAAAAGAATGATAGAGGAAATAGTAACAGATTTGTCCAACTGAATGTGGAATTCCAGAGGATAGCAAGAAGAGATAAGGAGACATTATACATGAGCATTGTAAAGAGATAGAAGAAGATAACAGAATTGGGAAGTAAAGACATCTCTTCCAGAAAACGGGAACCTTTCATGCCAAAGTGAGTGTGTTAAAAAACAAAAATGGTAGGGACTTAAAAGAAGCAGATCAGATTAAGAAGAGGTGCAGGAATACACTGAAGATCTGTACAGGATGGATGAAACAGCATTGATAACCTCAATAGTGTATACAGTGAGCTAGAGCCAGATATGGCCTGGGAAGCCTGGCTAATAACAAGAATGCAGGAGTTGATGGAACTATTCAGAATTCTAAAAATTGATGCTGTGAGTGTTGCTTACCTTATACCAACAAATTTGGAAAACTCAACAGTGGCCAGTAGACTGGAAAAGGTCACTGTACATCTAGACTGTGTTAAAGAGTGCTCAAATTATCAAACAATTGCACTCATTTCACATGACACAATAATGCTTAAGATTCTCAACTACAGCAATATATGGACTGGGGACTGACAGATGTGCAAACCAGGTTTTTCAGAGTCACAAGAGATCAGATTGCCAATGTCTGCTACATAATAGAGAAAGCAAGAGAGTTCCAGAAAAAAAAAAGAGACTATTCTAAAGCCTTTGACTGTGTGGATCACAAAAACATGTGGCAAGTTCTAAACGAGATGGGAAAACCAGACTAACTCATCCACCTTCTGAGGAATTTTTATGTGGACCAAGAACCCACGGTCAGAACGAACATAGGACAACAGAATGGTTTAAGATTGAGAAAGTAGTGCGACAAGTTTGTATATTTCCACCTTATTTATTCATCTTATAAGCAAAATACACCATCCAATCCAAAGCATCAAATACTCGAATGGTACTACTATGATGGCTGAAAGTGAGGATGAACTGAAGGGCCTATTAGTAAAAGCGAAAGCTGAGGGTGCAAAAGTTGGTCTGCTGCTCCACATTGAAAATACAAAAATTGTGGTGAACTAAAATATCTGTTCCTGGCAAATAGATGGGGAAGAAGTGGAGGCAGTGACAGATTGTATGGGCTTCAAGATCTTAGCAGATGGTAACTGCAACCATGAAATTAAAACATTTACTTCTAGGGAGAAAAGCTATAGCAAAAATGGACAAGCTATTAAAAAGTAGAGATATTACATTATTAACAAAGGTTTGTATAGTTTGAACTATTGTATTCCCTGTCATAACATATTTATGTGAGGGCTGGACAATAAAGAAGATTGAGCTCCCTAGAATTGACTCCTACAAATTTTGGTGCTGGAGAAAATGTATTAAAATCCCTTGGACTGCAAGAAGATCCAATAAATCAATACTACAGGAAAGCAAGCCAAATTATTCATTGGAAGGATGAAGCTTAAATATTTTGGCAGTATCATAAGAAGATGGATTCCCTAGAGAAGACAATGATGCTGTCAAAGAATGAAGGGACACTCAGAAGGGGATGCCAGAGGTGAAGACGGATAGAGGAGGGCATTGAAGCAATGAACATGAACTTGAGGGAGCTCAGAGGGACAGTGGCTGACAGATGTGTCTGGCATGTTTCAGTCTATTGGGTCACTGAGAGTCTGACTGGATGACTAAACAACTATATATATATCACATATAACAGTTGTCAAACTGCGAGACGTCGTTACACTATGCGTGGTGCATACGAGTTAGACGATGAGCACCGCAGGCCCTCATCACTTGCGAGGTGAGCCGTTAACGTGTAGCGCTTAGCCGTTAAGCACCAAAGGCGCTCATCACTGCGAGCCTCGCGAATCGAGGCGAGCCATTGACACGTAGCATTTAGCCGATGAGTGCCATGAGAAATGAGAATTTTTTTATGAGGAAAAAAGAAAAATTTTAAGACGCCAAAAATTATGAGATTAACGGACAAACAATGAAAACGAAAAAAACAATAAAAACACAGTAAATACACACCAAAAAATTACAAAAACATCCCAGACAGCACGGGGCAACAGCCAGGACATCTGGGAGTGAGGAGTGAGAACGAGAATTTAACTCGATTTAGACGATTTTCACTACTCGAGAAAAAAATGGGCGCCTAAAAAAATGAAATCGAGGCTACACGACTCCGGACCGCGCAAACCACTGCCAAACGCGTAGCACTTTATACATCACACTACGACCTACAAAATACACTATTACAAAAGCCAGAAAATGTTCCACATTAATAACATTATGACTATACAATGCCGCTTTACACAATAAACGAACGGCTTTACCTTGTGCACGCAGCCTATTTAGAATGCACACTTGAAACATTCATTACACTTTATCATCAGGGCACTAACACTCACAATGTATATTCTATGCAGATGCCAAATACAAACAGATTGTTAGCTCTTCAGCCTATTGCTCGCTGCATATAATAATTATAAATACTATATTAAGTATATTAATTTATTGAATAAATAATTCATTATTACTTAACTACATATACATAAAAATATATATCTCTCTTTATCATGACTCATGAAGGTGCTCAGAGGACAAAAAGTACATGACATTAGAGGCTCGCAATGAGCGCTGAAGGTCCTCACAGTACAAAACAGTTTACATTGTGTGTCAAACAGCATTCCCATGGCTTTAAATGTTATTGCCCCAGCATTTTTGACGGGCAAGTCACTAGAATATATATATATATATATATATATATATATATATATATTTATAAACAGTATATATATATATATACACAGTATATATATATATTTATATATATATCACATATATAGTTGTCAGCAAGCGAGAGAAAAAATGGCTGCCGAAACAAACGAAAACGAGGCTACAGCAGTCTAAAGACGCGACACCACCAAATACCTACGGAATTGCCGAAAAACACATACAAGATTCGAAAACAAGGACGCAACCCGCGCAATCCCAAAAACATTAGTAACACAATAAATACACACAACAAACATATAAAAAGCTTACCCACAGCAAGGGGGGAGGGGCACCCAGGACCTTTGCAAGTAAAGTTACACCTCGATTTAAGTCTTAAATTTGGGAGTTTAAACACCCGAAAATCACCTAAGCGAGAGAAAAAATGTCCGGCGAACAAAATGAAAACGAGGCTACAGGACTCTAAACATCGCAAAACACCACCAAACACCTACGGATATTCCGCCACAGCCGCATACCACACATTAGCCACCATTTTAAAACAATAACTTATACAATGCGGAAGTACACAGCAGCTCCACACCACTAATGCTGCAGCAACATTAAAACAGATTGCCAGCTCTTCAACCCAATGCTTCCTGCATATATTACTTGAAAATAGGTAAAGTATATTAATTTATTAATGTATTATTTATTTGATTATTATACACCAAACAGCATTAGCTCACTTACAATTTCATTGCCGTCATTTTTTGACGGGCAATTCGCTATTGTATATATATTCTGCAAGCCAGGGCTTCTAAAATGTATTCGTAGTGTACTTCAAGTACTTTGTTCCAGGCTTCTAGAGACAGTTTGTCTCATATATAAACAAAAATATTTAACTATTATTTGTGCAGTTAACCTACAGTCAGGCTATGCAAGATGGGGAATATGTGCATAGTGTTGGGGCCCTGAGAGATTACATTTGTACTGGTTCCCAAGATTTCTGATCGCAGCCCTGTTGGTTGGCGTTGGGCTACTTTTTCATTTGTCACTATTTTTTTTTTACTCTTAAATTTTACTTTATGGCTTTAACTTGTAGTGGTTTATACGCATTTTCAAGGTGTTATCTTTTTTGTATAATAATCAGTAAGAAAGATGACATTAAGGAAAGTGTGGTGCCTGAGTCCAGATTTTATATATAAAATTGATCTTCTTACCTGCTTGGACATATAGCTCTGTTACAATTTTTGGCTGTATGTTCAATAAATGATTTCTCTATCCCCACTCTTAATTTACATTAGTTGTTCTAAGCTCACATTAAAAGATATAAAAGTAATATGTGACAGATGGTACTGTAGAAGAAGTTGTGTTACATTCAGCAGATTGCAGTTGATGTTTATTAGTAAGTAAAAGTAAAAATTTTGATTTCACTCACAAAAGAACTGGCTGATGTTCTGCAGATCTTTAACATGCACTTATGAGAGGCTGCAGAATGCTGTGTGAAAGTACTCATAACAACGTTCACTATAAAGGAGTTCAAAGCATTATGACATACTTTAAAACTAATAACTGTGCTACTCAGTGGTGAACTGAGAGCGAGAGTGCTTTATGGCATTACTAAACACGTTTGGGAGTCAAATATGGTTTTCAAGTTTTACTATAACAAAACAAACACATTCAGATGAAAAAATCTTCCATTTTCTATGTCCCTTTAAATCAATGACCAGTTTCTAGTTAGTTTTCTTTTATTCTTGTCCTGCAGTTAGTGACTTACAGCCGCATTAAATTGCAGCACCGTATCTTCAACGTGAGCCTCGCAGTGGCTGCAGGCTTTAAAATCTCCCCTCTTATGGGGCTTTTAAATTGGAAGGGGCTGGAGACGTAAAACCGTAATCCAGTCTGTCGCACGTTGGATGTGCAGCCATGAAAAGGATCAAATAGTCAAACCTATAGTAACGGGTTAGATGTAGCCAATGGCAATGGAGATTGCCAGCATGGCTTATGAAAGCCTGCGGGAAACCCCTGCATTACTGAAAATGACCAAGGAGGAATATTGGGAGCCTGCGGGGTTCCCAGTCAGGCCCCCTGCAGCATCAGCATTTATATAGGGAGCAGAGGGGAGCTTTAGGGGCCAGACGGAGGATTGGGGGCCAGAGTGGGGGTTTCTTTTGCTGCTCCGGCAGCAAACGTAAGGGCTGTTCAAGCCATTGCAAGTCCTCCCAAGCACTCACTGGGCATTGACCTCCATTTGCGTGTTACGGGCTAGCTCGCTGGGGACTGTTGCAATTTAATAGCATTATTGGAACGTAGCGGGTACAGGCTTGACAGATCAAATGGTTGCAGGCTGTGAAGTTCCACCTTCCACCCGTAGGCCTTTTTCGTCCGTCCTGTGTTTTGACTCGCAAGTTGTTGGCAGGTCGGTTTACAAGGCTAATTTAATAGCCGTAAGTCCTATTTTCTACGATACGGGCTTCGTTTTAAAACATAGCTGGAGCCATTGCAAATGTTGACGATATCATATGAATAGGTACTTTAAAAATTCATAAAACACGCATAAACTACTGAAGTACAAAAGGAAACAGTGCATGCTCACTGTTGTGTTAATTGGAAAGCAAAATCCCAAAGCAGTCATATAGCAAAGGAAAACTAATGCTACGATATAAAATAATGCCACCACAATCCGTAAGAGAGAAATTAAACAGCCTGTTATCTGGAAAGTTGGACGGAGGCACTAAGAGAATGTGGCTGTATTTGTGAGAGCATTCTCAAGAAAGTAGGAGTAATCTAAACCTTGTCATATTTCTAAAGAACTTGTCATTTGGGCTCAGATTCAGGTTATGCTAATTTGCAGCTCAGAGTTCTTGAAACAGGTTTGGGAGAGGGGCTCTAACTGACTGATAACATTGGGGGGCATTATTTTTGCCACCACAGGAACAGACAAGCAGACTGTGATCAAAGTCAAAACATCACCACTCACTTGCAAATAAATGCAACATAAATGATAGTGTACTTCTCATGAATGGTCCACTTTAGAAAACATGGCTAAGATACAGCCTTATTAAATTGCAATTTGACCAATTGAATAGGGCTCTATTTAAGCACATAGCATATTTTTTTTACAGAAGTTTTTAGTTAGTGAAGACCTTGCTTTTGGATAGAAGTTCACTAACTAAAAGAATATGCTTAAATAGAGCCCTATTCAATTGGCCCAATTGCATTTTCCATGTTCTTTACAAATAGCCTAAAAAACTTTATTTTGGGCAGATAGAGTCCCTATAATTAGTGAAAACAGGAATGTGATTCCTCACCAAAAATACTGTACATACTGAACATACATATTGTATGTTTAGATAAGTAGAACAGTTTGAATATATGTTATAACATTTCTAATCTGAGTAACAATGTCATAAATAAGGGAACCTTAAAATGTGAGCTTTAATTCTTAAGAAATCAATGCACATCAATCTACAGTATTTTATGCCAGATTTTTGCAGTATTTTGTCAATTAAACTGATTCCTCACGACTACCCTACACGCACCAATCCTACAAGCTTTACCAGATTTTGTGAAGCATTTGGCAGCCATATTAGCTTTGCATCAATTCTACTATTTACTTTGAATCTGCAATATTTACTCACTGTAGTTGTTGTGAGCCTGGACACCCCTGACAGACACCTAATAGCACAGTTTGGGAAACACTGACCTTAATTAATGGGTGAAATGCAGTAGGCCAGTACAAATTAACATTAACCTTAAAGCTCATTTCCATAACACAACGCATAAGAAAGGGCTTTTATTACCCTTCTCCCTTCTGATGCCTTTGTCTTTCAGTTAATGCAATGATTCCAAATTTACAAATGTCAGAGATCAATCTCCAACCTTTCCGTTCAGAATTTTGACATTTATAAGGAGATTATACCTTTCTTTCTCCGGAAAGTAAGCCCCAAAAGTAATATGAAAATACATACAATGCTAATAGAAATAACCTTTAACAGATGAAGCAGTGGGGAGTGGAATCATAGCTCGATGTTCAAGTTATAAAACCATTGGGATAAGTCAGTTATTCAAACCAATTTCTGCAGATCCATAACACTGTCACCCTTATTATATTCACCATTCCCCGTGATGGAATGTACATTTATACCACTCAAAAAAGGGTGGAAATAAAATCCTGCAACTATTTACAGTATGTGTATTCCTAAAAGAAGCCGTGGTTGTTCCAGGTGTTATGCAAATATAATTATACTTGTTTTTTACTTGTTCATATTAGACAATTAATTCAGAATTCTAAAATACATTATTATTGAGTAGATAATTCTCAAAGATTCTCTGTAGGGAAGCAATATTTTTTAGGTGTTATGATCACCTAATGCAAATTATCCTTTATTTTGATGTTTTATTCATACCAGAGCATCTTCCTGTAAATTTTGTTAAAATAGCTAAAATTATTTTTCACCTTTATTACTGTTGCTGTGATTCTTTATGGGAACTGATTCTAGCAGATTGTTCTCTTCACTTGTATGTATCCAGGTTATATGTTCTGCCGAAGTATTGGATCTCCATCCACACATGTCCAAATCAAAGTCACATGACAGTGTTGTATCTGGGAAAAAGACAATACAGGTTATTGTAGATAACAATAATATACTGCACTTTATATCCCAGTGAACTGTTAGTTATGCAATACTGTACATCAAAGCATATGCCTTCCTCCTGGTATGTCATTATCTGGTACATTGTGTACTTGTGGGGATGGAAAGCTCTTCTTTACGGCTTTACTAAAACACTTTTGGGAGTCAAATATGGTTTTCAGATTTTTCCTGTTACTAATCAAACTTTTTTTCAGATGAAATAATCTTCTATTACAATGTCCATTTAAATCAATTAACAGTCTCCAGTTATTGTATTATTTTATACTTGTCCTTTAATTAGTGATTAAGACGTCACCTCAGTTTTAACGCGCGTGATGCATGCGCGCCGACGCATGGGCACCGATGCATGCACGCTCACACCAAATTGCGCCCGACATCAGCACAGCCCTCACATCTCTCCCACTCTATACAGCAGGTCAGGTCTCCTCATCCCAATCCCACTCCATCTTCATTCCACTCCATTTTACCCACCTATTCTATCCTCTATCTCCACTTGTTTATTCCTCCCATTCTGTCTCATTCTCCAGCCTCTTACTTTTCTCTTTCCACCTGTATCCTCTGCCCATTTTCATTCTCTCCTGCTCTATCCTCCCTCTGTTCCTCTTCCCCCTCTATCCCCCCTTCTCCGTGGAAATAAATATATAAATAATAATATATACACAGAGGTATGATTTATATAGAGAGGCAAGAGGAACGATAGAGCAGGAGAGAATAAAAATGGACATAGGATAGAGGTGGAAAGAGAAAAGTAAGAGGCTGGAGAATGAGACAGAATGGGAAAATGTGCCCATGCATCGGTGCCCATGCGTCGGCGTGCGCCATAAAGTTGTGCTACTGATTAATACTCATGTGCAGTTGACTTAAATAAGGTCAATCATATTAGCTCTAGCAATAGTTACTTTATAACGTATCTGCAACTGGATCCATTGCAGATGTTGACTATATCACATATGGATAGATATGTTTAAATTCAAAAAAGGAACACAGACTGTTGAAGCACAAAAGGAAACAGTGCATCATTTATAGAACAAATTTTCATGTTCACTGTTGTGATAATTGGATAGATTCAAAAGCAAAATACTAACATTGAAAATATAGAGAGGCAATGCAAAATCTCAAAGCTGTCATAAAGCAAAGGAAAACTAGCCAGATGGCTGGAAAGTTGGATCGAGACACCCAGAAAATGTGTATTTGTGAGAGGATTCTCAAAAAGGAAGATTGCAACAGAGGGAGAATGAATGCCAATACTGGTCTAGTCCATATGGATGGCCTGATATGTATTAACTCATTGATACCCGAGATCGATTTAACCCCGAAATTAAACATAAAAATACATTTAACTTCCTGCCGATTTGCGAGATTGAGATTGTTGTGCAATTAATTCTAATGTCTATCATCTCTTTCCCTGTTATTTACAGTGAAGTATTGATTTTATATTTGCATTTATAGTGTTGCGGAGAGCGGTTTAATCCCCTTGCGGGTCTTCTCTAGCACTCGTAGGATTTTCTCCTTCATTTGCCATTTACAGGTGTGATAACATTTGTGGGCTTGGGGAAATTGAGCAATTGAATAGCGATTTGCGATTTTAGACTTGCAAAAGTGAAAGATCAAAGGCTTCTGTAGGCTGTAAATCATGGGTTTAATCATCACAATATTTTCAAGGCTGTAACTCGTAACCTGTTTGGAGCCCTCAAAAAGACGCCAATTAAATAGCAAATTAACTTGCAACCTCACTTACTTACGGACTACCGGATCGCCCTGAAACCTCAACTGAATATGGCCCATTGTATTCTAGATCTGTTTGGAAGATTTCAGTGAGTAAAAACTGAGCTTTTAAAATGATGTTTAAATATGAAAAAAAACAAAGAACCCTCCATGTCACTTTACATTTCAAAAAGTTTCTTTAAAGTGGCAAATTACATTTCAGCAATTTAAAAAAAAAAACTCATCAGTTTTTAATTTTTTATAAAAAGAGTGAATAATTCATCAATACATTAATGAATAAACAGCGGGTTCCTGGTTCTGAATCAAGCTACTTCACAGGAGATACTGTACCACAGTCAAAACAACTACTATTTGCTGAAGTAAAATGCAGTATGTTCTGTTCTTCAGCCCGTAGATTTGTTTCCTCAAGTACTAGTGTCTCCAGAGCTAGCTCCATATCAGAAGGATTCTGGAGTCTAAGAGAGAAGACATCAGGGTAGAAGAAAATAAAATATTGGAACTAGAACAACTGAAGAGTTGTAGAAGGAATGGTGTTGTCCTATTATCCTAATTCCTAAGCCTGATGGAACAATTATTTTTTTGTAGTTATTTCATAGAACTGAATGAAATTCCCAGAGTGGATGATTTTATACATAACTTGGGGAAGGCAAGATTCCTATCAACCATGGATCTGACAAAGGTTAGATATCTCTGACACAGGCATACAAACAAAAAAACTGGCTTCAGCACAAACCATAAAGCATTCCTTGGCATTGCTGGGTTCTAGAGGTTTATACCAAACTTTATCATGAATGCAGCTCCCTAAGGCAAGGCATCAGACACTGTCAAATGAAAAGAGACAGAAAAAGCTTTTCAAGAATTAAACTTGGCACTGTGTCAGGAACTGATTACAATAAGAGGATAATAATCCAAACTGGCAAATCAGGTTTATGGTTGGGAGCTATTCTATCACACATTGTAGGTGATGATGAGCATCCTATAACCTAGCTCAGTAAAAAAAAATTACCTCCTCAAGAAAAAAATATTCAGTGGTAGAAAGAGAGTGCAATAAAATGGGCTACAGGATTGTACTATCTCCTGGGAGTATAATTTATTTTTGTCATGAATCATATCCCTTTAAGATGAAGAAAAATGTTGCTAGAGTGACAAGGTGGTTTATTTTGTTGCAACAACACAATTTATTATCGAACACAGAGTGGGGCATAAACATACAAATGCTGATGCCCTGTCAAGAACCCACTGCCTTTTGCGTGCAGAAGATCAACGCCATGCTACTTAGCTGAGGTGGGGGATGTGTGACAAAGTGATACAGGATGTATATGTCAGCCTGCGGTTACAGAAAGGATCATACCCTGTCTGGCAATGAAGGAGTTAAATAACTCAGCCTAAAGAGCTAACTGGCACACCTAGAGAGGACTGGCAGTTTAAAAGTGAGATCAAATCAAATCATAATCTGTAAGAGAGAAATTAAACAGCCACATGTCTCAATATTTGGGCCGAGACACCCAGATCTGTGAGATTTGTGAGAGGTTGCAAAAATGCATCAGAGAGCTGCAAACAGAGGTACCTGCTTAAGAAATCTCTTGAGTGAGAGAGAGAGAGAGAGACTGCTTACACTACTGGAGATGGCACCAGTGTAGAATACTTTAAATAATATAGCCCCGTAAAGAAGTTGGTAATTGTGTTATTAGAAAACAGCAAGCAATGTGTGAAAGGATGTCTTGGGTACAGCATGAGGTGAGAAGGCCAACTAGTGTGCAACTAGTTTATAGCACTTCAGCTTCTCTAAAATTGTAGTTACAGGAGAATGTTGACTTCTAAGGGCCATTTTAAGACACTATTGTCATATTTAAAGGGAAACCCCAACAAGAATTTGATTTAATCTTAAAGAGCACGAAAAACTGGCTATACTTTGCATTAGCCATTTTCTCTGTAATAAATAATTCCTGAGATATACAGCTTTGTTTGTATGGCTCCTATATACTTGTATGTGACTCAGTATGCTAATTTGGGATTCAGAGAACTTGAAAAGGTTGGGGAAGGGGATCGAACTGCAGGATAACATTGGGGGACATTGTTTTGGCTATCACAGACACAGACAAGCAGACCGTGATACTAGTTTGCTCATCAAAGCAGCTAATAATATTCACAAATTGCTCAATTGCATGTTAATGGAACTGAAACAATGATAAATAACTAGGGCCTCATTCTATTAGCGGCCGCAGCCGTTGCGGGGCCGCAAGGACCGGCCGCAAGCTATTCGGCTATTCTATTCCCTTATGGCCGGGGGCTCCGGCAGGCTTGCGGCCGGTGCCTTGCTATCTCTTGCGGCCGCTCGCGCCAGAGGAAAGCCTTTGATCTAAAACGGCCGCAAGAGTTTCGGCCGTAAGAAATTCCTATTTGCAATTCAATTGCTCCGGGAAACCTCTCTGCAAGGCTAAAAGCGAGCCGCAGCTTACTTGCAGGAAAGAGGTCCCGCTAGCACCAATTAAGAACATAAAATAGCTCAAATAAAGCCATCCTGCACTTTGAGAAGACTATAAAGGCATTTTTGGTGTTAGAAAAAATAGCACATAATTATCCTATACTCAAATCCGTAAAATATTTTATTTTTAATATCCGTAAAATATCCATGTAAAAAGGCCAGAGTGCTTGGAGCACTTCAGACCCGCCCACGCCGCAGCCGGAAAATAAACAGTTAATTTGAACTCGGGTTTGGGCTGATGTGCAAGCTTGAGAGTGGGTTACTATTAATCCTCATGTCCCCCAATATGATCCCTAGCATTTACAGAGCTGTACAGTGCAGGCTTGAATTTATTTTTGCGTTTTTATATTTCTGAGCTTACGGCCAGTTGCAAGACATGCGGCCGGCCGTAAGAGGAGATCCTTGCGGGGCCGTATAATAGAATCGCGAGTTAGCAAGGAATCGCAGCCTTACGGCCGATTTACGGCCAGTAATAGAATGAGGCCCCTAGTCTGGTTCACTAATTTCTAATGCAATAACAATGTTTCAAACATCTTGAAGTTTCTTGATAGTCGCTTTTTAAAATGCTGTTTTAAATCCATGTGTAGTGGAACAATGTGGTCAATCTATTTAATTTAAAATAGTAAAAATAAATATTATTTTCCATTATATTTAAGAAATACAGAAATGCAGAAAAAATGGCAACATAACCTTTTTATGCCATCATTACATTGGCCTTTAAAAGACAAAGCTTGTAAGGACTGAGTTCATGACTTGTTTAGAGAACAGAAGCGAAAAGGGTCTTGTGGTAGAAACCTTCAAATATATAAAAAGAGGAAAGTTTCTTCTGGAAAGCTTGGAATAGAAGAACATAAGGTTAGGTTTGAAGTTGGAAGATGGAAATGTATGGGGAAGTTTAGGGGAAATGGTAGTGATAGATGTAGTTAAAGAATTGTACCATGCCTGGGACACACAATAAGCCTGTCCTGAAGCTTAGTTAAACCAAATGGTAGAACTGGCAGTCCAGAAAGGCCTCTTGTTTCTTATGTGCTATTAGATCTATGTTCTATGCCCTATAAGAAATAAGAATGTTTACAATACACAAAAACATAGTTCACAAAATCTTTTATGAATCTTTTATTCTTTGAGACTGCCTTTTTGAACTAATGAAGAACGTCTATTGTAATTTAAAAGTATTTGGTAGGTTTGCCCCTGCATTTATCTTCTCTATCAACGTGCAATAAGCTGGGGGGTCTTCTTGTTTCTACTGAGACATAGATACTCTGTGAAAGATAATGATCCATGTTTATTGTGTGAGCACAGAATCACACGGAGCAGTAGAGTTCAGTTCTATTTATCAATCTATTAGCAACAACATCCAAGAAGGGGATAAAGTTAAAGTGCAAACAAATTTAGAGCAATAAATAAAAGTGGTAAATGGTGTTTAATGTCTGTATTCAAAGATGTTTGACTCAGTACACAAAGACATTTATTTTTTAGTACCTGCAGACATCAATGACCTAGTGATTTATATTACTGTTTATAAAGCTCGAAACAAATAACAGCAGTCAACTTTAAATGGAAAAAGTTTGCAAGAAAGTCAAGAACTATGGCTTTAGTAAAGAAGCTGGCAATATTCTATATTGGGGTCAATACAATATTGCAAGACTCTAAATTGAATTAAAAAAAACATGACCTCATATGGGTGGACCATATAAAATAATTTAAAGGTTAAAGAACAACTGTGGTTGTATATTTAAAATATATTCTCCTTCAGCTAGCTCTATTGCATCTTAGAAAATCATTAGTTCCCAAACATTTCATTTTTTGCTATTTTAATGTACTGTGCTCTATCAAGAATATATGGGCACCTGTATACAGAAATCTAGTGTTTAGGAGCAAATCACCAACAGCAAAAGTGGAATAATAGCTGCATAGAATAAGTTGGTAATTGGAGCCTACAATATTTGTGTACTTTCTAAAATCTTTTTGTCCATTACCAAGTATAATTTTTCAAAAGAGCTTATTGTAAATATAGAACTAATTGGGCAACTTGAAAGCTTTCTGTCATTTTAATTCCCATTACTATTCTTGCAAAGCCGATTTCATGTCCAGGTTATTTTTTAGTAAACAGAATTTCTGTATAGATTTGCTACATCTCCAGAGAGAGTATACAGACTACCAAAATAGGGAGGATTAATTATTTAAAGAAACATACTGCTGTGTTACTGACTACAGGTAACCTTTTGTATATTTAGAAGATCAAGGGCACAAGGGAAATGTGTTCTTTTGTTGTGGAGGAATTAAAGAAATGCAAGAAAAGGAAATAACAAGGTTCCTCTGCAAAAAAACAGCATATGTTTTATTCATAGTTAGAAGAAAATTAATTCTCAGTGAAAAGATGCATTTTAAATGTGACATCCAATCAAAACAGAAATACATCAACTTGACATTTATTTATTCAACTAATATAGGTACAGCATGATTGGTCATGTAGACATGTGAAAGACTGGCCAATTAGGAGACATAAAGCATACTGTTGAGTGTTCATATTAGAGCTGAGAGACAGTTAAGTACACCTAGGCTTACATATAAATAAAATGTCCTTGAATTTTATAATTTTGCTAAAATTTGGTATTTGTAAGTAAAATGATCCGATGCCCCTTTTTGACAGTGAACAAAAAAGTTGAATAGGAAATGTATGCATAAGGCTTCTGCTTAGTGTCAGTATGAAAGCAAACAATAAAATATCAAGGGGCAAATAGGTGAGTAGTGGTGGAATTCATTCTTGCATCCCACAGGAATTAACTCCAAACTAGTATCCATAATATAAGCACGTTATCTCTTTATTCTCATTCTCAGACCTGCATAGAATAAATAATAAAAACTGCATGTGAAAGTAAACTTCATGAACACAAGAAACAGAAAATGTATGTTAATAAACAAATAAAAGTGCAGACTTCATTGGATACATACAGTGATATACCCCTAGATTGGGAAAGCTTTGCTTCACTAAAGACTGAAACATATGTTTCCGACATGAAAAATTGGCATCACAGCTACTAATAGCACTTTGTGGGACATTTTGATTACTTAGCAAATCTAGGGAATTGCATCTGGAGGTTCTGAAATGTGTTAAAAAATATACCAATTAATAATTTGGTAAGGGTAATAACTACTCATTGGCATGCCTCCTATGCAGTATAAATCTGGAGTGGGTGGACTCATTTCTTTGTTTCTCGTTTACCTTGTTTCTCTCCATATTTGAAATTAAGAATTGCTTTTAAGCAATATGTGCTTGTACTATTTTCTTCTGTAGCATAAATGAATAAATAATATATATATATATATGTATATATATATATATATATATATATATATATATATATATATATAAATATATACAGAAAAAGGAATTTCCTCAAAATGTATTACCTCATTCAAATTAAATTATAATTACATTGTGAAAGAATGAGATAATTATTCTATGAAGAGGGATGAGGTAAAGTACACCCTTCAAATGACTCCGAAAAAAATTAGTAATAAAATATTATCAGCTTAATAACAAATTACTAATTAAATTTGAGGAAAATAAAGGAAATAAAAGCAACCTCAAGTGGGAAGTAAAAAAATATCAATACATTCTGGAAATAGAAATTACAGATACACAAAGGAGGAAAGGGATAGGAAAAGCTAGTGTAAAATGATCTATCAATGGTATCTCATTCTGACTGCATTAGCACATATTCATAGCTCAAGCGCTCTATGCTGGAGTGGATGTGTGTCAAAAGATACATATATACACATGCTGTAGAGTGGCCCAATAGTAAAAAAAATATTGGCAAAAAAAATAACATGTTTGCAAGTTAAAAATTAAAAAGGTATACTTTGTTTTCATTACAAAAAGGGGATTTGGGGCTATATTTTAAGAAAATAAATGGAGTACTGGTTCTTTTGCTTTTGCAGGCATTTTTAATGTATTTTTAATGTATAAAAGTGTTTTGTTGAATAAAATAATGAAAAAATAATAATAATTTACTCTGAATAAAGTGTATATATTTGCATATATTTAATAAATATTTTATAATAAAAATGTAATACAAAGTATTTGGTCATGAAACAGCACTGCCTTCCACAAGGCCTTTAAATTATGGGTAACATCATTTCAATGTAGGCTCCATTGACTGAAATGGTTAAAACTATAATTGAATTTTATCACCAGCAGTCATTGATATTCCAATCAAAATGCATTCAAATACTTGAATATAGATTATTACAGTCAATGATTACACTACATCAAAATCTCATTAATGAGCTACATGACCTAGTGATTATCATGGGGACCAGCAATTGGGTCCAGTCATCAGATAAAACTCAATTACTTTTTTTATCCCTTTTTTCCTTTCATTTTTTTAACCCTAGCTTTCTTCAATCATATTTTGGCATCTAGTAATTGTGGTAGATGGATTGCTAAATTAAGGAATTTACTTTAATATACACTGTTTTCTGAGGGTTTTTTTTAAACTAATTGTTGATTTAGGATAGCTGCATTAAGATTGCCATGCTATTGCAAAACAATCACATATATAGTTGTGAGCGTACGAGTCGTTGCTCACGCTTGCGGGCTCGCGTAGCGAGCCCGCAAGAACTGCGTCCCTCGCGAAGCGAGGGACGCAGTTCGCCGCAAATGCGGGTCCTCGCGAAGCGAGGGCCCGCATTTGCGGTTGTCGAGGCTCAACGTCGGCTGTGTTAACACACACATACACACACACGACTTTTTTAACAGAATAAACCCAACCGCCCAGCCAACAAAAACCCAAGTCGTTGCTCACGCTTGCGGGCTCGCGTAGCGAGCCCGCAAGAAACTGCGTCCCTCGCGAAGCGAGGGACGCAGTTCGCCGCAAATGCGGGTCCTCGCGAAGCGAGGGCCCGCATTTGCGGTTGTGGAGGCTCAACGTCGGCTGTGTTAACACACACATACACACACACGACTTTTTTAACAGAATAAACCCAACCGCCCAGCCAACAAAAAACAAACAACGTCCCCGCAAATGCGGATCCTCGCGAAGCGAGGGTCCGCATTTGCGGTGGTGGGAGCATCCCAACATCGGCTGTGTTAACACACACACACACAACTTCATAACACACACACATACACACACACACAACTTCATAACAAAAAAAAACTCAAAGTCGCCTCACACCCGCTTACACCCAGACACACAGACGCAAGACTTAACAAAAAAACAGTAAAAAAGGCCCCTCACACGCTCTTAACACACATACGCACGACTTAGAAACAAATACACTGCGTCGTACACGTAAAAGCTAACTGCGTATATCGCAACAAAATACGGTCGCATCGGAAAAAAATACGGCCGCGAAAGACCCATTCCAACCGCCGCGCATCAAAACATCACAAACACAAGAAATAAACACAACAAACACATAAAAAGCTTACTTACAGCACGGGGGGGCATCCGGCACCTCCAAAAGTTCATTTACACGTCCATTTAAGTGAAAACAAACAGTTTAAACGACCGAAAATCGGCTAAGCGAGAGAAAAAATGGCCGCCGAACAAAACGAAAACGAGGCTCCAGACGTAACTACACTACACTTACTCGCAACAAAATACGGCCGCATCGGAAAAAAATACGGCCGCGAAAGACCCATTCCAACCGCCGCGCATCAAAACATCACAAACACAAGAAATAAACACAACAAACACATAAAAAGCTTACTTACAGCACGGGGGGGCATCCGGCACCTCCAAAAGTTCATTTACACGTCCATTTAAGTGAAAACAAACAGTTTAAACGACCGAAAATCGGCTAAGCGAGAGAAAAAATGGCCGCCGAACAAAACGAAAACGAGGCTCCAGACGTAACTACACTACACTTACTCGCAATAATGAAACACATACTATGCGGAACGGATCACACTCATATTAAACACCATTTTAAACACTACTACGCACAAAATGGCGGATGGAACGCAAATTGTAAGCTGGAACGCAAATAGCGCATGCGTATTACGTTCTAACGGTCTAACTTTCCAGAATGTTCTACAAGTTTATAAATACTGTCTATTTGACAGAGAAAAATACATTTCTCCTCAGGTGATGAACAGAGTGACTTCAGACATAACTGCTGCTCAAACTTGAGAAGATAATTCTTTCCTAATTTACTACTTTACATTGTGCAAATTACAACTGAGAGGTAAGCTATAATATATTACTTATTTTCAAGACAGGACATCAAAAAAAAAAATTAAAGAAGACAAAGAGGTTTATGTATACTGACAAGTGACACGCACATATATGCGTATAATGTATACTGACATGTGACACGCACATTTATGCGTATAATGTATACTGACAAGTGACACGCACATTTATGCGTATAATGTATACTGACAAGTGACACGCACATTTATGCGTATAATGTATACTGACAAGTGACACGCACATATATGCGTATAATGTATACTGACATGTGACACGCACATTTATGCGTATAATGTATACTGACAAGTGACACGCACATTTATGTGTATAATGTATAGTGACATGTGACACGCACATATATGCGTATAATGTATAGTGACATGTGACACGCACATATATGCGTATAATGTATACTGACATGTGACACGCACATTTATGCGTATAATGTATAGTGACATGTCACATGCACATTTATGTGTATAATGTATAGTGACATGTTACATGCACATTTATGTGTATTGCCCCTGCAACAAACTAATTAAACAACTACATTTAAATTACATTACAAAAAAATAAGTTGGGACTATTAAAATACTATTAAAATATGAGTCATGTATACTGATATGTGACACGCACATATATGTGTATCATCTATAGTCACATGTCACACACACATTTATGTATGTTGGCCAAAAATAAAAATAAGGTTAATTTAAGAATTAAAATATGATTCATGTATACTGATATGTCACACGCACACAAAAAAATTACTTTCAACTATGGAAATGTGCTTCATGTATGTGACATATGTGTGTAGCACCCACCAAAAAATAATGTTAATTCAAATTAATTACAGAAGTATAATTCAATGAAATTAATTTACTGCAATTCAATAGATCACCTAAAACTCAATCTTTCTACTTTTTTAAATATTCAAACAGACTCTGCATCAACAGCGTCTTTCAACAATTTGCACCGTACACTGTGAAGCACAATCCCTTTTAAAGAACACCAACAAAGAACAAGAGGTAAGATACAAAAATACTTTAAATGCTGAAAAGGCCATGGTTTGTTAAATACTAATAAAAAATTCTATAATTCACTATTTCACTTTATTTTTCAAACAGACACTACAAGAAGACCGGCGGATTAAGATTGGCAGGAGGGGACCCTCTGTCATTCCACACTTCAATCAAGGTAAAGTATTTAAGTATAAAAAAGAACCGAACCATGAGCCTTATTCAATTGTGAGTTGGCTAATTGAATAGGGCTTTATATAAGCACATAATAGGTCTTCACTAACTAAAAACTTCTGTCAAAAAATATTTTATGTGCTTATATAGAGCCCTATTCAATTGGTCAAAACGCAATTGATTCAGGACCTAAATATGTTTAATGGCCGAGGGCCTCATTCAAATGTGATTGTTTAACAATGTATAACCATTAGAAAAAACACTACATAAGTATAACAAAAGTGGTGCCCATCAAACAGGATTTACATTTACATTCTTATTTTAATGTTTAACAATCTATAAGCCTTAGAAAGAAGCCTAAATAAGCATACCAACATTGGTGCCCACCAAACAGGATTGTATGAAAACTCACACAAACACATAACAAACTACATTTACATTCTTATTTTATGTTTAACAACCTATTAGCATTACAAAACTACATTAATAAGCATACCAACAGTGGTGCGCATCAAACAGGATTGTATGAAAACTCACACAAACACATAGCAAACTACATTTAGATTCTTATTTAATGTTTAACAACCTATAAGCCTTAGAAAGAAGCCTAAATAAGCATACCAACATTGGTGCCCAACAAACAGGATTGTATGAAAACTCACACAAACACATAGCAAACTACATTTAGATTCTTATTTAATGTTTAACAACCTATAAGCCTTAGAAAGAAGCCTAAATAAGCATACCAACATTGGTGCCCACCAAACAGGATTTTATGAAAACTCACACAAACACATAGCAAACTACATTTAGATGTTTATTTCATGTTTAACAACCTATAAGCATTAGAAAGAAACATAAATAAGCATACCAACATTGGTGCCCACCAAACAGGATTGTATGAAAACTCACACAAACACATAGCAAACTACATTTAGATTCTTATTTTATGTTTAACAACCTATTAGCATTACAAAACTACATTAATAAGCATACCAACAGTGGTGCGCATCAAACAGGATTGTATGAAAACTCAGACAAACACATAGCAAACTACATTTACATTCTTATTTAATGTTTAACAACCTATAAGCCTTAGAAAGAAGCCTAAATAAGCATACCAACATTGGTGCCCAAGAAACAGGATTGTATGAAAACTCACACAAACACATAGCAAACTACATTTTGATTCTTATTTTATGTTTAACAACCTATTAGCATTACAAAACAACATTAATAAGCATACCATCAGCGGTGCGCATCAAACAGGATTGTATGAAAACTCACACAAACACATAGCAAACTACATTTAGATGTTTATTTCATGTTTAACAACCTATAAGCCTTAGAAAGAAACATAAATAAGCATACCAACATTGGTGCCCACCAAACAGGATTGTATGAAAACTCACACAAACACATAGCAAACTACATTTAGATTCTTATTTTATGTTTAACAACCTATTAGCATTACAAAACTACATTAATAAGCATACCAACAGTGGTGCGCATCAAACAGGATTGTATGAAAACTCAGACAAACACATAGCAAACTACATTTACATTCTTATTTAATGTTTAACAACCTATAAGCCTTAGAAAGAAGCCTAAATAAGCATACCAACATTGGTGCCCAAGAAACAGGATTGTATGAAAACTCACACAAACACATAGCAAACTACATTTTGATTCTTATTTTATGTTTAACAACCTATTAGCATTACAAAACAACATTAATAAGCATACCATCAGCGGTGCGCATCAAACAGGATTGTATGAAAACTCACACAAACACATAGCAAACTACTTTTACATTCTTATTTTATGTTTAACAACCTATAAGCCTTAGAAAGAAGCCTAAATAAGCATACCAACAGTGGTGCGCACCAAACAGGATTGTATGAAAACTCACACAAACACATAGCAAACTACATTTAGATTCTTATTTAATGTTTAACAACCTATAAGCCTTACAAAGAAGCCTAAATAAGCATACCAACAGTGGTGCGCACCAAACAGGATTGTATGAAAACTCACACAAACACATAGCAAACTACTTTTACATTCTTATTTTATGTTTAACAACCTATAAGCCTTAGAAAGAAGCCTAAATAAGCATACCAACAGTGGTGCGCACCAAACAGGATTGTATGAAAACTCACACAAACACATACCAAAGTACATTTAGATACTTATTTTATGTTTAACAATCTATAAGCCTTAGAAAAAGGCCTAAATAAGCATACCAAAAGTGGTGGACACCAAACGGGATTGTAGGAAAACAAAGAAATAATGTCATTTTTTACTTCATACAAATACATTAAAATAATATTACATTTTCATTTTTATTTTATATCAGATACTGCGTCAAGAGCATCGGACCAGGAGTTTGAACTGAGGACCACACCAGCGGACGAGGACTTTCAACAGAGGACCAGACCATTGGACGAGGACTTTCAACAGAGGACTACACCATCGGACGAGGAATTTTTAACAGAGGACCAGACGATTGGACGAGGACTTTCAACACAGGACCAGACCATCAGACGAAGGCTTTCAACACAGGACCAACAAAGATTCTGCTTCAAATCAAACTTCAACCAAGGTACAGTATAACAAGTAAAAAAAGAGAAAAATTAATTTATATTCTTCTTTAATGTTTAACCACCTATAAGCCTTAGAAAATAGCCTACAGAAGCATACCAAAATTGTGGCGCACCAAAAAGGATTGTAGAAAAACACAGAAATAATGCCATTTTTTCATTCATACAAAGACATTCAAATAACATAACATTTTCATTTTTTTTTTATAACAGATACTGCGTCAAGAACATCGGAACAGGAGTTGGAACTGAGGACCACACCAGAGGACGAGGACTTTCAACAGAGGACTACACCATCGGACGAGGACTTTCAACACAGGACCAGACCATCGGACGAAGGCTTTCAACACAGGACCAACAAAGAATTTTGCTTGAAATCAAACTTCAACCAAGGTACAGTATAAAAAGTAATATCTATCATCTATCTCTTATTTGCCTTTTAGGGCCAATAATCTTTAACAGTAAATACAAACTTCAATGTCAACTTAAAAAATAAATTGCCATAGTCCAAAAAAGTCTAAAAACACAGAATCTATATAATTTGTCATTGTAACATTCCAGTCCTAAACCCTAATTTAATTGCCATTTGACAAATTGAATAGTGCTGTAAATAAGGACATAACATCTTTTTTAAAATACCTTTTTAGTTACTGAAACACTTGATTTTGGATACATGTTTAATAAATAAAAATGTCTTTAAATAATTATCTCATGCCCTTATTTAGACTTTTATTCAATTGAACGCATTGAAATTGATTAACTATAAAATGTTAACACACTATTGATAACTATATGTCATGAAAAACAACTTAACATCTCAAAATAAACTAATGGTACATTATTTTATTTTTACAGATTAACATGGCTGATAATGAGAGTAAACAAGAAAAGAAAAGACGCCAAGCTAGAGAACGACGACAGAGAGCAGACAGCCAGCAGACACCGGAGAAGAAGGAAATTCGACGAGAAAAAGAACGCAAAAGAATTGCAAGCAAAAGACTGTCACTTGCAGAAATTAAAGATATGTCAAAAAAAACTACAAAGAAAATAAAGCATTTACAACCTGTTGCTCAAACATCAGATGACATTTTGCCAGAAAAAAGACAAGAGATACCAAAAAAAGCAACAAAGAAAACAAAGCATTTAGAACCGTTTCATGAAACATTAGATGACATTTTACCTCAAACAATACAACATATACCAAGAAAAGCAACGAAAAAAACAAAACATTTAGAACCTGTTGTTGAAACATTATATGACATTTCACCTGATGAATATGAAAGGCAAAATCCTATATGCTTTGCAAATTGTCCTCTACTCAAGTCTTTAGCAGTAGAGGTTCATAGTTGTGGGGACATGACTACTCAATGTCAGTTTTGTGAGGCTTATTATTTTAAACAGGAGAGACCCAGAGATGGACAATTTATTAGTTGTTGTCAAAAAGGCAAGTTCAAACTTCCAGAAAGGAAAGAATTTCCAATTTATTTACAAAATATTATGACTGAACCTACTTTTCCAAACTACAAAAATTTTAAGACAAACATAAGATCCTACAATAGTGCCATATCCTTTGCATCCATGGGGGCAACATTAGCTGCTAATGTACCAGGACATGGTCCTTACTGTTTTAAAGTCCAAGGACAAATTTATCATCGCACTTCCCATTTACATCCAGAGGAAGGAAATAAAAGAAAATTCGCTCAACTATATGTCCTAGATACAATGGAAGCTGTTGACCAACGTATGCAGATGGAAGAAAATAAAAAATGCTTACCCACTGTTTTCATAGAGCTAAATAACATTATGGACAACAATCCCTACAGTAAAGCTTATAAAAAATTGGCAGAAGTAGAAAATGAACAACTACTTCATTCACAAACACATCAATTACCAATGCTGAAGGTTAATATGGTGCTTAAAAGAGACAGACATACTGATAAACGTCGTTATAACTTGCCAACAACAAATGAGGTTGCAATGGTGTTTCACAATGATGAAGGAGAACCACCATTTCAAAGAGACATACGAATATATCCTAGAAATGAGGACCAACCGTTTATTAATATGAGTATCTTAAGTCCAAATTTAGATCCAATGACATATCCCATCTTTTTCCCACACGGAGAAGCAGGTTGGCAACCAAAATTAACTCTTCCCAGTTACACAAATGCTAAAGCCAGAATCCGAAATAATGTTTCTATGCTTGAATTTAAAGTAGCTCAAATTGCCATTCGCAATGTATTTAATCCAATTTTATGTGGTGGGAAACTAACACAACAATGGATTATTGATTCATATTTGCAAGTTGAGGCAAATAATTTAAACTTTATCAAATATCAACAAGATAAACTCCGTGTAGAACAATATTCTGGACTCATGGACTATGTTGCTGACGTGGCTACAAGCAGAGACATGACAGCTGGCAAAGCCATCATTTTACCATCTTCCTTTCAAGGATCTCCTCGGAATATGAGAGAAAGATACAATGATGCTATGGCTATTGTGACAAAATTTGGCAAACCCGATTTATTTGTGACATTTACATGTAATCCACAATGGCCAGAAATTACACTAAATCTACTTCTTGGACAAACTGCTTCAGATCGACCAGATTTAGTAGCCAGAGTTTTTAAGATTAAATTAAATGAATTAATACGTGACTTCACTATAAATCAGTTATTTGGCAAATGTCTTGCTTATGTATATACCATTGAATTTCAAAAAAGAGGCCTTCCACATGCACATCTTCTAATAATACTTCAAGAAAAAGATAAATTAGATACTTCAGACAAAGTGGATGCAGTCATTGTTGCTGAACTACCAGATCCAGAACTATATGGTAGACTATATGAGATTGTTACTCATCGCATGATTCATGGACCCTGTGGTGACCTTAATCCACAATCACCATGTATGGAAAATAATAAATGTTCCAAAGAATTTCCCAAAGATTATAGAGACAAAACCTATGCCAATTGTGATGGATATCCACTTTATAAAAGAAGAGAAGGAGATAGTGCCATTATTCGTGGGAAAAAAGTGGACAATAGATATGTAGTACCCTACAATCCACATTTACTCATGAAGTACAACGCCCACATCAACGTAGAAGCCTGCACTTCCATCAAATCAATTAAATATGTCTATAAATATATTTACAAAGGTTACGATGCAGCTACTGTAGTCGTCAAAAGTGCAGACAACCCTGAAAGTAGTGAGTTAGTACATGATGAACTTGCATCTCATGTAGATGCTCGCTATGTCAGTGCGCCAGAAGCTATGTGGCGGCTTTTAAAATTTGAAATGCATGATAGATCACATGCAGTATATAGGTTAGCAGTACATTTGCCACAACGACATTTAGTCTATTTCCATGCTGGAAATGAAATGAATGCATTGGCCCAAAGTGAAGATCGTCACACTACACTAACTGCATGGTTTGCATTAAATTCCACTGATGCTGAAGCAACACAATACTTATATATTGAAATTCCATATCACTATGTTTTTGTGAATGGATTATGGAGACCAAGAAAAACCAGAGGCAATAAAATTATTCCAAGAATTTACATAGTCAGTCCAAGAGATGTTGAACGTTTTTGCTTACGGATATTACTTTTAAATGTTCCTGGAGCACAAAGTTTTGAACACTTAAGAACTGTTAATGACATTGTATATGAATCCTTCCATTTAGCTGCAAGACATAGAAACTTACTCGCTGATGATACAGAGTGGGAAAGATGCTTAGAAGAAGCAGCACAATGTCAAATGCCACGACAGATGAGAGAACAATTTGCTTTTATTTGTATCTTCTCAAATGCTCCAAATGCATTAGCTTTGTGGGAGACTTTTAAAAGTAATATGGCTGAAGACTTTATGCGACGATACAATGAACCCATTGCACACTTAAAAGCGTTAATGGAAATCCAAGAAGTCTTTTTAACTCATGGATTAAGTTGTGCAAGTTTTAATTTGCCTGATCCAGGTCTTATAGATGACATTAACTTTGAAGACTATGACATTCAACTACAAGCAGAAAGAACAGAAGAAAGACTTGCAACTTTAAATACACTACAATTGCAAGCATTTCATGCCATTAAAAATGCTATAGATGATGACATGGTGACAGAGCGTTATTTCTATCTTGATGGACCTGGCGGATCAGGAAAAACATATTTGTACAATTTATTAATGAGTTCAGTACGAGCACAAGGAAAAATAGCAATGGCGTTTGCCACTACTGGAATTGCTGCACTTTTATTAGAAGGTGGAAGAACTGTTCATAGTGGATTTAAACTGCCAGTGCCTATTTTAGAAAATTCTGTGTCAGATATTCGCATGACATCCTTACAAGCAAAGAAATTGAAGAAATGTAAATTAATTATAATAGATGAGGCCACAATGATGTCATGCTATGCCCTCCAATGTATTGACCGTTTGCTTCGTGAAGTCATGGATAATATTTTTCCATTTGGTGGAAAGGTAATGTTGTTGGGTGGCGATTTTAGACAAACATTACCTGTTGTTGTACATGGAAATCGAACTGACATTATCGAAACATGTATAAAGTCAAGTACAGTATGGAAACATTTTACCCATCTTCAACTGCAACAAAATATGAGATCAGAAGGCCAAACTGATTTCAATGATTGGCTTATTAAAATTGGAGAAGGCAGAACAGAAAAAATACTAAATTTACCTGACGACACTGTAGAGATCCCACCTCATATGATTTGTCAACAAGATATTATATCGGCTATATTTGAAGGGAGCATAAATAACGAAGAATATTCCGAGCTTGCCAACCAAGTCATACTGACGTGTAAAAATAAAGATGCATTAATACTCAATAATAAAATCTTAAAAAAAATTTATGCACCACAAAGAAATTATCACAGTGCTGATTCTGTACTTGCTGATGACAATGAAAGTCAGGCTAACTTTTCCACTGAATTCATAAACTCTTTAACTCCTTCTGGAATGCCACCACATATTTTGCAGCTAAAGAAAGGTGCAATTATCATGTTACTGCGAAATATGAACCCCAAAAAAGGCCTATGCAATGGCACAAGATTAATTGTTCAACAATTAAAGGACCATTTTATAGATGCTGAAATTTTAACTGGGACCCATAGAGGAGAGAGAGTTTTCATACCAAGAATAGATTTAGCACCAAGTGAAAGTAGTCTCCCTTTTATACTTCAAAGAAGACAATTTCCCATTATTATGGCATTTGCCATGACCATTAATAAATCACAAGGTCAAACTTTCAAATCTGTGGGTATTTTCTTGGAAGAACCAGTTTTTGCACATGGTCAATTGTACGTTGCGTTGTCAAGGTGCAAAAATCCACAGGCAATTAAAGTTTACATTGAAAACAATGAAAGTCAAGGTGATTTATTAGAAGATGGACGTATTTTTACTAAAAACATTGTCTACTATGAAGTACTATAACTTTGAAGGATACTAATTAAAGGTGCCAAGATTTTTTAAAAGCATTGCAAAATACATAACAATTGGTTGTTTAATTCAGTCATAATTAATGGAAGTCATGTTTATGAATGATTCGCCTCACAAAATACTTGCCTTGCATTGTTAGTAAAAATTATGTTAAAATGTTAAGTCACTATGTTAATGTTTCTAATGTTACAAGTTTAAAAAATATATTTTCAAGTTATTTCATTCAACAGATTACAAAGTGGATGTTAAGAGGTCAACCACCTTTTAAGTCACAATTTAAATATTGTCTGTTATCTTAAGATTACTACCTACATTAATGTTTATCGCCAGTTTATGTGCTCAGTAATAAATTACTTTAATTACGTACGTTTTAAGAAGAGTTTTACTGTATGCCTTCCTCTACATTCAATGTATATTCAAGTTAACAATTATTGTGATAGAAATTGCATTTTAATACTGATTAATTTAAATGTCAATTGTTTTTACATTCAAATGTTAATACTTTTAATAAAAAATTAGGTTACAAAATGTATTCACTATGTTCCTGTTTATAATGTTCAAAATGATACCAATGTTTTGTCAACTTCTAAACTTACATAAAAAATAAAGTTCAAGTTTAAAAATATATACTTTGATGGTTATTGCTTACATATATTTTAAACTTCATGTTAAAATTTGCGACGTTTAAAGAAGGCTTTTTACTTTTTGCTTTCCTATTCATTCAATGTATATTAAAGTTAACAATTCTTCAGATACTAATTACATTTTAAAAAACCATTACATCAACATTTTACAAAAATACACGTTCATATTAAAATACTTACAAGTGTCAAAAATATATGTTAATAACTAAACAACTTGACAAACATATTCATCACATTGCCGTCATTTTTTGACGGGCAAGTCGCTAGTAAATAATAATTTTAAAAACTGTAATCTATAAACACTTTGCAGAAACCGAGTAAGAGAAGCTCTTAATTTTATCTACAAGTGCAAAAGTTGTATACAAGAAAAGTATTTGCACTAACAATACATTAAATAGATCACAAGTATGTATAAATTGTACATTAGTGCATATAAATATATAGGTTTATTTATTTATTTTCTAAAATGTATGAATAACTATTGCTACAGCATGTACATTCTAAATCAGTGGTTCTGAATGGCTGGTCCTAGGACCAGTGCCATTTCTTGAGATGTTATCTGCTCATCCTCAGGGACAAAAAAGAGGGATGAGAAGAGCCTAACACTTATGCCACAATTATAGGTAATTGATGAAGGCATCTGAACCTAAAATGTACTCTGTTCAAATCAATGTATAACTAGATGAAAAATGAGTGTACCACATGTAGTATCACCCTGTTAAATTGTTCTGGATCTCAAAGGCATGATCACTGGAAGATGATCACCAGATCAAAAAGGCTGAGAGACAGTGTTTTAAATTGGTAAATGAAAAAATAGTATTGAGTTTAAAGAGAGCTAATATAAAGAGTAACGTAGATTTTTGTTGTTTAATTCTACATATTTATTTAGATTTAATTATCTTGCATATTTAATAAACAAGTTTCAATAAAATTGTTTTTTTTATATTTTTTATGTAATAATAGAAAAATACAAATAATCAATATCTGTGTTGCAAATATACATCAATAATATAGAAATGTTCTTGTTCTTTTTTCCATTTCTTCATAACTTTATCAGTGATAAATCAAGAAATTAAACATATTAAAGCCCTATTAAATTCCCCCTATGTGTTAAACCGTAGCTCGAAATGTAGAAAGTAAGACTTACTGCTATTAAATTAGCCCAGTAAAGTAAGTCGCTGCCGTTCTGCTAGTTTGGAGCAAAAAAAGCCTACAGGACATGGAACGATGGACTTCACGGCCGCAAATCCTTTGTTCTCTCAAGCCCGTAACCGCTACAATTCCAATTATACTATTAAATTGCTACAATTTCACTTGGAGCCCAAAGGCAAACAAGTGATAGAGAGGACTCGCAAGGCGGTAAGTCCAATCTGTAGTACTTTAAATGCAATTATCACCACACTACTGTACTTTAATTATAAAGGAAAGTGATGTTAGGTCTTAGAATTAATAGCACAACATTCTCAAGCAAGCAAATCGGCCCCGAAAAATACATTATTTCATGTTTCATTGTTGTGTTATATCAATCCCGACACTCAATACACTGTAACTCACATGTGATGGAATATCATATTTACGGCTTTATGAATATTGCATTATAACTGTAATGTGGGTCCGATCGAAACTCGGAATTGAACCCCGTATATCTTTGAAATCCAACCTCCCTTTTTCTGTGATGCTATGATGACGATCTCCATCTAAAACCCTAACTACGGGTTTGACTAATTGATCAATCGTCTCCAACTTTCGACAAATGTTTTACAGGTTTGAGTCTATAGCTCGTAACTCGCAGCCCGTTCGAATTTAATAGCACAGTAACTTGGCCAAATTTCAAGCCCGCAGCCATTGCACAGACGGTCTTCAAATTTAATGTGGCTGTAAGTGTATTTAAGCCAGGTAAACATCTTAAAGGGATATCTATGTTTCCTTGATTATGAATGCATCTGATGGAGGAGAATCAGAACTGTATGAAAAAACATTTTGCATGAAAAAATACCAAAATAAACATTTAAACACGTACCTTGAAGTTAGAAAATTTTTAATTTCTGACAGTTGTAATTAAGATTAAAGCCCCCTCCTAAATTTGTTTTGGCCAATCCGGTTCAATGAAAGTTTTGAGACATAGCACTGTTAGTTGCTATGGCAACAACCCACATCATAGACAGGAAGTAGGGATGAGTCATATAACAGCAGTGACCGGGAGGCTGACAACACTGCTCTCCTATTGGCTGTGGTGCAAAGCAGCATGGGATATGTAGCAAAATAGCCTTGGAAATGTAGTGTATCACTGACATGTGACAGGAAGCTGCAAGGAGATTGGCTGATCTAGGAAGAGCCGGTAAGTAGTGGGTTAATATTGCTCACTGGATGCTGCATGCTGATTTGATGAGGACCAGGAAGTTGTGTAGACACCCCCTGGGAGTGTCAACATAATCATTAGAGGGATTTTTAGATATTAATAAAAATAAAATGTTTTATGAGATGTGCTGCATACACATAGGCTGCTTTTTGCCTACAGAGTACAGAAATGTATTAATCCAGCTCACTTAGATATCCCTTTAAATATTGTATCAGAGTGAACTTTTGCTTAGCTTACCAGCGGCAGCACTACATCCTTCACTGAAAGAAACATCATCGATAGCGATAGTCTCCGACAACTGTCCAGTTGCGAATATGACTCCTTGAATGACAATCTGTAGAGAAGTGTAACACAAATATAGATAAATGTTACCTTTGAAAAAATAATGCCTAAGAAAAATAAACTATATAAAGGATGGTTAATAAAGTTTCAAAAGGTAAGTGCATGAGGCATATAAATATAAAAATATAAAAATATAAAAAATATGCAAATATAGTGTGTGAATTTGCTACAAGTAAATAGCACTGTAATAGAAAAAGCATAAAGAAAATGAATGGGAAAAGCAGCAGAGTATGTGCATACTGACTTAATACGTTAGTTATCTGATTAATATTAATAATAATAATAATAATGATGATGGTGATGAAAATATTGTATAGAAATGTGAAAAAAGAGACTGGACCATGTTCAAATTCTCTGTCCTGACCCCTTAGTTGATTGAGAGGTGGAAATCCATGAAACCTGTTTTATTAATACAAACTCGTACTTGTGTTAAATTTCTATTTTTTTTAATGTAAAGCTTGCTAAGCAAATGCATGGCTTACTATGACATTGGATAACACATAATCTCAATGGTATAAATTCTCTAGTCATGCTACAGCAGATCAAACACATTACTTTTGATCTATTTCTGTGTTGCTTTACACTTATAAAGATCATATGAACAAAGAGGGATAATGTATTTACAAATATCAGTCATCTTAATAATATGACAGGTAGGAGAGTGGGATATACAGTTCTTCCAAAAAAACATTTTCTAAATTCAAAAAAGGGCTACATATATCTTGAAGCCCTCCGTAACTTGCATTCCTAGTTGTCAACTTTTGAATGTATAACCAAATGGAAACAACAACAATATTGTGCCAGTTATTAATATGATAATTGTTTGGGGGATATGTGATTACCATTTTTGAGAGTTGTGGCAATGGTTTTAGGTATCCACATTTTTTTTATTGCTCTGGACTCTTTATATTTTAAAATGATTTATTATTAAATTGTAGGTGCCTAGAGATGTACTTATTCATGATACCAAACTCTTTACTGCAAATACTAAAGCCTCATAATAAATGGCATAAGTATATTTTCTTGAAAGTGATTTGAGCAACAAGTGATTATATGTTTAATGAAATTGTAAATAATGAGCTGCTGTTCACATTGAATATGAATAAATAAATATTGTCCACATAGGATTCAATTATATGGCCTCTGTAGGAAACAAGTCAAAATGCCAGGTAAAAAAAAACTTACATATAAATGCTAATAAATTATAGCTATCTCCCCTGAACTACATTCTTTCTATGATAAATTTGATGTCTCCTATTGGAAATCTACCCTAATGTTACATGTTTTCTTAAAGTTCTGTAGGTGCCTGCAGTGAGCCTGCACCGTAAATGTAAACTGAACAACCTGCTAAACATAAATAACAAGTCTTCACTATAATTAAAGATATACCCTTCCTTGCCGCACTTGTGGCAGTGAAGGAGTTAAATCAAAATAAAAATCCATGCAGTGAGGTTAATGCCCCCTCATATATAAAATAATCCTAGGTGTCCCCTTGATACCACTCAACCCCCTATGGACATCCATGACATATTATATTAACCCCACTGTATACAACCCTTAAACCATAGGAGTTCCTATGAACCGCCATTGCAGCCTAACTTCTACCATAGTGGTCCATATGGACCCTTCCAAACCCTATAGTCTCCAACACAAACCCCCCCCCCCCCCCCCCTTGAAGTACCATCCCTATTCTAAGTAGACAAATAAAAATCTTTATTATTATTAAAAATAAAAAAAGTCTTACGGGAAAAAAAAGTCCAAGGCCTAGGACAGAACATTTTCTGGGGGCAGAAAGCTGTCTGAAGATGCAGTGCAGTACATTGAAATTTGTTTGAATATGCACAGAATTGTCTGTATACAGGGACATTTCTCTCTGTAAGTGTACTTGATACTTTTCTGACATACCACTTATATACATAAAACACATAAACGTACGTCTAGAGATAAATAAAGGAAATCGGAGGAGCTGTAAGACATACGTAGCCCTTTATTAATTTGGAAATCTTTTGGAAGAACTGCATATCTTGCTCTCCTAACTCACATTATTAAGATGACTGATAGCTTCCAGCCTTAGAGGAGCTCACTAAAGCCTCATAATAAATGGCATAAGTATATTTTCTTGAAAGTGATTTGAGCAACAAGTGATTATATTTTTAATTAAATGGTAAATAATTAATTATAGGGAGTAGTCTAGGCCAGCATAAAACCTACAGTAAATATGCACATGCTCCTCTTCCTTGCTTGAAGACCCTTGATTCTCTGTTTAGCCACAGAAAGAGCGAGCCAAATCAAATTGCACTGCTCTCTAAAATAAAAAATAAAAACAATCCTCCTCTGAGGAGCTCCTGCCCCAAATAATGGCTTTGACCACACCCTGACCTAATATGCAGCTTTTGTAGATATCTGATTGGCTAAAATATGTGTTCATCATATTTCAGTCAAGCACAATATAGTGTTTGAACATTAGTTCAAATTCTGGTTACATAGTAACCAATCACAGAAGGCAACTACCCCTTTTCAGAATGCAAAGATTGAAATTTACACATTTTGATTGGTTAGAAAACCAAGCAGAGAGCTGTTTCACACTACTCTGATTGTTAAAGTATTAGCCAATCAGAATAGACTTTACTAATACTATTGCCTTTATCTGATTAGCTGTGGAAAGAGCCAATCGGAAGAGAAATTCAAGCTTATATTCTTGTCTAATATTTTCTGTAATTTTATTTTTAATATTGTAAATATTTTTTATATTGTGCACTTAGTTTTGGGTTTGTGTTAGGGACTACGAGGGCCCTGGCGGGGGATATGGTCCATGCGATCCAAGGTCCACGATGCTATGGGTTAGAATGTCATGTAGGTCCATCGGGACCTCTGTGGTGTTAAGTTGGTATATTATGGGTATCCATGGTAGGGGGATAACATTAGGTGCCATGATGGTAGTCAATAGGAACCCCCATGAAGAAAGCAGATTAATTTGTTTGGTAAGAAGAGCTGGCTTTTTCTATGAATTTGTTCTTATCTGACAAATACATAATTACATAACTACATAAAACATGAGGCCTAACACTGGTGAGTTTATGTTTACATATTAGATATACATTTTTTTAAATGTAACAGCAGAAAGCAATAGATCTCTTATATCACATTTAAACTACATTCCCCCAATTGCTGTTAGGAGGTTTGAATTAGAGTTGTGATAGTGTCGAAACAGTGGTATGCTTGTTGTAGGAATACTGTTAACATACCACTGAAAAGGTTCCACTTAATGAAGACCTAAAAAGTACATATATATATATATATATATATATATATATATATATATATATATATATATATATAAATAGGGAATGTTTTTCTCCTAGGTAAGATCAAAATGGGACCATGCTTTTTTTACTGTTTTAATATCAGCGGTTGACGGAATAACATATTCCAAGATTTTACCACTCAGTGTGGACAAACACCAAAGGAGACCATTTTACCCAAGAGATGAAAGCATTAATACCAGGAAAACAAGGGCAACTAATCCAAAAAGGGAAACTTATGACAATTAACATGACAAGGTAGGGAGGTGGAGATCTACTTGAGTTTAGAATTGGCAATTAAAAAAAAAAAAAAAAATAAGCTGCATACTGTATTGTATAGTCTGCTCCCAATAAACAAACATGAGTTTAACCTATACATTCTCAAAAGTGGTCCTTTTATAGACAATTCATGCCTATTAATCAGCAACATCAAGGTTGAATTATTGTATGACTCTGTGCCATGATGCACAGCTATATAGACTGGTTATGTACTGAGAATATACAATGCATCTGCAAGTAAAACAAAACGTAGGTTATAGGGTAATTTAGAAGTGCCCTCTTCCTTCCTGTAATTTGAATGACCATTGACAACTCACTGATAAAGGCCATGGGGCTGATTTTGGGCAGATAGACTTTCCTGGCATTTTGGTGCCACCCTGCCATTTTAGGTGGACCCTGTCTGATATGTTACATGACATATCCGCTCTATAATAGAACAAGTTAGATAAAACTTGATTTTGTTTTAGCCAATATAGAGCACAACTAAGCAGTGCCCTCGTTTTGTGTGAGTCTGTGTTACTCTGTCTAATCTGGCACAGAGTGTTGTTTTTGTTTGTACTCAATGTAGTGAGCATCATAACTACATACTATAAAGAAAACATTACCAGACCTCAAAGTAATTGATTGTATCATGTACACGCTCACACAATTTCTTTCTTTCAGTAAAACTGTATATGAAAAACAACTTCTTTCAAGTTCCTGTTTGTTGTTTCTTTCAGAAGCATTTCTATAGAAAACAAAAGTTTATATTTGGTCACATTCCGTTCTCAGTGTCGAGTTTTATGGACTAAATCCCTGAAGGATTGCGTTATTGTTCAGTGAACTCAGCTGCGTTTCAACACCTGGCATCCAGTAATGTAAATTATTCTCAAAACACTCCTAAGACATTTCTAAGTGACAGCATTATTCTGCTATCCTGCAGCTATTGTTGGAAAATAAATGAACAGCAGTTTTAGTGTAAGATTTTCCAGTGTCATTTAATTAGCTTATTTTAATTACCTGTAAAATTAAATGTCAATTTTATTAGAAATTACATAAACAGAGTGCGCTGTGTTAAGCAAATGTCATTTTAATATGTAAAAAAGTGCAATATTTAATTTGATTATTATATAATACATATTCAATTTTTTATGGATATTCAGTACAAATGTAATGCACACATATATATATATATATATATATATATATATCATTAACAGGTCTGATGTCTTATAGTAATGGTAAGTGTATCAGTGCATTGTTAGATAACCTTTGGACAATATAAAGATATAAATAAAGGAAGACTTTGGACCAGTATTTTCAATATGCCGTTTTGAATAATAAGGTTTGATTTAGATAATAAAAATAAGCAAATAGTCTTTAATTTATTGACTATGCTATGTGATTATGTGTTACTGCAGGCAGTCATTGCTTTGACTGAGCTCTATACATGGAATGACTAGATTTAGTCAGCATTTATACAAGGTTTATTTGTACTATGTTGCTTACAGCTTGATGTGTTTCTATTTGCCACAATGTCACATTGGCTTTACCACAGACTGTGTTATATACCCAGAGAGATATGCCCTTCAAAAATGTCTCTTTTTTCCAGTAAATAAAAATCACATCAACATTTATGTCTTTGTATGAGGGCCTTTGTCAGGGACTCCTTTTAGTATGGCTGCATAAACTATTTATCATATTCTGGTTTTGCACATTAGTCAAGCTGGTTTCATTAGAAGTGACTTTTTTATCTGAAAGGTGCAATAGGTGACTTTCCTTTTGAGTGTTTTGTGCTTATTTCTGAAATTTACTAAGCCTGTTGCTTCCCTGGTGATATCCCCACTGATCAGGGGCATAGGAACTGGGGGGATGGGGAGGACAAATCCCCCCCCCCCAAGATTATATGAACAGGGGACATAAAAAATAGCAAAATTACACTTATTCATGCATTACCAGATGTACCGTATTGGTCCGAATATAAGCCACACCCGCATATAAGCCGCACCCATAAAGTTCAAGGGGAGAAAATAGAAAAAAGATAGTACTCAAATATAAGCCGCACCTGTAAAAATGGAGAAAAAAAGACTCTCAAAGTGATCAGCCATTGCAAGAAACAGGCTTTCTAATTAGCACTGTAGCTTTTTTTTGCAGGTTACAGGCTTTACAGGATGTTAGAATCATTAAAACAGTAAATCACTATTCAATACCGCAGTCTAAAGCGCGAAAATCGGCACCCTTAACTCGCAATCGCGCAAATCAGCAGTAATTTTGCGTTCGCAAATAGAAGCCGCACACGTAACAAGCAAAGTTCGCAAATCGGCAATGATTTTTTTACGGTCGTGAATATAAGCCGCACCCGTAACTCGCAAGCTCAAAAATCGGAAAAAAGGTGCGGCTTATATTCGGACCAATACAGTATGTATTTCCCATGAAAGCTTTGACTCATATTATATATATATATTTATATGTATATATATATATATATATATATATATATATATATATGATTTTTAACTATATCAGAGGCACTGATAATGTAATCAAAGAAATAAAAAAACAGTTTTTCGAGGGGCACTGCAGCACTTCCCCCCACCCCTCAGAGCAGGACCCAGGTGCATTGTAAGGACACTTTTTTGGTCTCTTTAAACTGTATTCCCCTAGCTTTTTTGGCCTCCTACACCCATGACACGGATAGTTCAGTATGCTGATCTTTTTAGTTTCCCTCATAGTGCTGCTGTGCTGTATGGATATGTTTGATTTTGTATTTAATAGTTCTTCTCTGCTTCTGCTATGTGTTATGATTCATTGCTTTCCACAGTGTGTGTCCCATATTGAATAGCAATCATAAGGTTACAAAAAATTAAGAAAAGTAATATAGGCATGCAAACCAGGGACATATCATTGCTTGTTTATCTAATGAAGAATCATTTTTACAATATACCCAGAAGTATAAGTGTGTATATGTATGATACTTATATAGGAGCTTTAGTAGCCTTGTGCTTAAGTGGGAATTTGTAGATTATAGAGGATTTTATGAGTTAAGTATTGATAAGATGCATATATTGTATGCTGAAAATGTTGTAATGAAACAGAGTACAGTATGGAGCTTTGCAAGCTGAGGTTCAACTCTCCCTTGCAAGCTCATGTTCAGTTTAGAGAAATAAATAATTGTCTTTGATGAATAAACATTATAAATATTATGGAACATCTTCATATAAATGCTATTAAATCTGGCTTTAAAGATCCTCTGTAATGATCCAACATTAATAACTGTCAACTAGTAAAGATCCATATGAAAACAAACTTTTTTGTATTGTGTATTGTAAAATGTAATGAGAAAACTGACATTAAATATAATTGGTTTTCTATTAACTTTAGTTTTGATCTCCTCTTATAATTTGTAAATTGCTTAGCTTTAGTATGTTTAATTTGCATTGACCATGTTGCATTGTGTGTGTAGTTATCTTTTACTGCATATCTTATATTTATTTAAACTAATCTATATAAACTATATTAAATGAGTAGTACTTTCTGATAAAAATGTATGTATACTTCAATCCAACACCCCTTCCATTACCCCTTTTATTCTACTCCCTAATTACCCCACTTATTTGTTTCCTTTCTCTTCACCCCCATTATATTTATAATTTTATTTCTCGTTTATAACCAATTCCATTCCTCTACTCAAGCACAAAGTGTCTCTTGTTTCCCTTCCCTCTCCTCCCATTAAGTATATAAACTAAATAAGAGTATTATGCGTGTCATCTGTACCTCCCTGACCATATCCTAGTTACTAACAATTTGAAAAGTATAAGGTAATTGGTTGTCACTCCAGCACATGACCTCCAACACCCAATCACGTTACTGTGAGAAAAAGGAAGAAGATGCTGCAGAATTTAAGAGTATAGATATTACCTTTACACTGCTATTGGACCTCTACAGGAGAGTTATTACCTCTGAATACCACACAATGAGAGGTGATTGTGTGTACTTGCTTTAAAATTTATCTTTTTAAAGTCACCAGGACCTTGTGAATTTACTTCAGATAAAGCATCCAAAGAGGAGAAATAATAGAGATAATGGGATCATTATCTTCCTACTGTGTTAGATCAGGAGACTTTTCGGATACTTCGGCATTTCTAAGAAGTTTAAGCTAAACAAAAAAAATCCTTCTTACATGTTAGCAAATTTATTTTATGCTACTATCAAAAGCCACAACTCATCATTTAGAAAATATTTTCTTCAGAATAGTTTTCTGTAGCTCAGTAGCTAAGAACTGTCCATAGAAACTTACCATGTGTCAAATTGTAAAAACCTTAATAAATATATATACCCCACCTGAATCATTTACTCCTTCATAACATGAACCACAGACGTACATATTAAGTATAAGTGGATCATAGCAAAGGAATCCTGTTGCGCGGTAGCACGGTGTCTGCGCATGCAATGTAGCTACGTACTTGCTGTTGCGCGTTCAGTTAGTAGCTTGTGAGTAACGCCTGCGCAGAACACACCATGCAGATGTTACTCACAAGCTAATCAGCCTAGCTATTATACTGGATGCTTTACTGTGGACAAGCATTAGAGGAAATCTACTAAGCATCACATGGGCTGTGACATGCATCCCCATATTTATTATGCTTGGACATTACCATTACAGCCCCTGTGATAGCTTAGTAATACCCTTAATTGTTCCCTAATATTATTAACCTTGGGTATATGTATAATGCTAATAAGATACTAATTATTTTCTATTAAAGACGCCTCAACAAACAAATGGAACTTACAATAGGATTTAATGGAGCCACAGTGCAACTTGCAATAGTATCACCCTTCAGGTCACAACTTCATTAAGCAAATCAAGCAGTGGTTGTCCAAAGTAAAGAATATATAATATTATTTATAATAATATATATAATCGAATAGTTATTCTTTTATAGGTAGTATTTTCTTTTTTTACCTTCCATGATCGTTTTTATTTTACCAATTACCTAGACTAGCAGGCTACAAATATGATGATTCAATGACATTTTAAAATAATAAGTTATTGTCAATACTTGCAGGTTAAGAAAACTCATTATGATAACATCTAAGAATCCTGTAACTTTTTTTGCAGTTATATTTTGAAAATAATTCCCTACATTTTTCTGTATACTTTGTATAAATGAGGAGATGCTTTGTGTTCGGATTATTTTATATGCACTGATTTTAACAAAAGGTCTTCTGTATTTCTGACAGCAACATTTTTAGTGCCTATAATACTAAGGTCTTTTACATTAGACAATTTTATTATCAACCACCTCTACATTGTTTAGTCTTCATTATAAGTTGTACTGTGCAATTTGCTGATGCAGGGAAACTCTAAAAAGTAACAGTTCTAATATATTTTCTAGCATTTTCTCCTACTGTTTATATGCAGACAGATGTATTCCTAGTTCTGGAAGAGTGCAGCCCCGCTCATAAAGGAACAGGTGTTGTCAGTTTTAGTAAATTATGAAAAATATATTGCCTGGCTTTTTCACAAAAACTGTTAGATTTCTGATTAGTCAAATGAATTTACATTGGAGAAAAAAGAGGTTTTTTATCAGCATATTACAGATCCTAGTCGGATTTGATTTAACAGATATTTATTAAAAAGTAACACTCGAACACTGGCCTACATTTGCACATATTTTGCCAGTCAATAGCAAGATATTCTTATAAGTAAAAAGCCCAGATTCACTAACAGCCTTGTAATTACTGGGGTTGGAGTGGGGGGTGCATGAAGGGGTGAGCCTACATATTCAGTAGGATATGTTCTTAATTGATTTGGTGGGTTAGTCATTAGCCGTTTGCATTGGAACATATTGTAGTTATTAGTGTTTGTAATTTAATATTTAGTGAAATGAGAGTAAGCCAAGTTTGGCATCTTCTCTATCCTATCACGAAAATCTTGTGAGGATTGAAAAAAGGGTCTATGGAGCTATGGTAGAAACTAAAAGTGGCATAAGGTCTATCCAACTCCATCCAATGCAGCATAGTGCTTCTAAGGCCATTTAGATGTTATAGAATAAAACTGATAGCAAATTACATTGTTCACAAAAGATAATCACATTTTCAGTGTAGCAGACTGCTCTTTTAGTACAAAATTGTGCTTTGAATGATTTCAGCTTTTTTTTAAGATTCCTTTTTCTTAGTTAGTTTGCTTTAGTTAATACATCTGAAGGCATGTTTCACTTGGGGAGTGGGGTGGGGGGGGGGTCTCTTTGCCTTTCTCTGGATCAAATAACAGCTAATCCACATATTGCAGATCAGAGGATATCTTAAAAGGTTGAACTTGATCAGGGGTGTAGGAACCAAAATAATTCTGGGTGGGATACAGCTCACTTGATACACTTAACAGCTTCTATATGCACACATACACACAATGAGAAAAATGTTCAGTTCCTACACCCATGAACTTGATGGACTAAAAGTATTTTTTCAACCTCAATTAATAACAATTAAACACCCAAAGAACAATCACTGATTAATCCATTTGGAGCCAACATACAATATTAAAATGGTCTTCAAGTATACATTTCAGCATTATCATATGGTTTCACATACTTTAATATTAAATATATCTTCTCTTAATTTAATCCACACTGTTGGAGAGTTTCAGGATTTATATGTATTTGTCTTCTTTAAGTAATATTTTGTTTAGAAAACATTTGCCTCCAATAGTTAAAGCATGTTCTGTTGTAATGAATTGAATTGTTTTAACATCACTAGAATACATGTTATTTTTCTATGTTACTACTAATTTCCAGTTCATTTTTTATCACTGAAATATATTCCAATGGTTTTGTCTAATGGTTTTGCCAAGATAGCATCACCCACATTTGCATTTACCCATACAGATGCCACAATATAAAACTGTTTGTAATGCTCAGGACAAGATCTTCATGATCTCTTCGTTGCCAGTGATTTTATTTGTTTGAGTCTTGATCCATTTGCAAATGCATCTTATACATTTTTGGCTTGTGTCTGCACTGTTGCCTCTTACCAGTGATTTATCATGATGTACTTCTATAATCTTTCTACAAGACTTTTTCACTATTTCCTTTGTCCTGAAACTTTACTTAAATCACACTCTTCTATTTTACATCTGAAAAACAACATATGTTTATATGCAGTTATTGTCAAACCAGACTTCCAGTGATCTATGATTTAGAACAATGATCTGCTGCATCAATTAAGCTGTCTGTTCATGTTGCTTATCAATACATTTTATAAGGTCCTTTTTCTATTTTGAAATGGAAAAGTTTTTGTCATAAATTATGCTAAGGGTAGATTAATTTCACTATATTTCAACCTTAAAAAAGTGTCTAATTTTTTCTTGGACCTTCCCACAGCAGTCCATTATCATTAATAAAACTTGCCCAGAATCCATATGAATGGTGGTCTGCCATTTGGGGTCTAAATTAGTGTTTTACAACTCCAGTCCTCAGGGAACACGTTTTACAGTTCACATTTTAGGTATATCCCTGCTGGAGCACAGGTAAGCTAATTAGAGGCTCAGCAGGTGGTTAAACAAACTTACTGAGACTCTGATTAGCTCACCTGTGCTCCAGCAGGGATATACCTAAAATGTGAACTGTTGGTGGTCCATGAGGACTGGAGTTGAAAAACACTGATCTAAATACAGTGGTACCTTGATACACATCTGACTCAGAAATTGTTGAATTTGGTATTTAATGCAGTTCGATGAGCAGAAATTGCTTTGACACTTGACGCTTTTTTGGTACCCGTCACCTTTGCTGTAGTCTGTATGAGTCAATATACATTAATCCGTATATGAACTTGGTACTCGTTGTGTCATGCACTCGTTGGGACTTCTGGAACCAATGAACAACAAGTACCAAAGTACCACTATACAATCCTGTTTCCACGATCTTAGAGACTTACATATGTTGGTGCACTTGCAGTGCTAATCGATCTGCCTCTTATCTAATGGTAAACATTACAATAAAATAGATATATCTTCTACATATTGATTACTTCACAGTTCCACAAAGTATCCCATAGTTTACATTGCATACAGTATATGCTTACTCTATATTAACATATTAACATCCTACATCCAAACTGTAAAGCAATGTGTTATACACAATGTTATATTATCATTCTCACATTACATCAGGCATGTTTAATGGAGAATACAAATGTTCTATTATTTTACAAACTAAGAGAATACATTTCCAAATCAATGTTTTTATAAATCAATTTCATTGTCAGTGCACATCGACAAATATGCTTTTAAGTTTTATAATAGCTGGAAACATTCTCATCCCTATAAGATGCTATTCATTCTTGATTATTATTTACAGCATCACATTGTAGTAAAAGTCAATGTAGACACAATGCCTTTGTCTGTTTTGTTAGATGATGATGCAATATACTGTATTTTTTTGTGATGGCTTTTTTGAGATGTGCAAATGATTTTGGTAAACTAAAAGTTTTTAATACTGATAAAGCATTGAACTTTGAATTACGTAAGTATGTAATAGTCAATTATTATAATAAAGGAATGAAAAGATCATACATTTCTTTAAATACTTAATAATAAGAATATTTTAAGATATAAAAATAAGTATAGTAACATAGCAAATTATTGTATTTTAATCACATAAAAATATACATAAATCTTTAATTTAAACTATAATCTCATTTTAAAAGTTATAAAATCATATGCGTGTCTTCGTCTGTTTTTTTTGTCAAGATATGCAAATGATACTAGTAAATCCTCTATCTCCCCTTATCTATGGTAATTAATTAACTGTCACAGTAGGGGAAATAAAGCACTCGTAGTTGATATATATTGTATAATTATAAGACATCAAAAATCAAATGTCTCTGTAAATATTATTATTTATCCAACTGCAATTGTTCATATTTTCTTTATCATCACCAGCTAATTAGTGTAGGTAACTAAAGAGAGATTTAGAGATATGGGGTATAATTAGTTTAAATACAGCTTTCATGCTCATTTATCTAAAATTTCTAGTCATTCTTTTTAATAACAACCAACTGCCTTCCGTATATTAGCATATCCCTACCCCTATGTATATTAAATGCCTCTGATGGGCTCATTTATCTCATCTGCTTTCCCACTCTACAAATCCAGTTACTGGTTTCCCATATCTAGAATTACTTTCAAAATGATGACACTCACATACAAAGTCCATCTATATATCAGATCTAACCTCCAAATACTCCCTTTAACAGCCCCCAACACTGCCCACGATGTACCATTATATAGTCTATACTAGTCTGTTTTATTTTCTTCAGTCATTCCTTTGTGTCTGACTCTCCGTGACCCTTTGCACTGCAGCTTGCCAGGAAAATCTTATGTCTGGTTGAGCTAAACCATAAGGTTTTCATTTAAAAAATTCTGTCTCCAGTGGACTGCAGTTTGTCTGACCTCTCTACTATGACACTTGGCGCTTTTTCGGTACCCGTCACCCTTGCTGTATTCTGTATGAGTCAATATACATTAATCCGTATGTGAACTTGGTACTCGCCGTGTCATGCACTTATTCTGACTTCTGGAACCAATGAACAACAAGTACCAAAGTACCACTATACAACCCTGTTTCCACTTTCTTAGAGACTTGGTGCAATTACAGTCCTAATCGATCTGCCTCTCATCTAATGGTAAACATTATAAAAAAATAGTATTTGTGTCAATATAAATACAGATATATCTTCTACATATTGATTACTTCACATTTCCACGAAGTATCCCATAGTTTACACTGCATACAGTATGATATAAGAGAAAAACAGCCACCCTAGTATATGTATCTAGGTGAGCAAGAGATATATTTCATAAACCACTTCATTAGAAAGTCATATAGTCATTATACTATATAAATAATATCCATTTGGGAGGTAATAAATTAATTTAATTATCAATGACGGAATTTATATGAAAGAAAAAAATGTGATATGAAATATGTAATATGTAAATCTTCCATAATGCATTGGATATAGTGAATTGAATGAAAATCTAGCAATTCCAACTGATAAGTAATAATATGGATATATATTGTCATATTATGCTCTAATAAAACTCTGGGATTTCATTTTATTTTCTTAAATATACATTTCCCAATTTTCTATTTGTATAAGATAATTGAATGTATATTTATACAAAGAACTGAATCTGACATAAAAAATCCTTAATATAAAAATGGACTCCACAAAAGTATTGATTTAAAAGCAGATATTTAAAATTACTGATGAAGATGATGCATTTAAAATCATAATGAATTCACTTAATAATTTGACTTCTGTATGGTTCACTAATAGATACCTTAAACAGCTTTGAGTATATGTAGCTCTACAATAAAGTATAATGAGACATATATAATATTTAAAAGTTGGTTAATTATTATTTTTAAACGCGGTCACGATCTCTGTGACAACCAAAAACTATAAATGGATGTTTACTGGTCATGGTGGTGAACCCTGTAGAAATCTAGAAACGTGCGTCGGGTCAAACGTAACGACGTAAGACTTGGGTTAGTGACGTCTTCGTGAGGCGTCCTAACCGCGGTCTCCACGCCAGTGTGCTGCTCTTTACCCCATGGACACAGTGCAATACATAATAACTTAGACAGATATTTAGGAATGAGTCCATGAGAGGCCTACCAGCATTATCAGGCTCTAATTTAAGAGATTACTCAAGATCAAAAAGAATATTTCTGAAAGCAAACGCAAGACTATTAGCATTTTATAAATACTACCTTAATAATTGAGTCAGATTGCACCAGAAACTTAGTATGTGCCAGTTTGCATAGTAGGTGATATTGACATAATCCCTGAATAAAATGCAGTGTCTGAATACGTTTTAAAGATTTTAATTTTACTAATAAGTCTACACCTAGAGCCACCCCCCCCCCCTTTTTTATGCTTACTCTATATTAACATCCTACATCCAAACTGAAAAAAAAATGTGTTATACAAAATGTTATATTATCATTCTCACATTACATCAGGCATGTTTAATGGAGAATACAAATGTTCTATTATTTTACAAACTAAGAGAGAACATTTCCAAATCAATGTTTTTATAAATCAATTTCGATGTCAGTGCACATCGACAAATATGCTTTTAAGTTTTATAATAGCTGGAAACATTCTCATCCCTATAAGATGATATTCATTCTTGATTATTATTTACAGCATCACATTGTAGTAAAAGTCAATGATGATGCAATATACTGTATTTTTTTGTGATGGCTTTTTCGAGATGTGCAAATGATTTTGGTAAACTAAAAGTTTTTAATACTTAATACTGACAAAGCATTGGACTTTTTAATATTTTGTAGATAGTATTTTCATTTTCATTCATTTTTATTTCATTAAAAACATAAAAGTAAGTTTAACTATGTAATAGTCAATTATTATAATAAAGGAATGCAAAGATCATACATTTCTTTAAGTACTTAATAAGAATATTTTAAGATATAGAAAAGTGTATAGTAACATAGCAAATTATTTTATTTTAATCAAATAAAAATATACATACATCTTTATTTTAAAGTATAATCTAATTTTAAAAATTATAAAATCATATGTGTGTCTTTGTCTGTTTTTTTTTTTGTCAAGATATGCAAATGATACTAGTTTTAGTGAATCATCTATCTCCCCTTATTTATGGTAATTAATTAACTATCACAGTAGGGGAAATAAAGCACTCCCAGTTGATATATATTGTATAATTGTAAGACATCAAAAATGAAATGTCACTGTAAATATTATTATTTATCCAACTGCAATTGTTCATATTTTCTTTATCATCACCAGGTAATTAGTGTAGGTAACTAAAGAGAGATTTAGAGAGACAGGGTATAATTAAGTAAAATCCAGCTCTCATGCTCATTTATCTAAAATTTCCAGTCATTTTTTTTAATAACAACCAATTGCCTTTCGTATATTAGCATATCCCTACCCCTATGTATATTAAATGCCTCTGATGGGCTCATTTATCTCATCTGATTTTCCACTCTACAAATCCATTTACTGGTTTCCCATATCTAGAATTACTTTCAAAATTCTGACACTCACATACAATGCCCATCTATATATCAGATCTAATCTCCAAATACTCCCTTTAACAGCCCCCAACACAGCCACGATGTACCATTATATAGTCTATACTAGTCTGCTTTATTTTCTTCAGTCATTCCTTTGTGCCCAACTCTCCGTGACCCTTTGGACTGCAGCTTGCCAGGAAAATCTTACGTCTGGTTGAGCTAAACCATAAGGTTTTCATTTAAAAAATACTGGAGTAGATTGCCAATTCTGTCTCCAGTGGACTGCAGTTTGTCTGACCTCTCTACTATGACCTGCCCATCTTGGGTAACCTTACATGGTATAGCTCACAGCTTCATTGAGGTACACAAACCCCTTCACCACGACAAGGTAGCAATTCAGAAGGGGATACTTGTCTATAGTTATGTCCTATTTGTGTTATTCTTGGCACTTTATGAATAAATGATAATTTTTTGAAATCATAAGAATTTTTGAAATCATATTTATTTATTTGTGTATTTTTCATTTCTGTAATAAGTGTCACGATAAATGGCAGGAATTTCCATGTTATACGATGTAGATATAGCTTCAGTTTTAATACTTTGTCTTATAATACACACACTGTCTTGTACTTGATATGTATGTGCATAACGTCTTTAATCCTTTTGAAATTCATGCAATTTTGCTATTTTTGTCCTCATGGGAGTCTGAATGTATTGACATATTAGAGTGATACCTGCAATCAGAATTTAGATGTTCTGTGTCTGGTGTTGTAAATCAATGCAGGCTTGCAATCAGAGGAGTTAATGTACCAGAATCAGTTATTAAATGGACCTGTACCTGTTTAAAATAAACTAGTGCAAAAAAATATTTTTTTTCATACCACTATACATTTAATTGTCTTTCTTGTCTTTTTAATACAATATTTTAATATTTCCATATCATCAATAAATATAAAATAAATAAAAAAATAAATATAAAACATAATAGCTGAAGGGCTTATTATATTATACAGATCTGACCTTAAACTTGTCTGCACTTCTGATAGTGATGACCTCTCTCCTCCATTCATTTCTACGGTCTGAATCTTGTTTCCAAATGTCTTTAACTTGATCTTGAGTCTGCATTTGTAGTCCCACAGTGATTGTACCATTTACATCAGCGAAGTAATAATAAAATCGCAGCTAGCAAAGAAAAATATCAGAATCTATTTGAAATTGCTGCACAGTGAAAACTCAAAACCGAAAATAAACAAGACAAATAAAGGGCAAAACAAAATTAATAAATTAAAAATTAGATTTCTTACCTGGCAGGAAGTTTTTTTGTCAGTTGGGAGAAAATCAATACTTTTTAGAACCGCATGTGCATCAACTGTATTGTGAGCTGAGATTGCCAAGAAATGGGCTGTTGAGAATAAATGGTACAACATGTTAGACAACTATAGTTTTGTGCAATTTTAAATTCTTTTTTTTTTTTTTTTATAATAATTTTCATTTTCATACACAGAAAAAAAAATAAACAATCAATAAATTTACTCAGCATTCATATCATCATATATACAGACATCGTTATGAGACAGTTATGTGCATATACTGTTTAAAAATACCATTGAATATCATTAGTTATACATTGTAAAGAAAAAAAGGGAAACAACATCAGCCTTTCAAAGATATATACTGTTCCCATAGTCTCCAGGATTCATGCCATTTTCAACTTGGTAAAACAAGAAATCTTTTTCAATAGAATAATTTTAATCAACTAAATATTTTATTTGAGCCCAAGATGGAATTGTTGCCGTTTTCCAGTTAAGTGCTATTGATCTTTTAGCTGTAAAAAGCTGGTCTTTTCTGGAAAAATGTGGAACAAGATCAAATCAGGAGACAATTTTAATTGGATTTTTACTATTCCAATAAATTTCTTTTTTTTTTTTTAATCATTTTATTAATGTAAAAAAAATAAAAAACAGTAGTATGTTAGATGCATAATATATAGCAAGAACATACTGAAGAAAGTACAAATGTCAATGTGAAGGACATGTTCTTACATTTTCCCCAACATTTTCCTCTTTTTTGTTATTGTTTGTTTGTGAAAATTACAAACCTTTAATATAAGATACAGTATAGTATGCTATATCCAATTAGCGCTAAAGACAAGAGAGATAAAAAAAAGACATAAAATAACTAGATAGAGAGACAGATAGAAAGAGAGAAAAGAAAAAAAAAAGAAGAGGGGCCTCTTCTGGTTTTTGATGTAATCTTCTGCCCCACAGTTTCTCTAGGGTGTCAAATGTTTCCGACCAAATGTGGGCGATTTGTGCATATTCCAATTATTTTCTTAAGACATGTGGACCAAAAGATTTAACTTTCCACCACATATGTGCCTGAGAGCCTTTCTTTGTACATCCTCTCCAACAATGTCCTGAATATTTTATTGGATCTAATTTTGCCAATGAAGTAGGAACTATATACCATCTTGATACAATTTTAATCTGAATCTCTCTCAAATTAGAGCACCTTGTGATCGTCACTGTTGTCTGAAATGCCTTCATCCATATTTCATTATCCCAAACTATTTGCAACTCTTGTTCCCATTTAAGTAATCTGTTACATTTGGAAACTTCATTATATGAATATATAATTTTATAGCAATTGGAAAGGGAATTATGTTTGACTTCCATCATACACATATTTTCAAATTTAGTTGTTCTTCTCATACTTTGCAAATTGTATTCTGATTTACTCAATGCTTCAAGTAGTAAATTATATTCCCGCCACTTTCCCAAAGGGACCTGATTATTTTTTTCCATTTCTTTGAAAGATTTTATAGTGTCATTTAAGTATAAATCTCTAAGTATTTTTATATTCCATCTTTCCCATCTGACTTTATTGAGCTGGGGAAAAATAGAGTACAACATTGCTATAGGAATTATTTCTGACAGAAACACACTTATTTTCTTTACTGTTTTTTACCAATTTTTCAAAGATTTTTTTTTAATTTTTTATAATCCAATTTTTTTATGCCACATGATATATTCCAGATAATTGCTAACCTGGGCTTTCTCAATTTGTAAACATTTAGCTTCTAATATTGTATTAAGCCACTTTAGAGTGTGAGATAGAAATTGCTTCATAATACTTTATAACATCTCTCTCTATCTCCCTATCCTTTTAACTCTGTCTGCTTCTCACTCCCTCACCCTCATTCCTTCTCTCTCCTTTCCCCCTTCTCACTCTCTCCCTCCTTCTCCTTCTCACTCTCTCTCCCCTCTCCTTCCTTCTCTCTCCCCCTCCTTCCTTCTCTCTCCTTCCCTCCTCTCTCTCTCCTTCCCTCCTTCTCTCTCCTTCGCACTTTCTCCCTCCGTCTCCTCACATTTCTAGTTTAGCCCTGTCTAAGCAGCAAGTTAAGGGTCTTGCTTACTTGATCAGACCCTCAAATGCTACAAATAGAAATATGAGTTACGATCTTGGCTCTCTGTCATGTACTTGCTTTTAATCACTCTGCAACTGCTGCAGTTTTCCAGGCTGCAATTTTGCAAGTGTTACACACAAACTCAAAGTACCACAACTATATATGTGACTAGGAAATTGCCCGTCAAAAATGACAGGAATAACATTTTAAGGCTGGTAATGCTGTTTGCCACCTTGAGTGTCCCCCCCCCCTTGTTTCTACTTTTCTGCCTCCTCTCCCTCCCTAGTGTTTTTCCACCCCTGTCCCCTGTCCCTCTCCTGTACCTCCTTTCCCCCTCTCCCTTTCTCTCCCCTGTATCACCTTTCTCCCGATTTCCCTCCCCTGTATCTCCTTTCCCCCTCTCTTCCTCTCCTGTTCCTCCTTTTCCCCTCTCCCTCCCCCTGTGTCTCCTTTCCCCATCTCCCTTCCCCCCTCGTGTCTCCTTTCCCCCTCTCCCTCCCTTGTGTCTCCTTCTCCCCTCACTACCTTGTGTCACTGTTCCCCCTCCTCCCTCTCTTGTGTTTTCATTACCCCTCCTCTTTCTCCCTCCGTTCCCCCTCCTCTCCCTCCCTTGTCTCCATTCCCTCCTCTCCCTTCCTTGTGTCTCCATTCCCCCTCTGCTCCCTCCCCTGTGTCTCTTACCTGGATGCAACCCTGCCAGCAGAGTCACACTCACCGTCTTCTCCTCCTCTTCGGCTCCTGTCCTTCGGCCAGAACTACTTTCAAGATCAAGCCGCGCATTGCGCATGTGCATCCCTCCTGCGCGATGCACGGCTTGATCCAGAAAGTAGTTACGGACGAAGGACGGGAACCGCAGAGGAGGAGAAGGTGGTGAGTACGGACCACAAGCTACTAGCAGGATTTGGAACCAGGTAAGGGCTGCAAGCTACTGGCAGGGTTTCCAGGTAGGCAGGGGCGCTGGGGGAGGCAAAGGGGGAGATGAGAGAGAGAGAGAGAGGGGGATATGAGAGAGAGGCAGAGAGGGATGAAAGAGGCCTAAGTCCTGCAGGCCTCGTCGTTGTGGCTTGTAACGGCGGCTGAGGGGGAGATGAGAGAGAGGCCCTTGGGACTTAGGCCTCTTTCATCCCTCTCTGCCTCTCTCTCATCTCCTAAGCCAAAGTCCCGCAGGCTTGCGGTCTATGACTTGCCTCGCTTCGCAAGGCTTGCAAAGCTTGACCAGCATCATAAGCGTTACGAACAACCCCACAGATCCACAACTATTATAGTGATATACAGTAAATTGATTAATTAAAGTTTCAGCAAAATAAATCTACGGGCCGTAAATGGCTTGCCTCGCTTTGCGAGGCTCGCAAAGAGTGACCGACATCGTAAGCGTTACGAACAACATCAGAGCTATTATAGTGAAATAAAATGATGAATTAAAGACTGCAGTTTCAGCAAAAAAAATCAATTTTTGGGTAGTATAGTCATTTTTATGGCAGCGATTCTGCCAAGCCTTGAAAGGTTAAGACTTCTCCATCTTCTTACGATTTTACTTATATGAAAGAATAGTTCGTAAAAAATGGTTTTAATCATGCTTTTTATATTAGAAGTAAAATGTATTCCCAGATGTTTTATACCATTGATCCTCTAGTTATGGTCATATTTTTTTTTTTTTATTCTATTTCGTGTTTCCAAATAGAGATTCATAGTTAAAACATCTGATTTAGTTACCTTAAATTTGTAATATGAATTTATAATATGTATCTATCAAATCATGTAAGCTATCCAGTAAATTGGTTGGATTAGATGTTGTAATTACTATGTCATCACCAAACATAGAAACTTGACTTTCAATTTTACCGAACTTTATGCCCTCTATTAGATTTGCATTTCTGATAGTGTGGGCCAATGGTTCTACAATAAAAAGCAAATATGAAGGGAGAGGGGATAACCCTGCCTTGTACCATTAAGGATTTCAACATTTTTAGTTTTAAAACCCAATCCTGAAACATTAGCATTTGCATTGGTATATAATGCTTTAATCGCTCTAGATCCATATTTTCCTAAGCCATATTTTTCCAACTTTAAATCAATAAAATCCCAGTTGACTCGGTCAAACACCTTCTCTGCGTCTAAAGATAGAGCCAAAACTGGGAGCTTCATTATTCAAATATCGTATAAATTATATTTTAGTATACATTTGGCAAAACGTTTTGCTTTATTGCGAGTAGCTTTATCCGGCATAGGTCTTGTTGAGGACCTTCTATCTATCTCTGAATCCATGCACATATTAATATATCCTCCCAGTATCAGAAATCCTTTTTTTATTTTGTGAATATGTTTAAGCAAGGTGTTTACGAAACTATTCTGATTTTTGTTAGGTACATATACATTTACTATAGTACACTGTTCATTTTTGATTAATCCAGACCAAATTATAAAAGGGCCATCTTGATCAATATCCTTGAATTGTTCTGAAATTGTAATTATTTTATTGAACAGTATAGAAAGGCCTCTGTTTTTTTTTAAATATATAATTAGCATCAATTCTAGCACTATATTTTTTAGTAGTAGGAGCTCCAATTACAAATTTCTTGGATAAAAACAATATCTGCATTTTCTATGTGAAATAAATCCAATGCTGTCTGTCTTTTATATGGTGAATTATGCTCTCTTACATTCAAATAAATTAATTAGTTTAGTTTCAAAAGTTACTACTTACTCATGACACAATTCAGTCACATTATTATGACCACCGGATAATATCACGATTAACCACCATTTTCAGCATGGACAGCAGCTGGATAGCGTGGTAGTAAGTTAATAAGTTGCTGGAAGATTGGCAAGGGTATTAGGAGCCATGCAGACTGTAGTGCATCCAACAGCTGCTGGAGAGTGAGTGGTAGAAGATCCATACAGCTAACATGGCAATCAAGGTGGTCCCACAGGTGCTCTATGGGATTCAAGTCCAGGGAATTTGGAGGCCAGAGAAGTACTTGGAAATCTTCATCATGCTCCTCCAACCATTCCCGGACAATTCTGGCAATATGACATGTTGCATTGTCCTGCTGGAAGATCCCAACTGCTCCAGGGAAGACAGTCAACATGTATTGGTGTACTTGATCTGTTGAGAGTGCCTTCCAGATGTATGAGTGGACACAGACAATGCCAAGAAAACATTCCACAGATCATAATGCTGCCGCCACCAGCTTGTATTCTTCCCAAAAAAGGTGCAGTGTTTGTTCTTGGAGGTTTCACGCCTGACATTCCAACTTCCCTCCAGATGATGGAGCAGAAAACATGACTCACCAGAGAAGGCAACCCTTTCCCAATCAGAAGAGGTCCAAGTTCGGTATTGTTGTGTAAATTGAAGCTGTTTCTAACAATGAACCCTCGTCAGCAGGGTTGCAGTGACCAGCCATTTGCTTCGGAGCCCCATGCACAACATGATTGGCTGTACTGTAATTTTAGACACAAGTCTGGTAGCCCCCTAGTTAATTTGGACAGTGAGCTGCTCAACTGTAGAGTGACGGTTGGCTCTCACACACCTTCCCTGCCAATGTTCAACTCTGACATCAATGGTACATGGTGCTCTGCAGTTTCAACGCTGTTTATTCACAGTGGTACTGTTTTGTACAGTCACGGTACACTCTAACTACAGCAGAATGTGAACAGTTCACAGACTGCGCTGTTTCAGAAATTCTGCAAGCATTGGCCTGAAAGACTATGATCATTCCGTTTTCAAAGTCGGTTAAATAGCACGTTTGCCACAGCAATAGTTGATATATTTGCAGAATGCCTACATGTCATCTTATATACCCACCAATCCAGCTCATGACACGTTCCATATTTCATTGGCTACAAGCCGTGGTCATAATAATGTGACTCAAACCCGTATATGAGTGTTCTAAAAATGCACAATATTGTGCTTTAATCAACTCCAGTCAATACTACAATATTCTAAGTAGAATTCCCCGGACTACTATACTAGATATTTAGAAAAGCATAGTAACATGTCAAGAAAAATGGGCACCACTTACTGACAATAAAAGAAAGGTACAATTCCATTGAGCTATAATTTCTGTATATTTGAATTAGGTTCTTTAATGGAAGATTGCTCAATACACATAAAGAATTAATAATGTGACACAAGATATAGTTGCAGGTATAGACAATCCAAAGATAATGTTCTCCTATAAAAGAACAGCAGATCAAATGCTACAAACTTCATACATTTATTAAGAAGTTTTCATATGCTTTTCATTAAATTTCTTTAAGGTAACCTTCTTTCTTGACCTATTCTTTTATTTATGGATGAAAGGAGCTCCAGTAACCTCAGTAAAAGGTATTTTACTGTAGAAGCATTTTATGTTTATTCCAGTCTAGACAGTGTGTTGTTTATTGAATCTGCTCTGAGTCAGAGAAAAATAATTTAACTTTGCTTAGACAGAAAATATAGGGCTTTTCAGTAATATTACAAAAGTTAAACAATCTATCTATCTATCTATCTATCTATCTATCTATCTATCTATCTATCTATCTACCTATTGATAATTCTATCTATCTATAGACAATAATTCAAGCACTTCTTTACTATCATGATTCTGTTAGATTTATTTTTATTACAAAATTTCATATTTTATTATAGTGTGATAAGCTTTAATATAATTTGCACTCTGTCTGTGGGTTGATCTTCTTGAAGTTGTCGCTCACATTTATTGAATTATATTTTAGTCACATTTCCCATATCAATATTCCAAAACTGTGAAAGTACCAAGTTAGACTTACATCTCGTTTGCAGACTATATTGTTCCCTATTTCAAAGCTGTTTTATTCTACCCTAGAACCTACATTATAAAAATAGAAATACACTGAAGCATTGATAGAAAATCTGGACTCACCATCTTCTGAAGAGACAGAATCCGTTTCTACTATGGTCCACATATATGACCACATATATGACCCCCAAAAGATAGAAACAACAGAGATAATTCTCCATAACGTAAAGAAGGAAATTGCCTAAATATTACGTGGTAGAGAAACCAACTGCAAAAAGAGGCCATCATTGACTCTGGAGCTAGTGCCTATTTCATTGACTCTCTTATAGTGCAAGATCCTTTGTATGAAGAAAAAGGTACCTGCAACTATTAAATGAATATGTGGTTATTATATCAAGTCTGCGCCAGTAACACAGAAAACCCTCATTCTTACAATTCATAAAGCACCTGGGCACTCTGAGGAAATATCATTAGATGTAGTTCCACTCTATTATTTCCAGATGTCCTAGGACTACCATGACTTCAGTTACACAACCCAACAATAATTTGGAATTGACAATCTGAATATTACCAGACTGGTCTCATCTCCTCTAAACAGACCAAATTATGTACCAGAGTCCGTGATGTCTGACCCAAAAATTGCAGTCTGTTATTGTACTTTTTCTGATGTCTTTAGTAAGATGGAGGCTGGAATGTTAACAACCACCTAGGATGTATGATTATCCAATGTATTTATTACCTAGGGCGAAGATTCCTTTTGGACTATCTAACCCTTTGTGGAGCCAGAGTTGTAAGCCCTCCAGAAGTATATACAGGACAACCTTAAAGGCATATTTAAGTTTCCTGGATTATGATTGCATCTGATAGAGGATAATCAGTAGTGTATGCAAACATATGTTTGCATGAAAAAATACCAAAATAAACATTTACAAACTTTCACATTTGCAAGCTGATGCTTTTGTAAGTTGACTCCCCTGAAAATCCTTGAGAAGATTAACATAATTCATTTTAGCCAATCAGGAGAAAGCAGATACATTTGTACCACACTCTGGGGTTGCTGTGTTGCAAAGAAGCCTGGAATATGTAGTCTCTTTCTGTATATATCCTTGTGATCTGATTCAGTTGTAAACTCAGACCCCACTCAACCATGTGATGCAATTCAGCACCAAGTACTTCCTTTAAAAGTTCAAACTGCACACCTAGATACATTTCCTCTGCATACTTGCGAATGTCAGTTTCCTCTGGGTGTTCAAAGCTGGTATTAACTTTTCTGTCTATAACTTTGTAAGTACCCTGAACTTATCTATATAACACATCTTTTTCTGATAATCACTGCCTGTTTCTTACCAAACATTTGAAACCCAGGATACATATATACCTTTAAGAAAGGCTTCATCCCACCCTCCACATCGATCACTGGTGTCCCCATTTTCTTTGTTAAAAGAGAAATATGGCACTTTAAGATCATATGAAGATTATTGAGAACTGAATACCATCATGCTAAAGAATGAAGTATCCCCTACCATGGATACTGGAACTTTTTGACTGGCTAAAGGATGAAAAAAATGCTTCTAAACAAAATTTCTGGAGAGCCCATAACATTGTGCGTATCAGGGAGGGGAATGAATGGAAGACCGCATTTCAAACACTTTGAGTACACACTGATGCCTTTCGGCCTGTGCAACCTTCCAGCATTTCATCAATGATATATTCCAAGACCAGCTGGACCACTTAGTGGTCTATTATCTGGCCGATATACTGGTGTATATACTCCTCCGCTTTGGGTGTTCACAGAAAACATATGCATCAAGTCCTTTCCAGACTTTGCATCCATCGACTATATGCTAAGCTTGAGAAATGCACATTTGAAACTGACACTACTGAGTTCCTTGGCTATATCAGATATCGTAATGGTCTACTGATTGAGCCCAGGAAAATATATACAGAAGCATTTTAATGGCCAAAATAATTGCAAAGAGGTTCATAGGTTTTTGGTGTCTGCAAATTTTTACAGGAAGGGATACAGGACTTCTCTAAGAGCTCCCTTCCACCACCAGCAGTACAATATTATTGAAATGAACAGAGGCGCAAAAAGCTTTTGAAGACTTCAAACAAAGATTCACATCAGCTCCTATTCTAAAGCATCCTTATCCTACTAGTCAGTGTGTGGTGGAAGTAGATGCATCCAAATCCACATTTGAAGCTATTCTGTATCAGTGCCATGGACCTAAACATCTCCTACACCCTTTATGTTTCTTCTCTAAGAAATTAAATCCAGCAGAATCCATGATGTGGGCAACCAATAACTTCTTGTCATTAAACTGGCTCTGAAAGAAGAGATTTATCTGGATGGTGCAGTGCAACTAAGTAGGGTGGCACATTTTATCTCAGCTAACAAAACTGCCTACAGCTTTGGAAACAATGGACCTATTCATCAAAGAAGTAGTACATCTTCATGGAGTTCTGTCAGACAAGTTCTCTCAATTTACCTTCAAGTTCTGGAAATACTTTTGTCCCAAGCTCCACGTCGAACATGTAATATACCCAGCATTTCATCCCCAAACCAATAGAAAAACAGAAAGGGCAAACCAGTCCTTGGAACAATATATCTTCTATACATATTTGCAGGATGATTGGCTCTCACACCTGCCACTGGCTGAGTTTGTTTTCAATACTATTATCCATGCCAGCACCAAGATGACATTCTATGCTTACCACCGCAGTTCCACTCCTTCAAATGTACCAGATGTCACATGTAGAATCTACCCTTCATAAGCAATTCAAATTCGTACAATCAATCATTCTCCTGTGGTTGTGGATGGAGTATGAGATTGCTGCCATCCTTAATTTTCGGCAGTGAAGCCACCTATCGCAATAACTGGTCTAATGGAATGATTTCTAAGAACTCTTAGGAGCCTGTTGCTAACCTTAATGTTCCTTATTGGCTTGCCAGGTTCCATTCCTTACTCCCTTTGAAGCCTTGTCCTTTGGGAGTCCAGAGGCAGACCCTTGGGGGAGGGCACTGTCATTGTCCCAGATTTCCAGCTCACAGTCTAATTCAGGAATGGTTGTTCCAGTCTAATTTCTATTAGCACCAACTTTAGTCCAGTTGCTGCACTGATCAAGTCCAGTAATAAGCTGTTTTTCACACAAAAAAACAGGAAATGCAGCAGTGATCCTTTATAATAATTCTGCAGAATTGTTCTGCTTGTCAGCTCTACTTAGCGCTCCAGTTTTTTTACTCGCTCCTCTGTTGCTGATCTAGTCCATTTTGACTTTTTATTTTTTTGTCTTATTTCCTGACTCCGGTGGCTTTCTTTGCTGGATTTTACAAACTTATTAGAGAAAGAAGAGAGCAACTAATAAATTATCAATATCACTCATAATGCTAATGGAGAGTATATATTGCTAAATTTTAAAGTATTTTTAAGGAAAGTTGATTGACCTTTATTACATCATTTACAAAAAGAAACAAGTAAACAATGATTAACATATATCAACATTCACAATATGTGATAATGCAAGAAAGGGAATAAAAGTACCTGGGAACTCATATAGATGATAGTACTTAATGTCAGATATATAAATGCAACAGCACTTTGTTCATCCATTTCTTTATTATAAGATGAGCTGATGAGGTCCGTTGTAACATAAGCTTTTTTTTTCTCAAGAAGTTAGCTTTCTTTACGTCAGACATGTTAAACAATAATATTTTTATAACTTGTATTTGAATATATTAATATATACAATATACCAGTTAAAGCACAAATGTTTCAATGAAATAAAGAATTCAAGAGACATTCAAATTAATTAATGGTACTTTCCCTTCTAATACTAATCTAAAAAGCTACTTTTTTTTAGAGATTACTGATTTTCATGGATAATTATACAGAAGAAAATTTTAGACAAAAATAAATCTATTATGTATAATTATGAAGCACATTTAATACAAGCTCTGAATAGACTAACACTTGGAAAATACATGTAAGCTATACAATTATCTTGTAGGCAAGATGCACAATTTCTGTAAATTTAGATAAAAGAGAGAGAAACATCTAGACAGTCTGGAGGATTAACAAGAGCAGAAGATATTGATATGTCAACTGTGATTTACTTCTGTAAAGTAAAGGGGGGTTCTTTGCTGTGTCCACTGATTATTGTAAAGGTGAGTAGTTAGAATCTTATTTAAACAGGGGAAGGAGTGAACTTGTGAGCTTGCGAATGCTTCTAGCAAAAGTGCAGTTCTAGTAGAGTTTAAAGAAAAGGAGGAAAAAAAAGAAAAGTGGTGCAAAAAAAGGAAGAAATAATGTGGTTTTTTTTAGGGAGAGGGTTAAATCTTTACACAAAAATATTGTTGTTTTTTTCCAACTGTATTTTCTAGTTGGTAATTATGAGTCAGTCCAGTGGCAACCTCACTCAGTGTACATCCTGCCACATGTATGCACTGCTGGAACAGATGATGCAGAGTCCATACCTCCATGTCAGGTGTGAGCATGTTGTCTCTCTTAAATCTCAAATTGGAGCACTGGAGAGGAGAATTGCAGCACTCACTGATAATGCACCACTGGGAAGGGAGTTGGTTCTCACTGAGCAAAGTTTAGCTGGATCTATCATGGTGGTGGGAAGGGGGCAAGTGAGGATGTCCGGGGAGGTAGCTGGGTTACAGTTACAAGGGGAAGCAGGGGGAACAGGAGCAGGAGGCAGGATAGTTCTGCGTTAGCAAACACCAACAGATTTGCCAGATTAAGCGAAACTGTCAGGGAATGAATTGACTAGTCATGGGCATGGAGAAGGGAGGAGGGTTTCTATAGTCAATAGGAAGGTATTGCTAAGTTACTCAAGTATAGTGGCAGGCACTTCAAAACTACATACTCATAACAACATAAGGTGTACGCTCCCTAATGCCAGAAGCTTGCCAGAAAAATGGGCGACTTAGAAATACAAGTAATTAATGAGAAATTGGATTTAATAGGCATTACTGAAACATGATGGGATGAATCTCATGAATGAAAAGATAGGGGCAAAGTAAAAGAGGAGGAGGCATTTGTCTATAAGTTAAGCCTGAATTTAAGCCTATAGTCAAAGAAGATATTTATGCTGGAAATAGAGATAATGTTAAATGTTTGTGGGTAGAGTTAAATTGCGGAGCAGCAAATTCCAAAAGAATATTGGTAGGAGTTTGCCATAAAGCCCCAAATATAATTAATTGAAAATGAGGAAATGCTACTATTGTTACAGATTGGAAATGCAGCTAAGCATGGGCAAGTTTTATTAATGGGAGATTTTAACTACCCTGAAATAAACTGGATGAATGAGACCAGCAGTTCAGCGAAGGGGAGCAGGTTCTTGAGTTCACTCAGAGATTATTATCTGCCCCAGGTTGTACAAGAACCTACTAGAAATTATTATTTTCCATAGCGCTTTACATAAGTGTATTTCCAGGCAAAGACAAATTCAATATTAACATATTGTAAAGGGTGGAGAGCCGTGTCTTTGAGCTTAGAATCTGGTGTCCATATTGCTTTCCCCAAAGCGCCATGCAAGATTGAAAACTTGCAGACTTACAATCTAAAGGTTTTGTGTGTGGTACAGGAGGTTGAGAGAAGTGTTGTGCATGTTAGGAAGGAAGGTGATAGGCTTATTTAAACAAATGTGTTTTTAGTGAGATTTTAAAGGTTTTGAGGCAGGGGGATAGTCTGGTGGAGCGAGGCAAGGAGTTCCAGAGAATAAGTGGAAAATTAGTAGATTTAGTTATCACAAATAATATTGATGTGGTAGCAAATGTTGAAATAGGGCAACCTTTGGGAAGCAGTGATCACAACACAGTTTCCTTTTGAAATTGAGTTAAAAAACAAAACTATAAGGGGCCATCAAAAACTCTTCATTTTAAAAGGGCAGATTTTAATGGTCTAGGGGCAGCAATACAAAGTATAAACTTGGACAATGGACTGACAGGTAAAAATACTGAACATAAATGGACAACATTTAAATCCTTACTAAATCTACTTACGTATCACCATATACCATGTGGGAATAAAAGTAAAAGGAGTAAATCAAATCCAGTGTGGCTTACCAATTATTTAAAGATCAAGATACGCAGTAAAAAACAGGCATTTAAATTATAAAAACAAGAGGGAACAGAGACTGCTTTACATGAGTACAAGGAAATCAACAAGGCATGCAAAAGGGATATTAAATAGGCTAAAATAGAAAATGAAAAGATGGTTGCAAAGGAGAGTAAAACTAACCCTAAAATATTTCTTAAATATATTAATGGGCAGAAGGCCAGGGCAGAAGCTGTAGGAGCATTACAATGTGACACAGGCCGTCTGATAATTAGTGACCAGGAAAAGGCAGATAAGCTAAATAAGTTGTTTTCTTCAGAATATGCAAACCTTTACCAAATAATTGCTTAATACAGGAAGAAATCGAAAAGAGGTTGGAAACAATAAATGTTAATCAAGCCCAGGTCCTGATGTAATACACCCAAGGGTACTGAGGGAACTGGGTTCTGTAATAGCCAAACCATTATATCTAATTTTTCAAGATTCACTCAACACAGGGTCGCTACCAGATGACTGGAGAAAAGCAGATGTGATACCTATATTTAAGAATGGAGCAAGAGCAAATCTGGTGAATTATAGACCAGTGAGCCTCATTACTGTAGTTGAAAATCTTTTAGAAAGGTTAGTAAGGGATAAAATACAATAATTTTTCTATTTGAACAGTATTATAAGTAGAAGTCAACATGGATTTATGAAGGATATGTCTTATGAAACAAATCTAAGTAGTTTCTATGAGGAGGTTGGTAGGAACTTAGATCAAGGCAGCTCAGTGAATGTAGTCTTGGTTTTTGCAAAGGCTTTTGATACAGTGCCACATGGAAGGCTACTGTGCAAACTAAGGGATACAGGAATTGCAGTAAATATATGTTAATGGATTGAGAGCTGGCTAAAAGATAGGAAACAAAGGGTTGCTGTAAATGGAACTTACTCAGATTGGACTAATGTGGAAAGTGGGGTTCCTCAGGGTTCAGTATTAGGTCCTCTCCTTTTAAACATATTTATTAATGACTTAGAAGTAGGAATGGAAAGTAGTGTCTTAATTTTTGCTAATGACACTAAATTGTGCAAGGTAATTAAATAGGAAAATTATGTACTTTCCCTCCAAAGGGATTTGCATAAATTAGAGAAATGGGTAACGAAATGGCAGATGATATTTAATATGAATGAATGTAAAGTCATGCATTTGGGAAGAAAAAATAGCCATGCAATTTATAATCTTAATGAAGCAAATCTAGGGTTCAGTATTAGGTCCTCTCCTTTTTAACATATTTATTAATGACTTAGAGGTAGGATTGGAGTGTGGTGTCTCCATTTTCGCTGATGACAAAAAGTTGTGCAAGGTAATTAAATCAGATAGTGATGTGCTTTCTCTCCAAAGGGATTTACATAAAATTGGGGAATGGGCATCTAAATGGCAGGTGAGATTTAATATGAATAAATGTAAAGTTAAGCATCTGGGAAGGAAAAATAGCCATGCAATTTATAATCTTAATGGAGCAAATCTGTGTATCAGATATTGAAAGGGATTTGGGAGTGCTTGTGGACAACCACCTAGGTAAAAATGCTCAATGCCAAGCAGCATCTGCAAAGTAAAATATTAGCATGTATTAGGAAGTGTATAGAAGCAAGGGAAGCAAATATAATTCTGCCACTATACAAATCTCTAGTACGCCCTTATTTGGAAAATAGAGTCAAATTTTGGGCACCAATTCATAAAAAGGACATTTTAGAACGGGAAAAAGTACAGAGAAGGGCAACAAAAATAATAAGGGGAATGGAGGGGCTAAGTTATGAAGAAAGACTAACCAAATTCAACTTTTTTTCTCTAGAAAAAAAGGTGTCTAAGAGGGGATATGATTACCTTATATAAATATATCCAGGGTCAATATAAGGCTTTGTCAAGTGAACCTTTTGTGCCAAGAGGTTTTCAACTGACAAGAGGACATCCTCTGAGGTTAGAAGTAAAACGATTCCACCTTAAATAAAGGGTTCTTCACAGTAAGAGTGGTTAAACTGTGAAATTCTCTACCAAAGGAGGTGGTGTCAGTGGATTAGATAGATAACTTTAAAAAGGGATTGGTTATATTTTTATATAAAAAAGGCAATTAGGGTTATCCTGGTTAATTAAAGAGGGAGTATTGATACAGGGAGGAGTCCGATCACCAGTATCTGGGGTCAGGAAGGAATTCTTTTTTTTACCTTTTGAGACAATTGGCAAAGTTTTACTTTTTTTTTTTTTTTTTTTTGCCTTCCTCTAGGCCAATGAACAATTAAGTCGCATATTGCAGATCAGAGGAGATCTAAAAAAGGTTGAACTTGATGGTCTAAAACATTTTTGTCAACCTCAATTAATAAGTATGTAATATCACAAAGGTTAAAAGGATTTACCTAAAACGGGGCAAAATACTGTATATTTGATTTCATATTTTAAAAAATAAGCTGTTGTCTCTAAGGAAGTATTTGATCATTTTACTTTTTTGTATGGGAAAAAGATCCCTCCCCTGATCACTGACCTCACTTAATATGTGCGTTAAATGTGTTGTTGATGTGAGACCACCTGAGGATCTTAACAGCCAATGAAAACCCCATGAAGATCCCACTAGTCCTGTGGAGCACATCAAGACCCCAAGCATTCCCACATGGCCTGTGGGGTATATCGAGAGCCATGAGGACCTCAGCCAGGCCCGGTGAGATCCCCATCTTGGCTCTGGACCTTGTTAAAAAGTTTGGGGCCTATTTACTCCATGGAGGTTCCTGTGGATTACTATGGAATAACTAACACTAGCCAATATGGTTCCTTACCCTGTGGACCCAATGGTTAGTTGCCCAAAGAGTCCCCATGGGATTAATAAACCCCACATTTTTAACAAGGCCTGGAACCAAGATAAGGTCTTACTGGGAGTTTCCCAGGGCCCTGTGGGCCTAGTGGAGATTCCCGGGGGGACATGATGGCCCCATGAGCTTAGTGGGAATTCCAGGAGCTCTTGATGCACACTGTGAGCCTAGCCGTGGACCTTTCTGCCACTGTGGGTCTTGTAGGGATCTCTGGGGTCTTTTTACACCCCAAATGCCTACCTGGTCTAGTTGGAATCCCATGGGCCTAGTGTGGATCACAGGGTTTTTGAGGGCCTCACTTAATGTCGACCATAGGACTTGTGGACCTAGTGGAAATTCCTGCGAGCCATAATTGGCTCTACGAGAAAAGGTTGATGAACCTTGCAGGCTTAATGGTTATCCCTGGGGGTCTTGATTGGTCCTGCAGGCTTTGTTGGTGCCTCCTTGTGAATCCCTAGAGTCCTTTTTGGGTCTAACGGGGGAGTGTCCCTGGGGGAGTCCACAGTTCTAGCTGGGGGGTCTCACTTGGCCCCACAGCCCTAGGGATCATCCCCAGAAGTCTCTATACATACATGTTTACTAACAGAAATAGAAAATACAATTGACATATGGAAACTCCACTGCAAAGAAATTTGACTGTGGATTTGGTATGTGAGGAGATATAAATTCATTAATTTATCAATGGTCTCACTCTTTATCATTAAAAAGTTGTTTATAAATATAAAAATACAAGTTGAAGATTTGAGTTTGAATCTGATAAGAATCTAATTTCTAAAGGTACCTGCTTGGTAAACATTAACTCTGTGTGGAACAGTTTACTGTTGAATTTTCAGAATGTTCCACTGTGTCTGTGCTGATTAATGTGAACATCCTGTTTCTAAACATTTACTCTAAATATAATCCTTTTAAACTCCATGCAATTGTGTAATCACTTTGTTATTATTATTATAAGTATAACAATAATGATCATTTTAAAACTGTGTAACCACTAAGTGATTTAGGTAACATTTTAGAAGAGATCATCATGTTTAAGAATAAATTAACTTTTAATATGGAGCTTTTTTGACCACACATAGTATATGTGTCATAGTTTTTGTGTTACAAAGAAATAATATCCAGGGTCAATATAAGGCTTTGTCAAGTGAACTTTTTGTGCCAAGAGGTTTTCAACTGACAAGAGGACATCCTCTGAGGTTAGAAGTAAAACGATTCCACCTTAAATAAAGGGTTCTTCACAGTAAGAGTGGTTAAACTGTGAAATTCTCTACCAAAGGAGGTGGTGTCAGTGGATTAGATAGATAACTTTAAAAAGGGATTGGTTATATTTTTATATAAAAAAGGCAATTAGGGTTATCCTGGTTAATTAAAGAGGGAGTATTGATACAGGGAGGAGTCCGATCACCAGTATCTGGGGTCAGGAAGGAATTCTTTTTTTTACCTTTTGAGACAATTGGCAAAGTTTTACTTTGTTTTTGTTTTTTTTGCCTTCCTCTAGGCCAATGAACAATGAAGTCGCATATTGCAGATCAGAGGAGATCTAAAAAAGGTTGAACTTGATGGTCTAAAACATTTTTGTCAACCTCAATTATAAGTATGTAATATCACAAAGGTTAAAAGGATTTACCTAAAACGGGGCAAAATACTGTATATTTGATTTCATATTTTAAAAAATAAGCTGTTGTCTCTAAGGAAGTATTTGATCATTTTACTTTTTTGTATGGGAAAAAGATCCCTCCCCTGATCACTGACCTCACTTAATATGTGCGTTAAATGTGTTGTTGATGTGAGACCACCTGAGGATCTTAACAGCCAATGAAAACCCCATGAAGACCCCACTAGTCCTGTGGAGCACATCAAGACCCCAAGCATTCCCACATGGCCTGTGGGGTATATCGAGAGCCATGAGGACCTCAGCCAGGCCCGGTGAGATCCCCATCTTGGCTCTAGACCTTGTTAAAAAGTTTGGGGCCTATTTACTCCATGGAGGTTCCTGTGGATTCCTATGGAATAACTAACACTAGCCAATATGGTCCCTTACCCTGTGGACCCAATGGTTAGTTGCCCAAAGAGTCCCCATGGGATTAATAAACCCCACATTTTTAACAAGGCCTGGAACCAAGATAAGGTCTTACTGGGAGTTTCCCAGGGCCCTGTGGGCCTAGTGGAGATTCCCGGGGGGACATGATGGCCCCATGAGCTTAGTGGGAATTCCAGGAGCTCTTGATGCACACTGTGAGCCTAGCCGTGGACCTTTCTGCCACTGTGGGTCTTGTAGGGATCTCTGGGGTCTTTTTACACCCCAAATGCCTACCTGGTCTAGTTGGAATCCCATGGGCCTAGTGTGGATCACAGGGTTTTTGAGGGCCTCACTCAATGTCGACCATAGGACTTGTGGACCTAGTGGAAATTCCTGCGAGCCATAATTGGCTCTACGAGAAAAGGTTGATGAACCTTGCAGGCTTAATGGTTATCCCTGGGGGTCTTGATTGGTCCTGCAGGCTTTGTTGGTGCCTCCTTGTGAATCCCTAGAGTCCTTTTTGGGTCTAACGGGGGAGTGTCCCTGGGGGAGTCCACAGTTCTAGCTGGGGGTCTCACTTGGCTCCACAGCCCTAGGGATCATCCCCAGAAGTCTCTATACATACATGTTTACTAACAGAAATAGAAAATACAATTGACATATGGAAACTCCACTGCAAAGAAATTTGACTGTGGATTTGGGATGTGAGGAGATATAAATTCATTAATTTATCAATGGTCTCACTCTTTATCATTAAAAAGTTGTTTATAAATATAAAAATACAAGTTGAAGATTTGTGTTTGAATCTGATAAGAATCTAATTTCTAAAGGTACCTGCTTGGTAAACATTAACTCTGTGTGGAACAGTTTACTGTTGAATTTTCAAAATGTCCCACTGTGTCTGTGCTGATTAATGTGAACATCCTGTTTCTAAACATTTACTCTAAATATAATCCTTTTAAACTCCATGCAATTGTGTAATCACTTTGTTATTAGTATTATAAGTATAACAATAATGATCATTTTAAAACTGTGTAACCACTAAGTGATTTAGGTAACATTTTAGATGAGATCATCATGTTTAAGAATAAATTAACTTTTAATATGGAGCTTTTTTGACCACACATAGTATATGTGTCATAGTTTTTGTGTTACAAAGAAATAATAAGTGTCAGTTATCAGAAACAAGTTAATGATTTAGCAGTTTCCTTGTAATAAATCTATTTCTAGGACTTTGACCCAATGTTGATACCATGAAGAAATCTAATCAAGACAGGTTATATATTGTAAATAAATCCCACAGATACATATACTATCAGTTGTAATCTTTAACAAGAATTTAATACCAAATTTGTATTAATTAATCAAGAATTTAATACAAATATACACGTTATATTTTAGTACATAGAAAAAATAGTTAAAATACATTAGTAAACACAACATTATAATTTTCAGGCATGCATTTTTGCACCACAATACCTGACTTGCAATGCATTACATTTCATATATTTCTAACTTACTTCTACTCTTTATTCTTTATACTTCTTTTTTTCAGTCTTCGCTTTTCCCTATCTCACTTTCTACCTTTCCTCTCAGCCTTCTGGTTCTTGCTCTTCGCTAATTGCTCTTCCTTTCCCCTTCTTTTCCCTCATCACCCATATCCCACCTACTCTCACACACACTATTTTCCCCTTGTAAATTATCATTGATAGAAATGAGGAGGAAGGAAGCCTGTGTTATGCAGTGATATGATAGTGAGGATGGGAAGCCTGTGTTAGGCAGTAATATTATAGTATATTTTTTGATATTGGATTGTTAATTGTCAAGTAATGTTGAAATTTCATCATTTTTGCTTTTGGTGCTATATTGTCTAGGGGACTCAGCAAGGGTTTAAAAAACACTTGCGATTGGTCTCTGGTCCGCGTAAATCTTTCTTCTGCATTTTGGCAGTTACGGCAGTGCCCTGATTTGCGAGTGATCTGTAAAGTTTTATTAGCATAGCATTTGGGTGTCAAAGTGTAACTCGTAATTTATTGTCAATGCAAAAATTAGTGGAGACTTTTGCATTGCTTTTTGGCTTTGTTGTACAGTTCACACATAGCAGTGACTCGTAGCAGTTCTCTTGCAATATTTTAGGGATGGGAGATTAACATAACTAGGTAGGATTAACTGTGCTGCTATGGCACTCACAAGTGCTTTTGCAGATATTTATAATCTTTTTTTCATAAGATTTAGAAAATATTAGCTTACCAAAAAAGCATTTGCGCAAAGTAATTTGAACAAAAACTGCAGATATTGTTTTCTGTTAGTTAAAACTTGAAACTTTATTGACTGATTTTAACTTTTCTTAAAAAGTAGGATTACCAATAGTTCACCAAGAAAAACAATAATTCTTGGAAAACATTTAATACATTTTACCAATGTGATTTAACTGTTAATGGAATTTTAAATACATGAAACTTAGCTTTGTTTACTTATTTGAATAACATAAACCAACAGTTTAAACTAGGATTTTCTGAAGAGATACTCTGCTCGGGTAAGCAAATATAACATCTAACAGAGCAAATGTATTGTAACAAAAAAACAATATTTTTCCTTTTGCTCAATTTCACTTACATAGTACAAAAATAGATTGCCTTTGAAACACTCCTGCAGCTCTCACCTATGTAATCTCTACATCCTCTTCGATTTATTGTGTCTTTTATCTTTGAACCACAGAATTCTTCTGCAATCTCTCCGTAACATCTCTTGGCTTACTGTATTGTAACACAAGTTATTAACTCTCCCCTTTTTACCTATATGAGTAATTCTAACTTCTAGTTCCTTTTCATTCCACACATTTTTGGCCTGACCTTGGATTTCCAAAAGGAAATAACAGCATAATGTGGGAAGAGTGTAGCTTTAGGAACAAACTATAATCCATTGTGGTGGTGTCAATCACATAAAACGTTTTTTGGCATATATGGATCTTAAGTCTCACAACTCTTGCCTTCCAGTATACCAAACATTCTTCTGATATGTCATTGCTTCTCGTAGTACACAGAGAAAGCATCCTAGCAAGCACAAGCCAGCTTTTACGATCAACACCAGAAAGTTTAGTTAGCCAATTGCTTATAGACTATAGCAATTTATGTGTCCATTACACTTAAAATATGCATTTACTAGTTATTGAGTCTCCTTTGCTATCTCTTTATATTCAGTCACTATAACTTACTTTCTGTCACTGGCTTTCTATATAATTTCATCTATTTGTATTAAACACTCTCATCAGTCTACAATCCACAAATATTTTAAATACAGAGTAAAGACAAACAATAAAATCCTTCTGGTAAGAAGGAACAAGACAAAAAATCCAGTCATTGACAGTTTAAAATCTTATAATCCCGTCAATCTCCTTAGTAATATATCACACATATTTATAAAAGACACAGGCCACAATGAAAGAAGTACCACAATTTGGTTACAATTTTCAGGTTTCTGAGATAAGTACTTGTCTTAAAATGAGGTCCACATCAAAAATACACTAGCATTGAAAATGGAAAAATAGTACTTGTTGACTTCAGAGTCAAACCATTTTTATCAGACAAGTATCATATGTTCTGTCAGGATTTCCAGTTGCACACGTGAAAACAAAAGGAAAGAGACACAGAAATTTTATATATTTTTTCTAATCAGAGTAATACAATTGAATACTAATTGTGGTTACCCTAAACACAGTATAGCACTGATATCTCTGGTTTGAAAAATATACATCCAGAGATAAACTGAGAAATACTCTGTGGGTGAAGTAAAATATTATATAATGATTAAGAAATTAGAATTGTTAATGAAATAAATTATAAGATACTGATTGCATCCCATTTTGAGAACATTGTAATAATTTAATTCGTTAAATTACTCACTGAGATTATATCTTACCAGTGTAACTTATATTGTGGTCATGTGTTGGACCCATATTTGCCAGTCCATTCGTTCGATTCCATCCATAATTTGTCATACCACACAAGTCGGTCTCAAAACCACATTGTTGAAAAAGGGAACCTGATCAAAACATAAAAATATTAGTTTAAATAAAATGTTATAGACAAAACAGGAACATATATATTTGTAAGAAAAAATATTATGTTTTAATTTACACAGCAAAGGCCCCAGATATGGTATAATTTCAGACTATATGTAGTACCCAGTACATTATCAATTGAATAAAAAATGCATGTTACTCTACTTTATAATCTGTCAAATAGTTTTTTACATCCTCCACTCAAGTTTTACTTATGCTTTATTATAATCTAATCATTACTAATTATGGCTAATTACTTCCTTTGGGTTAGCAAGTGGGGGAAAACTAAGAACAGTGTCCAGCATTTCAATTCCCATGTACTTAAAATCATCTGATAATACGCATCCCTTCAGGGAGTAATTAGGAATGAATAAACATTAATACAAAAATAAGTCATGGGAGGATTAGCTAAACAGATTGATAGACAAAATTGCAAATGTTATGTATATTTACTGTAAGAAATAGAGAAGCAAAAATGCAGGTGAGAACCAGAAATCCTAATTGACTATATTTTCATAGATTTTCGCATTTTAACTGGGAAACATTACAGTTTTTCATTTGTGACTCTCACACATATAAGGTATTTGTATCTTGAGTCAGATGTACCCATCTAACCCTAACCATTTATATGACATACAGTGATACAGTCTTACTATCACTTAATTATTTATATGACATCTATTTTTCCCCAAGTTAAAAATGTATGAAGGCTTTTTTGCCCATGTTTTTGTGGCATGCCAAAGAATAATAATTGAGAAAGTTATTTAAAAAATCTTAAGCTTAATTTATTTTTAAAAATGTTTCATTTCAATTCCATGTGACTCCATTTGCAGCTCTGATCAAGCACTACTGTAATGATCCCCATGACCACCCTTTGGGCTCAGTAGTTGTTATAGTTATTTAATATGTTTTTATGTTATGTTGATTACCTTGGGCATGTTTATTACTGTATATTATGTTGCATCTCTATGTGTGTTTGACTTATGATGTTGGATTCTGTATGTTGCATGTTCGGTTCATGAAGATTTAACTGATTTAGAATGTGATGATGTAATCTGTAAGTGTCACGTTGAGTCAGTGAGTTATTAAAGTTTGCTCTGATGGTTGATACATAAAAAGGTATATCTGTTATGAAGTTTCTACCACTAAAAGCAGTTCCAGTACACTTGTCCAGAAGAAGTATCCTGTATGCTGATCCTGTGTGCTCACATTTTTAAATTATGCATCCTCAAAGAAGAGGGTTTTAGAGACATCTGCTACCTTGGTGAAGGGATCAAAAGAACTTGAAACATCTGCTGGGTAAGATTAGCCGTAACAGCTTTATCAAGCCCGACTGAAGTAAGCAGATCGTAACAACTGGTGTCAGCAGCTGGATTCCTTCATCAATTATCTAAGCAACTGCAGAAACAAGCAGCAGGATGACTACCTATGAGGATTAGGTGCCCAGAAGGTTTCAAAGGTGGAGAGCTATTATGGATCAGTTGGTAGCTCTCTGGGCACAGATCAGGCAGGAAGTATACCCGAAGAGAAGAGAGGTGCCTGCTTGCCTCTCTTCAGTGCCTGTGGAGGTCCGGAGCCCAGTAGCAGCCCAGCTAGAGGTGGTCCAGGTGAAAAGGGAGCTGACCCGCAAGATAGTTCAACAGAAACCAGCAGCCAGGATGGCATTTGGAGGCTTACCTACTGAGGAAACCAAGCTTGAAAGAGTTTCAGAGACCAACAGGCAGTTTGCCCAGTGTGACCAGACTAGCTCATTGAGTGCCTGCCTAGCTGAGGTGTCCAGGAGAAAAGAAACCAAATCACAAAGATGATGGAGCTGCGGGCGCATGTACTGGCTTGCCACAAAAGTGGATCTGGCAGCATCTCTTATAAGTAAGCGAATGGCATTTTAGGGGCTCCAGTAAGAAGAACTATTAGAATGGCTGGCTGTCTGGTGTGGGAAAAGCTATATGTGGGAGAGCAGTATGATGGTCAAATGGCACCAGCTATTGCATTACAACAGCCTACCTACTACAGGTTGGAATTAATGGAGAGACTCCAGGAGATACTGCAGTGTGATTCAGCATATGACATTAGGCCTTCAGAAAGGGGTATGATCCTACATAATCAGCACTGCCAAGAATTGGGACTAGAACCAGGACCCAATGAGACAGCACTGATTGAACCCTTGATCTAGCAAGAGTTGCAGCAGGAAGCAAGTATGTGGAGCTGCTGGAGAATGCAGCTCAGGGTAAGACTTGGCTCAATGGGTGGAAGGAGCCCTGCCAACCGGTGAATATGAAAAAGATGCATCCTGCCACCAGGAGGCCCTAGAAGCATACAGCTATTTTGATTCTTGTTTTCCATTAGAAAGCACTGAATTGTTGGGAAGTGCAGTTCTGGAAGGAGGCACGGAGGATTATTTCCAGAAAGTAGGCCAAGCGGAGGGCCTGTGGGAAAGCTACCATGTTCATGGGTTCTTGGAAGAACCAAACCTGGACCGTGAACCAGCAATAGGGCTCCAACTGTTAACCACTGTCAGAGAGCTAGACACAGATCCAGGGGCAGGAACTGATATAAGCACTGAGGTCCATCCAGACCAACAACTGAAGAACCAGCTATTCCCAGCTAGCCTGAGCACCACCGCTAATGACAAGGTGGTAGAGGAGAAATTGGACTATTTTCAGATCCCCAGGCCAAGGGGAGAACAACGATCAAAGTTTCTGATGCCAGCCAGCATGTACAGCTACTGAGGTCATCATTTGTTTTTCTCACAAGTTTAGTATTGCCCACTTTTGGGCCCATAGGCCCATGGTCTGTCTTATATTTAACAGGAGTGCTGTTGGGACTTGATTGGAAAGTGTTGTGCTGGCAGGAGATCCACCGGAGTTACTCCCAGAATTGTTTTTGCCCATGGAATTTATACAGGAGCATAATGAAAAAATTTACCCTGCACACTCAGAATCAGGCATGGGGCAGGGGGAGTTATTTTCCATATTTGCCCCAATAGGGTTGATTGGCCCTCCTGTTTCAGCGGGGGAAAGAATACTGAGACCGAGACTGAGTGCTTCTCTTTAGAGTAGTATCCCTCCAGGGACTATGAACATTAATGGTTGCCCCACCCTAAAAAAGGACTTACACATGGACTTAAAGCTGCAACATGCCAGAGTTCATCTGATAGAGACTATCACCCGGATGCTGCATCTAAAAGAAGGGAGTAGCTGTCTTGATCCCCCTGACCACCCTTTGGGCTCACTAGTTGTAATAGTTATTTAATATGTTTTTATATTATGCTGATTACCCTGTGTATGTTAATTACTGTAAGTTATCTTGCTTCTCTATGTGTGTTCGACTTATGATGATAGATTCTGTATGTTGCATGTTCGTTCATTAAGTGTTAACTGATTTAGAATGTGATGATTTAATCTGTAACTGTCATGTTGAGTCAGTTGGTTATTAAAGTTTGCTCTGATGGTTGACATAAAAAAGGCATATCTGGTATGATGTTTCCACATCTCATTACTTAAGTGCCCACACCCCACTTCATTTTGTATATCACTGATGAAAGAGCTCTTCTGTTTTATTAGAAATAGAATGTTATACTTGGTGAATTTGCTATTTCACAGTCACTTAAAAGTGCTATTGTTTGTTTTACTTGCATCTATGTTTCGTTTTTATTTATACATTTGATTACTTAAGTAAAATACATGTTGAAACACATCACAAGGTAACTTTGTTTTTTGCGTAAGCAAACTGTTCTTTGCTCTATCAACAAATCAATAAAAATATAAACTAAAACATTACTGTAGTTGCAAGCCAAATAGATTAGAATAAAAAAAAATATTGTGTGATTTGAGACTGGATTAAATTACGTGACATTGGTCTGACCAGGATTTGTAATTAGAATGGTATGTCTTTCTGATAAATAATCATGATATACACTATATAACATGGTCTTCCAGCTCTATTTTTTGCAGCAGAAAAATACCATGTTATAAGGGTAGCAACATGTAAGAACTGATGAGTAATTCAAAATGAATAAACCATTAATTAACCCAACTACCTAGTACAAGATAATATGAAACCATATATTTTTTATAATTTTTGCTGCTCAGAGCACATTTAGATGTATATGCCCCTCAAATTAATTGCAGTCATTCCATACATGATATATATATATATATATATATATATATATATATATAAATATAATACACTAAACAGCAGTCATAGGACTTTTGTTGCCTCAGGTTTACTTATGATGGTCAATATTTTGCCCTAGTTTCCTAGCTTTTTCAAGATCATGCTGTCTCTCCAAATTTGTTTGTAGATCTGAGTACATCTTGCCGTAAACTTAGCCTATTTTCATAGTTCATGGACTAAAGTTAGATAACAAAATATACAATAAATGACTACTCATTTTGCACTCTAAAATTTTAGAGTATATTAAAATAACACTGTTTAATACTTGATCAACGGCAATATAATTGTGAAAATAAAATATAAATCAGATAATATGACACTGTAAAAATAATTATACTGCTACCGCAGAAGAGTCATCACTGGGGTAATACAGTTATTGCTGTGAGCCCAGTAGGACATTTTATATGGATTTCACTTTAAATATACACTAATATTGAGAGCTTTTACAAAAGACTTGTCACTCATAATATAAATGGAAAAGCATTTCTAAAATTAAATACCTTCATTATGTTATTGTTATTATATGTAAACTGTCACCAATGGTTTTTATGCACTCTCATATATGCTAGTTTGTATTTTCATTGACATCTAATTATCATAAAATTTGCTTTTTCAAGCTCCAATGATGGAATCACAGAATTTGCAAGACAACTGAAAATATACTGTATGTTTTTTTTTTTTTTATAGACTGTAATATTTAACAACATTTTATTACCTATGAATCTACAATGTTACTTTGTACTCAAGAATAAACAAATGACTAATCATTTGGTTAGATAGACAAAGAGGCCGTGGTCGACAGTTTCTATTCACTTTCAATCATGACGCATCATTTTGAAAAGTAAAGATTACTATTAATATATTTGGCATTCTTCACTTTTGTCTCATGGAACCTTGGCTAGGGGTTCTCCTTATAGTTCCTGAACTTTGATATTCATTTAAATATTTTTTAATTTATTAAAAGCGAAAACTTTGATGACAAATATTCTTTTAAATCCAAAATACTTAGGGCCTCATTCTATTATCGGCCGTAAATCGGCCGTAAGGCTGCGATTCCTTGCGGGGTTCAGTTAACTCGCGATTCTATTATACGGCGCCGCAAGGATCTCCTTTTACAGCCGGCCGCATATCTTGGAACCGGCCGTAAGCTGTGAAATATAAAAACTCAAAAATAAATTCAAGCCTGCACTGTACAGCTCTGTAAATGCTAGGGATCATATTGGGGGACATGAGGATTAAAAGGAACCCACTCTCAAGCTTGCACATCAGCCCAAACCCGAGTTCAAATTAACTGTTTATTTTCCGGCTGCGGCGTGGGTGTGTCTGAAGTGCTCCAAGCACTCTGGACTTTTTACATGGATATTTTACGGATATTAAAAATAAAATATTTTACGGATTTAAGTACAGGATAATTATGTGCTATTTTTTCTAACACCTAAAATCCCTTTATAGTCTTCTCAAAGTGCAGGATGGCTTTATTTGAGCTATTTTATGTGCTTAATTGGTGCTAGCGAGACCTCTTTCCTGCAAGTAAGCTGCGGCTCGCTTTTAGCCTTGCAGAGAGGTTTCCCGGAGCAATTGAATTGCAAATCTCTTGCGGCCGTTTTAGATCAAAGGCTTTCCTCTGGCGCGAGCGGCCGCAAGAGATAGCAAGGCACCGGCGCAAGCCTGCCGGAATCCCCGGCCGTAAGGGAATAGAATAGCCGAATAGCTTGCGGCCGGTCCTTGCGGCCCCGCAACGGCTGCGGCCGATAATAGAATGAGGCCCTTAGAAATTTAGATATTAATTATCTTTCGGTTTAGTTAATTTTTAATCTTGCCAGTTAATTATTGGAAAATTATTACTACGGGAGAAATATAAATTATTAAGCATTTTAGATGATCTTTAAAAGTTTAAATCATTGGGATCTTCTTCACCTTGGTGGTATTATATATGCAGTGGAAATCTAATTGAAACATGATATTATAGTTTAATTTTCTAAAAGTCATAATTTATGTAATTAGCATTAAAAGTATAGCCAGTAGTTACAATTACTTTTAATTAGCTGTAGTTTAGTTTTTTGGCCGCACTTACCAGAATTCTTCAACATTGAATTTAAATAAATTTGATACAGGAATAAAAATATAACTGTCAAACTTCTGATTCTATAATCTTTTCTATAAACAAATCAGTGTTAAATTGAATAGGCTGTTGTATACAGACGATATAACGTATAAATACCATATATATATATATATATGAGACATATAAGAGTAATATCAAAAGTATGTACTCTGCATTTTTAAAGTGTTTTGTTCTCATCCATTTTATTGTGTTTCAGTTGTGCTCTTTTGGTAGAAAAGTTCTATATAAATAAATTATTTTTGTTTAAGATGTTGATGATAATTATTATAATCATAACCCATAAATCTTAGATGTCTGTAGAAAATAGATACAATTATACAATAATGCAAAACATATACAAATATAACATAATCACATTTATTTTTCAGCTAAGAGTTAATAAAGAAAACATATTTTTTTTTTTACTTTTGCTGAGACAAATATTTTTTGATCAAATAGTTTGCTTAATACTTACATAGTTTTTCATCACTTTTGTCTCTGCACTGGTCAGTGAAGTCACATAAGTTATCCCAAGGAACAATAGATCCATCACTGCACTGAAATCCATTTTCATGATTTGTTTTTACCACTTCAATGAAAGTAATGGCAATCACAGAGTAAAGTAGACCAAAGCTTTTAGTCATTTGGAGATAATATTTTAAATAACAGATGAAAGAACAAGCCACGATAACAATTAAATGTTTGCAAAAAAAGATACATTTACTGTATTCCAAAATAATCAGTAGTTATTACAAGATATATCATTCTTTTCATAACATAATGTCCTGAGTACACCCAAACGCCTCATGAAAAATGGTTATAAGAAAATGCATTTAATCTTTGTGCAGGTGTGTCTTAGGAAATATTTAACTTCTACACTTTTATGGCTGGATGTGTAGTGCTGTTGCTCCTGTGCTATCTTTTATTGCAAGTGTACAGCATTCTGTTGTTGCCTTTAATGATTGTCTGTGCCTGGCAGGGAGATCTGATAAAGATTCTTAGATAAACAGCGGGGTTTTAAATGATACAAGGAGCATGACTTATCTTAATTACCTTTTTTATGTTTTCTTGAAACAAACTTTGGGCTATGTTTTGGTAAAGCTGTTTGACAAGTCAAGTTTCTAGAAGCTATAAAGTATATTGTTTGCTTTAAATTATGTTCCTGTAGAGTGAATAAGTCAAGAAAAAAGTAGACAGATAGGTTTCCAATAAATAAAGCTATGTTTTATGTTCTATATTTTTTTCTTTCTTAACCTATGAATATAAACTTTCACTATGTCACAAACCATGTTTCTAGCTGTTTCAAAAATGTTCTTTTTTATAAACGTGTCTTGAATACATGAACATTGAGACATTTGCCTCAAATATGATACAGGCAGTAACAAAATAAATATAAATACACAGACTTTGAGTGTTACATCAGCTGCTGTACACCCTTCCCAGTGGTCTGTCACAGGCTCTGTCCTCTTAAGGTGGATTAGTACAGTTACCGCCATATAAATAAAAAATTATATACAATCAGAAAGAGTGTTATACAGACCTAGGGGGTGGTGGGTAGGAGATAAGATCAGAATGGGGGCCTGGGGGGAGGGGTAGGAGAACAGAATGGGGGACCTGGGGGGAGGGGGGAGGTGATCAAAATGTGGGGCCCGGGGGGTGAGGGGTAGGAGATCAGAAAGGGGACCTACCCCCCACCCCCCAGGTCCCTCATTCTGATCTGATCTCCTACCGCACACCCAGGTCTGTATAACACTCTTGATATATATGGTGACAGACCACTGGAAGGGGTGTACAGCAGTTCTGACTCTGGGCCTGCCTGGCGCTGATGTCCAAATACACAAATTATCAACTATTT
>CM050166.1:386007876-386116805 GCA_027410445.1 Discoglossus pictus | reverse complement strand
CAATGAGAGCTGTCGGAATGTGAAAGATTGATTCAAGCTGCTGATAAATCGCATTTAACGGCTAAATGTCACAACATCATTATAAGCAAGCAGGTCCCACTTAAATCTATAAGACTAAGACTTTGGGAGAAAGAGTTGGAAAAAGAATGGACCTTGGAGACATGGCATAGGGCCTTCAGTATTACTGACACATTTTTAAAAAATGCTTCCCACATAGAAACTTTTTTTTAAATCACAAACAGGTGGTACATAGTCCCCATAAAAATGTATCAGATTAAAAAACTGATTGAAGCCAGACTGTGCTGGTGCTATTGTGGACAAAATGGAACACACTCTCACATTTGGTGGGAGTGCCCAAAAATACGAGCTTGGTGGCTCGAATGTTTCTCTCAAATAAAATCAACATTTAAGATAAATCTTCCCTTTAATGCTGAAATGACACTCTTTCATATCTTTCCCGAAGAAATCAGAGTAGAAATTAGTAGAAATTAGCTCTTTTGGTTCAGATATTTATGACAGCCAAAACTTGTATAGGCTTGAACTGGAAACAAGAAAAAGTCCCCACCTGGCACGAAATCTTGGTCAAAATTAGTAAAACTTGTCTTCTAAAAAAGGATCTTAATGAAATTGGGTTTTCCCAAATTCCCCCTCCGAAAAAGTTGAAAATATGGAACCAAACATTTATGGAATAGTCAAATAGTTAAATGGTAGTTCCAGATCCCCTCTGCTCTCACCCCACCCCATCTACCAGGCAATGTTAATTTTGCTTTTTCTCTTTTTTTTTTTCTTTTCTTTCTCTGTTGTTCTTCTGTATGCATTGCCTGTATATGTAGGCTTTAATGAATAGTCCCACCTTATTTTTATTTTTTTTCCTCTACTCTTAGGGAACTAAATAACCGATTCCTCCACAATTTATAGTTCTTTACCCTTGGGGAACCTAACGCTTCCCCTTTTAGGGAATGTAAATTGTTATCCTGTGGTGTTGTAACCAATTATTTGAAACTGCCCGACCATATGTACAAATTGAAATCTGAAAATTAGCTGCAGAAGCTACTGTATGTTTTCCTTACTCACTTTTTTATGGCATATACGCTGTTTGTATGTAATCTGTCTAAAAAAAAGACTATTAAAAAAAAAAAAGAAATTGGTGAAGGTAATAAAATAAGTGATGAAATGCATTGTGAATGAGGACAAAAAAAAATGCCCATAATTAAAACAAATAAATAAATACTATGCTCTTTTTAATATAAATAAAATTTGAAAGTTCAGAACAATGGAATAAACCAATGTTTCTGAAAAATGCTTAATTCAAACATCACCCAAATGAAACTATTGTGCATTATTTTATTTATGAAAACCATATGTGAGCTAAATCTCTGTAATATTATTTTAGGATAGATAATATTTATAAAAATTATGAGGAATTATAACTTTTATTGAGGCCCATAGGAGGCAGTGTATTTAACAAGGATATCCATCTTGTTTCTTTTGGTAACAAAATCTGTTCTGCATCACTGCCTCTAATACCTATGTGGATTTGTTCTAAACCCCAGCATTTAAAAAATCTAGGATTGCTATGATACTACTGTAAAAAAAATGTCTGGCTACTGAAAAAAAAAAAATTCAAAGTCCATTTCAGAATTTTTGATATTACTTTTGTGTTCTTGTATTCTAGACAAGAACAAGATAAGCAGTAGATGACATTATGTTTCACAATTGATGTATGTTTTGAAACAATGAATTGTTTTTTGCCAAATCTGTCAATGACAAATTTCTTATTTTCCATATTCTGGCAAATTGTACATGTACCACAAGCAATGGATCCTTTAAAAAGATCTTCTTTCATATGTGTCATCTGAAAATGATTGGAGATTAATAGATATTTTAAATTTCTACCTCGTCTGTAGGAAAATTGTGGAGTGTCAGGAATCAATTGTCAGTCAGGTCAGGTGTGAATTATAAGTCATCAGAACTCTCAGATTATTCTCTGTTTCTTTGAAAACCATTTTATTTTTATTTTGGGGTACCAACAGGGTTTCTCTAGGGATAGACATGGCTTTTTGATAGGATTTTCTTAGAGTACAAACATTATATCTTCTTTGTTGGAAACGTTTTCTCAGATTTCTAGCCTCACTTTTAAAATCCTCTAGATTTAAACAATTGCGCCGTAAGTGCAAGTATTCTCTTTTTGGAAGACTATCAACTGTTGTTTTAGGATGTCCACTTCCTGCTTTCAATAAGCTGTTTGTTGCAGCTCTGCATGGTAGAGAATGATCTCAATCTGACCTGTGGATGTTTTCTTGATTTGAATATACAAAAATTGTATAGCTTCTCTTTGAATATTACTTGTTAATTTGACATTAATTTTATTGTCATTGAGAATTTTTAGAAATAACTGTAAGTCTTCCAATAAACCAACTCCATAAGTAAAATATGTTGTCTATATACTTTGACCAGTTGGATATAAATCTGGTATATTTAGCCAGTGATGAAACAAAAACCAGCATGTGCTCTGACCATCCCGAAAATAAATTGGCATAGGTGGGGGCACACGCTGTACCCATCACAGTTCCCCTTATCTGTAAAAAGAATGCACCATTGAATACAAAGAAATTATGTCAGAAGAAATTTAAGTAAACTCAGAAAAAAAAATAATGTATATTATTTTCCATCTGATTTTCCCTCTCCAAGAAATAGGATATTGCCTGACAGTCTAAATTATGTGATATGCATGTGTATAATGACTCCACATCACATGTAACAACATATATGGAATTTTCTATCTACATATCATTGAGCTTGTTTAAAATATGCATTGTAATATGGGTATAGGGTGGTAACCCAAATACCAAATGTCTTAGTCTGATATCAATGTATTTACTGGCATTCTTACACAGAGAGACTATTTTATAGGTCTGCCTGGTGGTTCTTGTAATGTATTCCAAATGTAAAATAAAGATGTGATAATGTATGAGGCATGTTATTTTAAATGCATCCATTTTATACTATGGTGATCCTTTAAAAGCTGATAAAATAACTACACTTGCTGGTAGCCTTCTTCTGTTCAGTTCCTCAGTGACCATATGGATGCAGCATGCCATCAGGTGTCTGGTTTTGCTTATCCAGAAAGTGTTCTTGGCAAAAATACTAGATTGGTTTGCCAGTTCCTTCTCCAGCAGACTGCAATTTGTCTCACCTGTCTGCTATGACTTGCCCATTTTATATGTCCCTACATGGTATAGCTCACAAGCCCCTTCACCAGACAAGATAGTGTTCCAAAAGGGGCTTGTTTTGTAAATTTATTAAATAATACATGTATATAAAAAACAAGTTATGATTTGTAACATAGAAACCATTGTTACATCATGACCTTAAAAAGCATGTTTTAAATATTACAACACCTGAGTGATCTATAATTTATAAATCTTACACTAAAGTTTTATTTTTTGCTTTTCCTCTTGCTCTGCTCTGTTATATAATACAAGGTGGGACAAAGCCAAGAGGGGCTAATGTATATCCATGCTGCTTGAATCAATGGTAAATCAGTGGTGGGCAACAGGCATCCAGGAGGCCACATGCGGCTCTCAGTTAGTTTCTGTGAAAGCCCTCAGTCTGTTATCTGGAATGAGAGAACATGCCCCTCTTCAACAATACAAAGAGCACTATATATCTCTCTAAAACTACAAAATATACCAGCTATACTCCTTATTATGTACACCTCTATTACCAATTAATTACATTCATACAATGATTTTACTAGTTTGTTTTGGGAAATATAAAAAAGGGTTTAAAGCTCTGTGAGACCCTTTCGAAGGCTGGAGAGCTGCATTTGAGTTTTTTTTTCCAAGTGAAATAGGTTAACTGTAAACAAAAAAGTGTAGATTTATAATAGTTTACAATAATGTTTGAATGCACAACTAGCTATGTAAATACTGCTATATATATATAATCTGACAATGCAAAGTGAAACTAGAATGACAGACCCTATTTTTTTTATGTAGTTACCGTACTTTTATGTTGCTTCCTTGTGGATGCATTTACAACATTGTAAATGATTTGTCTTTTGCTTTATTACACTGTCTAGTTAAGATAATTTTGGTAGATCTATGGGAGCAAATAGCATTAAAGTGTCCATTTAACAATGTTTTCTTTTTTTCCTTTAACATACAGTACATCTTTCTTGAGAAAGTGTTATTTTCTGCTTGTCCATCTCTGAAGCAGCAAAAAAGAAATTATACAACAGATCTAAAATCCGGATTTAAATTTGATATCACTAAAGCACAAGTTGTAAGTAAACATAGACTTTCATTGCCTTCAGGAAACACTATTCAAGAACAATGAACAAAATGCACTTTAAATACCTGGAGCAATTACAGCAAGAGGTAAAAAATACAAAAATGTGCCTGTCTAGATTCGCTTTGACAAGATAAATGAGAAAACATGTTGAGGAGCTGATTAAGTTTGAAATGTGAATGGAAAGCTATTTTACAAACCTTGATAATGTGGTGATTCTTCAAAGGATCACTGGAAGTAACGAAAAAACGTAACTACAAGTAGGAGTGACATGGCAAAATTAACAAGTTTTATTTTACTCTTTCATTTACTGTGTAATGGAAGAGCTCAATAAGTTTATATAAGAGAGGATTTCTTTAAATTATTCTGTCACTCAGTTGGTGACAAGTCATTCATTTGGTTAAAGCACTGGTCCAGTTTCACTAAGAAGAGTGGGTAGAGACATTTGTTCCAGTGGACACATCAAGTGGTGAGCTTTTGCTTTATTTATTATTCTACTATTATAACTGCAAAATTATACAAATTAAAGGGAACCCCAACAATCTAAATTCAATATAATTGCATACATTATTTTTACATCTAGCTGATTTTATCAACAATGTATTTTGTGGAAAGAAAAAATAAATTCCACCCAGTTTTTAAAATTACACAAAAGCAATGAAAACTGCACAAGAAAATCCATATGCAGTACCTGTGCAAGTTAATTAAAATGTCACACTCCCAGAATTATAGTTAAGGGGAAAAAGGTGATCCCCAAATTACCTTTGCACCAACATTATATCAATAATACACCTGCTATTTTGATCATTTGACACATCATCCATCTTGGAAAATGAACCTAAATTTTATTATTTTTAGATTCATATCCAAGGCTAATAAATCTAATATATCTTGAAACCTAATCCTAAATAATCCTTCATGGTACTGAATTCAAATTGTAGTTTTCTTTATGATTTATAGAGCAAACGGTAAAACAAATATAGATGAAATGATAATGGAAAATATAGGTTATTATTAGATTGAGGTATAGGGTTACAGTTAACTTTCAGTGTGGATGTAAGAATAGCATTATTAATAAGGTACTGTATGTAGTTTTATTTGTATTAAGTTTCTTTAATAACAAGCTTGGAGAACACAACACAGATCATAAGCAAATGTTTAGTGGTCTGTGTTATTATATTTCACATATGCCTTATACAACTTTACAACGGGGGTGGGGAAATGCTGTTCTTAGGCATACATTCAAAGGAAAGCTAGAAAACCAAAATTTACTAGAAACAAATTAGATTTGTGTTCTTGCAGCTGGTGTTTGCAAAATAAACATACAACATAAACCGTATCTATTTTGGTGAGGCCCGAACTTTGGGAAATTTTCCAGCTGACTTCATCTGCTAAATGTGTCAAGGACATTAGTCAATAGATTATTTGCGAGACAAGCATATATTCTAAATATATTATAAAACTTACAAAAATGGGATATTATACAAATCATCATGGCTACATAACAGAAGTACAAATTGGATTATTTCTTACTACATACCATAACAGTGCATACTTTTTCACTACAGTATGTATGAAGTAAATGTTAGGCATAGAGTTAAGGTTATGATTAGGAGGAAGTATAGGGATAAACTTAGCATTTTGGTTTAAGGAAGTATAGGACTGGGGCTAACATTTGAGTTTGGCAAATTCTTAGAGTTATGATTAATGTTATGGAGAAATATAACAGTAATTCTTGCTCTAGCCCTATATTCACCCCAAATCCTATCCTTATCCTTAGAAATAACACTAACTTTTTCTTTATTCCTATACCCAATGTTATTTTTAAGCCCAACACTTAATGGTTCTAATTGTAATGTTAACCCTATACTTCGCATGAATGCTAACTATAAAGCAATAAACACCTTAATCATAGCCATATCTATAATGTTAATGGTAATCTTAACCTAGCGCTATCCCTAAGGTTAATACTAACCATATCCCTCAACTACTCCTCATCATAACCTATTTATAAAATGAATGCTAATCCTAGCTTTGTATTTAATGATTGTATAATTTTACCACCATTCCTATACCTTATATACAATTAGTCAAACCCTTAATATTATTCCTTACACTACTCTTATGCCTAAACCTTTTCTAACTCCTAAATAGAACCCTAAATCTACCACTCAAATGAATGCTAACCCTAACCGATACTTTTCTTAATCTTTAGATTAACCCTTACATTTATCCCTAATGGTAGCCTAATCATAACCCTAACCATGGCATTAATGTATAACCTAACCGTATATCTAACATTAATGATAACCATTGCCATATGCTTATACCTAATCATAACTAATAGTATATATAGCATTAGTCATAATATTAACCCTATACCTGCCCATAGTCCTAACCCGATCCATAACAGTAATTGCCCTCTAAACTTGTACAGAACACTAGTCATAACCCAAATGCTATAACTATATAAAGCAATCCAGTTTATTACAGTATATGAAGTGAAAGGTCACATAAGCTCCAAACCTACCTGATAAAATATGAAATGTTTCAGAGGCAAAAATAAAACTAGCTTTGGGCACTTACAAGTGTAACAGCCTAACATTTAATTTTATAGGAACACTTTAAACCAAGGCATTAACATATTGCATATGTGTCTAGCCCACAAACTTGTGTATTGGTGTATATTATGCCATTACAGTGAAGATGGGTACCTAGCTGGGCTTCCTTCTGATTTCAGGTGCCTATCAATCTTTCTCAAAACTGTCTAATCCAGCAATTTTTTGTGAAGTAATTGTAGCCCGGTTAGATATCACTAGTGTGGTGAAGTTGTTGCACTATCAAACACTAGCAACACATTTATTTGAGGAAGCTCTGATGTATTAAATCAAGTATTTCACTACTTCCCCAGGCTTTTAAACTGCTTGAGCGGCTTGTTTACAATTGCCTTACTCAATTTATTTCCTCCAATTCCCTTCTTGACCCCTTCCAATCTGGCTTGCGGGCACAACACTCTACAGAAACAGCCCTCACAAAAGTCACCAATGACTAGCTAACCTCAAAATCAAAGGGTCACTACTCTAGGTTGACCACCCTCTTCTAATCCAAACTCTCCGCTCATTTGGCATCCAGGGCACAGCTCTTTCATGGTTCACATCCTATCTTAAAGATTGTACATTTAGAGTCTCCTTCTCTGGAACCTCTTCTTCACCTCTCCATCTGTCGGTTGGCGTTCCCCAAGCCCCGTCCTCTTCTCCATCTACACCTCCTCCCTTGGCACCCTCATAAAATCCTTTGGATTTCAGTATCATCTCTATGCAGATGATACTCAAATCTACCTCTCTGCACCCAATCTATCCCCCTCTATTTTAGCTCATCTCTTGTCTGTCTCCCCTCCAATCCATAATGAACGCCTCTGCTAGACTCATCTTCAATACCAAACGATCAGTGTCTGCAGCTCTTCTCTGTCAATCACTCCACTGGCTTCCCATAGCTTCCCAAATCAAATTTAAAATCATGACCCTAACATATAAAGCCCTCAACAACAGTGCACCCCCTTATATCTCTGCTCTTGTTTCAAAATACTCTCCCAACCTCCCCCTTTGTTCTGCTAACAACCTTCTTCTTTCCTCCTCTCTCATCACCTCTTCTCACTCCCATCTTCAAGACTTTTTTTGTACTGCCCCTACTATACGGAACTCCATTAGACTATCTTCCTGCCTCAAAACCTTTAAAACATTACTAAAAACACACCTGTTTAAAAAAAATCTTATCACATTTAGAATTATCATGTACAACTGAACATTCCACATCTTAAAACCTACACCCACAATCTACAGTACAACACACAGACACCTCCACTTGTCTCAATCAATTGCTTTCACACTGCCATCTTGCAATTTTCACCCTATTGTATCACACCTAAATTCTTAGATTGCAAGTTTGTGAGTTTTTAATCTTGTGTCAGCACCTTGGAAACAAGCTCTATGTACATTTGATTTTATGCTCAAAAAAAGGGCCCTCCATTCTTTACAAGGTGTTAAATTTGTAACTTAGTTTTTTGCTATGTACTTAACCCCTGTACAGCGGTATGGAATATGTTGACGTGATATGAATAAAGATAATAATAATAATAATAAATACACCCACAATCTACAGTACAACACACAGACACCTCCACTTGACTAAACAAATTGCTTTCACATTGCCATTTTGCATTTGTCACCCTCTTGTATCACACCAAAACAATTAGATTGTAAGTTTGTGAGTTTTCAATCTTGTGTCCGTGCCTTGGACACAAGCACTACGTACATTTGATTATAAGCTCAAAAACATGGCCCTCCATTCTTTATAAGGTGTTAAGTTTATTTTTTGCCATATACTAAACCCCTGTACAGCTCTACGGAATATGTTGGTGCGATATAAATAAAGATAATAATAATAATAATATCCTGTTACCAAGAAAAACAAAAAGTGCTCCCGATTTACAATAGTTGGATATGTGTCGAATCAGTCTTTACAAAACCTTAGATATAATGACTCATTTGCCATGAAGATTGCAACATTAATTCAGTCTTTCAACATGCATTTCTCATTGTTCAATTTATGTCAGTGAATTAGCAAGCATACAGAATTAGGGCGCGATTCAATTGCAAGCAGTTCCAGTTTGTTTCCAATTACGATGCTATTCAATTGAGCAAGGGCGTTGGTTATGGACAGTAACCTCAAGCCCATCAATCCCTCCCATGGCCTCAAACTGTTAAGGGGCTGGCCAAGATGCGATCGGCCATTACGATCCAATCAAGGTATAATGTAGTGCGACGCAAACCTCTCAGCCAATAGAAAGCGGTTTAGCCGCAGATGATTGACAGAGGGAGATTATAAAATTGCGTTCCACCTACCCATGCATTGACTGTGTTATATTTTCTGACAAACTAGCACGCAGGTCCCGGAGTTGGAGGTTTTTCGGTGAGAGAGAGTATGAGTATTTTGAGAGCAGTAATTTGCGTTTTTATTTATTTATATTATACGATTTACGATTTTACACTTAATCCTTGTTATCACATATTTCAGATTACACATAATTGCAATATGCATACTTTAAAGAACACACATAGAGACACAAAGAACTTTTTCTCCATCAAGACTGTTGTCACAATCACTCCCCTTTCCAGTCCCCAAGCAATTCAAGACCCTAATTGGGTCATGTGTGACCAGAGATCAGAGGTTGTAAAGTGCCTGGAAAGATCGTCAGTGTTCTAATGAGCCCTGCTTTGTCTGTATCGGATAGCAAAGTTATGAGTCTGCAGAGCTAAGCTTCAAGTCAACAGGTGACCATTATTCCCAGCCACCCTGTGCAGTGGGTTGTGCTCTGCCCAAAACCACCCAGATGCCATAGGTGGGTGCATTTATCTGGACAAAGCTTTTCCCCTTGATAGCAAAAATCCCATCTCTGCCAACAGTTTATTATGAGTAGGGACCTGCTGGACAAGCCAATGAATATATTCCATTGGTTAGGTCCTCAGCCCTGGGGTTTCTGTGCATTGATGCTTAGGATCCGTGGAGAGCAGGAAAGCAGTTCTGGAACAGAGATGCAGGATTCCTACACAGTTGTAATGAAGCAAAGGGATTGAAATGCTCTACCCCTCAAAAATATAGCTGACATGCATTCAAAAGGTGTAATGGACTTTATTGAATTACACAGGGACTTGTAAACACGATAGAACAGACAGGTTCCAGTAATTCAATTAGTACAGTTGCAGAGTAACAAAAGGTAACTATGTAATTAAGATAGGAAGGCCAGCTGACCTAATCACTCAGCAGTAGATCTTTAATGTTGAACGCTCACATTATTTCAATGGGTCTTCCAGACATGTCCTTACAAAAAATAATTGAATTAAAATATATGAATTACAAAAATACATAAACAACATAAAGCATGTTCAGCAAGAATACAATAAGCACAACAAGTTATTAGCTACATAATATCCAAAACACACAAGGAGCATTCAGACTCTAGATAGTCCAATCAGGAAAAAACATAGTTATCACACTGGTATCCCAAGCTTGAAAAAATAAAGCCTGTTTGTGTCATGCCCATATTACGCTGGCCCAGGGAAGAGTCTTTAGAGAAGAAAGAGAAACAGGCACTAGAGCATTTTAATAAAGGCTTCTCCCCTAACAGGACTGTTGTCGCATAAAAACAAACCACAATCTGACTACAAAGGCATTGAGAAAAAGGCTTTACTACATAAAGTTATTTTGTTTTATTTTGTTGTCTCAGTCAATTCACAAATGCCTTGTAAGTTTAAACTTACATGACATATTCATGCTACACTTTCAAAAATCAGTGAAGATGGCATAAATTACAATATCCTCTCAAGATACGGTATTTTGTTTTACTTTTACATTCTTCATTTGCAAAAGTGAACTTTAACAAGCAATATTTGTAATGTTTTTCTTACCTAATTTATGTTATGTTTTGACCAATATAGCAGTTTCTGGTGTATTTTTCATTCCTCTGAAAAAATTATCATTGTGGTCTTTCTAACCAGCAATTGCTTTTTTTGCATTTTTGTTTCAAACCTATAATAAAATGTCAATTTGCATAACAGTTTCCAAAGAAATAACTTTCATTTGAAAGCACAAAGCACATTTGTAAACTGTATCTCCCACATTCAAATGGTAATAGGAAAGCTACAGAAAAGATAACAAATACTACTTTGTTATATTTTTTTTTTTATGTTTTTCTTTGTACTTTACTTTAATGCTTTTGATTAATTATATATGTACTGTGAGTGCTATGTATACTGAAGTACTGAAAATGCAGGTACATGTTATAGAACAGTATTTCTTATACATTTTTTAAATTTAACCTATTTTTGTCTGTGTACATATAATGTGTTTTTTTTTCTACAGATTTACTGCATACACAACATCCGTAAAGCATTATTTTATTAAACGACAACAAGGCTGTGCAAATTGCAAATCTTATTATTAATTTAAATATGACAATAAAATTAAAGAGGTCATAATGTATATATATATATATATATATATATATATATATATATACATATATATATATATATATATATATATATATATACACACTTTTTTTTATTTATTTATTATTTTTTTTTAAAATGTCCTTACACATTATACTAAAATAGTTCAACAAAGACTCCAGCTTTACATAGCTATGTAAGTGTTGTAGTGTAGCAGCACTTGGAGGCACCATGCTGTGTACCTATCGAGACAAAGTGATAAAGGCGTTTTAAAAGAAAGATTATAGTGAAAGAGTTAGAGAGAGAAAGAGAGAGAGAGAGAGAGAGAGAGAGAAGAGATGGTCAGTGCTCCATCTGCTTTTCTGAAGAAAACAACTGGATATTACTTCACGATTGTACCTTCATTTCCATTCTGACTGATACCAGGGAGACTTAAAACTTTAAAGTCCTTAAAGAAATATGGAACTTTCCCTTTTTTAAATATTTAATTAAGCCACCTACGTGTTTGTTTGCATATCTAAACATTATGGCCCCTATCCAATTAAACAATTGTAAGTTACCCATAATGGAGCTGTAAACTAATTTGCTATTTAATTGGCATCTTTTAGTGAGCCGCAAATGATCTACGGGTTAAAGGCTGAAAATCCTTGCGGTTGTCAAAATCGTAATTTACAACCCATCTAAGCCTTTGATCTTTCAAGAATATGTCTATTTAAATGAGATTATAAGTAGGAATCAACACAGATTTATGAGGGATAGGACGTGTCAAACAAACCTAATTAATTTCAATGAAGAGGTTAGTAGGAACTTGGATCAAGGCAACTCAGTGGATGTACTATTTTTGAATTTTACAAAGGCTTTTGATACAGTGCCACATGGGAGACTATTGAGCAAACTAAGGGATACAGGAAATGTAGTAAATATCTGCTCATGGATTGAGAGCTGGCTAAAAGTCCAGAAGCAAAGGGTTGTTGCAAATTGAACATACTAATGTGGTAAGTGGGGTTCTTCAGGGTTCAGTATTAGGTCCTCTCCTTTTTAACATATTTATTAATGACTTAGAAGTAGGATTGGAAAGTATTTTCTCCATTTTGCTGATGACACTAAGCTTTGCAAGGTAAATAAATCAGATAAGGATGTACTTTAACTCCAAAGGGATTTGCATAAATTAGAGAAAGGGGGAACTAAACGGCAGATGAGATTTATTATGAATAAATGTAAAGTTATGCATCTGGGAAGGAAAAATAGCCATGCAATTTATATTCTTAATGGAGCAAATCTAGGGGTATCAGATATTGAAAGGAATTTACGAGTACTTGTGGACAATCACCTAGGTAGCAGTGCTCAATGACAAGCAGCAGCTGCAAAGGCAAATACAATATTAGCATGTATTAAGAAGGGTATAGAAGCCAAGGAAGCAAATATAATTCTGCCACTATACAAATCCCTAGCATGCCCTCATTTGGAATATGGAGTACAATTTTGGGCACCACTTCCTAAAAAGGACATTTTAGCGCTGGAAAAAGTACAGAGAAGGGCAACAAGAATAATAAGGGGAATGGAGGGTCTAAGTTATTAAGAAAGGCTAACCAAATTAAACTTATTTTCTCTAGAAAAAAAGGAGTCTAAGAAGGGATATGATTACTTTATGTAAATATATCCAGGGTCAATCCAAGGCTTTATCAAGTCAGCTTTTTGTACCAAGAGGTTTTCAACTGACAAGAGGACATCCTTTGAGATTAGAAGTAAAAAGATTTCACATTAACGAAAGAAAAGGGTTCTTCACAGTAAGAGTGGTTATTCCACTACCAATTCTCTACCAAAGGAGGTGTTGACAGCAGATTTGATAGATAACTTTAAAAAGAGATTGGATATATTTTTAAATAAAAAGGGCATTCAGGGTTATCCTGGATAATTATAGAGGGAGTACTGATCCAGGGAGGAGTCCGTGCGCCAGTATCTGGGGTAAGGAAGGAATTTTATATTTCTTTTCCCCTTTTTAGACAATTGGCAAAATTTCACAGTTTTTTTTTTCTGTTTTTCCTTCCTCTGGATCAATTAACAATTAACAATTAATCTGCATATTGCAGATCAGAGAATATCTAAAAAGGTTGAACTTCATGGACCTCAACTTCTATGTAACTATGTAACGATATGTTTTAAAGATTAAAAACAGAGCATGTATTCAATTTATACTTAAAAATTATGTTTAGACATGCAATCTTCTCTCTTTAAGTGAACTGATGGGACCACCGTGTTACATTGAAATAAATAACTAATAATGTGAAATAGCACTGTTCAGGAACAACATAAGTTTTGTTATTGTTCAAAATATGTATTAAAATATATTTAGTTGGAAAACATGCATGATTAAAATGCTAATATGAGAAGTATTCATTAAATGGGAAATGTGTTATTTCTTTCTTTGCGTACCAAAAAATTGTCCTATGGATCCTTTTTAGGAATCCTTGAACAACCAACCAAGGTTCTACAGAAACACCTTTTTTGCAGCCTTTATTTTAATTATTATTGCCACATACTAATTTAAAAAAATTAAGGGCCCTATTAAATTCCAGCCTCGTAAATAAGAGGCTTCTACTTAAGCCCTACGTACTGCAAAGTTTCTCTAAGTTCCAATGCTATTAAATTAGCCCGCTGCGAGCAACGTATGAGCTACGCAGCAGGGCCGTAAAAAAAACTAACGGAGGTCTGCACTGGCAGACCTCCCCGACGCTAATGAACCTCCCGGAGTCGTTTCCGGGAGGAAATTGGCATTGGCGGCTTGTGATTGGCTGAAAAAGCTGTCAGCCAATCAAAAGTCGTCAATGTAGGAGCCAATCAGGATGCGCAGATGTCTTCTACCAATCACTCCGTGGGGGTGTATCCCATAGTGATTATCTGAAGGCATCTGAGCGTTGTGATTGGTTCCAAGAAAGATAGACAAGTGTTTTAGCCAATCAGGGTGGGATATTGGGGTGTATCCCATCCTGATTGGCTCACACATTGACGACTTTTGATTGGCTGAAATTGATAGACAGCTTTTTCAGCCAATCACAAGCCGCCAATGCCAATTTCCTCCCGGAAACGACTCCGGGAGGTTCATTAGCGTCGGGGAGGTCTGCCAGTGCAGACCTCCGTTAGTTTTTTTTTTTTTTTTTTTTATTAGAGCGCGGATGGTTCCGCGGCCCAGCCGGGGCTGAAGGAGAGAAGGCCGGGGACATCGCGGGGAGGTAAGTTAAATGTATATTTAGATGTTTATTTGTGTATTTTATTTATTGTTTATATATTGTATTAATGTATTCATGTATTGTGTTTTTTTTTTAACAGGGCCGCGCCGGAAGAGATAAACAGTGACGGGACATGCTGTAAAGGTGAGTTGAATATTTAGAATGTATAGAATGTTTATTTATTGGATGTTAATGTTTTGTACTAATTTTTTTTTTGTTTGACCCATAGGTTAGTGATCTGAAGCAACATCTTAAAGGTAAGTGGTCTTAATTTATTGATTTTAGCTTAGAATTAGGGTCTGTGTAGTTAGGATTGTAATTATTTTATTTTAGTTTAGAATAAGGGTCTGTGTATGTAGTTAGGACTGTAATTATTTTATTTTAGAATTAGGGTCTGTGTATGTAGTTAGGATTTTTTGTATATTAGATAGATAGGGGGATGTATTTGATATAGTTAGGATTTATTTTAAATTAAATAGATTGTATGTTAGATAGGGGGTATTTGATTTGGACTATATGTAATATATTATATGTAATATATTATATTTAATATATTATATGTAATATATTATATGTAATGTATGTAATGTCATGTATTGTATGTAATGTATGTAATGTATTATATGTAATATATTATATGTAATATATTATATTTAATATATTATATGTAATATATTATATGTAATGTATTATATTTAATATATTATATGTAATATATTATATGTAATATATTATATTTAATATATTATATGTAATATATTATATGTAATATATTATATGTAATGTATGTAATGTCATGTATTGTATGTAATGTATGTAATGTATTATATGTAATATATTATATGTAATATATTATTTTTAATATATTATATGTAATATATTATATGTAATGTATTATATTTAATATATTATATTTAATATATTATATGTAATATATTATATGTAATATATTATATTTAATATATTATATGTAATATATTATATGTAATGTATGTAATGTCATGTATTGTATGTAATGTATGTAATGTATTATATGTAATATATTATATGTAATATATTATATGTAATATATTATATTTAATATATTATATGTAATATATTATATGTAATGTATGTAATGTCATGTATTGTATGTAATGTATTATATGTATGTATTGTATTGTGTTTATCTGTCTTTCCTTTTTAGGTGTGTAATTTTTTTATTTTCTGTAGTGGGGGTGGGGTTGTAATGTATTTTTTTGTTTTCTGTAGTGGGGGGTGGGGTTGTAATTTTTTTTTTTTCTGTACTGTAGGTTTTTTTGTTTTTTGTACTGTAGGTTTTTTGTTTTCTGTACTGTAGGTTTTTTGTTTTTTGTAATTAGAGTGTTGGGAAGATTTATTAGGGGGTAGGTAGTGTAGGTAGGTAGTGTAAGTGTTAATAGATTAGTGTAGAGGGGGGTTAGTTTAGATTAAATGGTTTATTGGGGGTTATAGTGTAGTGTTTGTAGTTAGTGTCATGATGGTCCTTGAGGACCATCATGGCACTTATGTGGTTAATGTTGGGTTGTAACGGGCCCATAATGGTAATAATATACCCTTATGGGACTGATGGGGTTAAATAGAGCCTTATGGTGGTCTGTATTGACCATCATGAGTTAATGGGTTAATTTAGGCCTTATGGTGGTCTGTATTGACCATCATGAGTTAATGGGTTATTTTATGCCTTATGGTGGTCTGTATTGACCACCATGAGTTAATGGGTTAATTTAGGCCTTATGGTGGTCTGTATTGACCACCATGAGTTAATGGGTTAATTTAGGCCTTATGGTGGTCTGGATTGACCACCATGAGTTAATGGGTTAATTTAGGCCTTATGGTGGTCTGTATTGACCATCATGAGTTAATGGGTTAATTTAGGCCTTATGGTGGTCTGTATTGACCACCATGAGTTAATGGGTTAATTTAGGCCTTATGGTGGTCTGTATTGACCATCATGAGTTAATGGGGTAATTATAGTTGCCTGGGGTTAATATTTTTAGTGCGAGTCCTTTCAGGACCTTTACGGTCCTTTGAGGACCCGCGAGGCGGGAAATTTAAAATTGAATTGCAGCAGGGTCACGATCGGTGCCGATCGGGGCCCCCCGCTGCAGGGGGTTTATGTGGGGACACTTCGGGGGTCCCGATGGGGACCTCCAGCATAGAGGGGGGTTAATTTTAAGTGCCGCGGCCGGGATTGGGTAATAGTGTGCCGCGGCCCCTTTAAGGAGCCGCGGCGGGGAATTTAAAAGTTTTAAATGCAGCGGGGGGCCTGATCTATGCAGATCGGGGACCCCCGCTGCAAGGGGTTAATGTGGGGGTGCTGCAGGGGTCCTGATAGAGACCCCTGCAGCATGGGGATGTGTATAGGGTGCAGGGGGGAGCCTCACACTGCTGTCTCGGGCTGTTCCGAGGCAGCACGTAGAGGCTTTCGGATCCCTTGCGTGGACTTTTTGTCCACGTAGGGATTCTTACGATATGCGAGACTCGTGCATAGATTTAACGCTACGTAGCTCTCTCGGAGCCTATTCTCGGCCATTTTCTCGCAGTCATATCGCAAAGCAGGCTGCGAGAGATTCGGTTCTCGCAAACAGCAGGAAAACTGCCTTTTGCGAGCACCGAGAGAACTACGAGGGAGAATTTAATAGGGCCCTAAATCTTTATTTGTACATTTAAAATATTGTTAAACATGCAACGATTAAAAAAATCATGTTAAACCCAAGGTTTTTAATCCTTTGGGTTTTTTGACGTCCAGCAAATTATTAAAGGTTTATTTAGGTTTTATTTTTGTTGTTATTATATACTTTGCTTTGATTTCCCATATCTTTTTGAACGTCCATATCTCTTTAAGCGAACCGATGGGACTACCCTGTTACATTGAAACAAATAACTAATAATGTGAAATAGCACTGTTCAGGAACAACATAAGTTTTGTTATTGTTCAAAATATGTATTCACATATATTTAGTTAGAAAACATGCATGTTTAAAATGCTAATATGAGAAGTATTCATTAAATGGGAAATGTTCTTTCTTTCTTTCTTTCTTTTAGTGGAGTTAAATATGATCAACAGGTTACCTGGAACTGAAAATCCAAAGTTGGAGGCACCTTCACTATAAGTAGCAGATGACAATCTAAAAATCAGCACTATTGTGAAGAAGAAGTCTATCTTGAGAATTGAATAGACCAGTTTGCAACAGTTACAGAGCGATTCAATTGATCAAGCCCACTGCTGCCTGGATGAAAGCCTAAATCGTAAACCATGCACCCGTAAGTAGCATTTCAGGGCATGACCTTGATCAATTAATCAAGGCCGTAACTATCAATTTAGAAACAGCCAATAGTAAACAAGACCGTCATCATGATGTCAGTAAAACATGTAGGTTAATCCTCAATCCATTAGCGTTTAGAAGTCCGATATGCAAACGGTCTCGAAATCCGGCAATGTACAAGCTAATAAAAATGAATAACAATACTGTATGTATTAACTCCTCCACTCTTTAAATTGATATGACACGGAAATTAAATACAAAAAAAAATATTGATTGCAGATTTGCGAGCTTGAGACTGTTGTGCAATAATTCTAATGTCTCATCACTTTCACCATCTTTTAAAGTGCAGTATTAATTTTTTTATTTGCATTTACTGTGCTACGATCAGGTATTTAACCCCCTTGCGAGTCCTATCTGGTACTTGTAGGATTTTCTTCTATATTTGGCATTTATAGGTGTGAAAACATTGCAGGCTTGAGGAATTGTAGCAACTGTAACATTTACAGGCTTGAAAGATCAAAGGCATAGATGGGTCAGAGTTACGATTTTGACAACCACAGGGATTAAGCCTGTAACCCGCAAATTGTTTGCGGATAGCTAAAAGATGCCAAATTGAATAGCAGATTACAGGCTACATTATGGTCTCCAGTAACTAACAATTGCTCAATTGAATAGGGGCCTGATTTTTTAAGAAGGTGGAACTGGTAACAGTAGGTGGTTTTTTAATTCCTACCTGCTGTCAAAACTTGGAGGTATAAAAGTGGCAACACTTGTATATTTTTAAGGTAACATCTTATCAAACAGAGTTAAAGGGACATGGAATGCAAATTTATCTATCATACATTTAAAGAAACATGTTTTAAATACTATACAAATTGTTTTATTTTTAATGAAACAATATTTTGTTTAAACTTATTTGAAACCAAAAGGAAATGCCACAGGAAATACTGGTGTTAGCAGAGAGTATGCAGACTCTAGATCTCATTTCAGAGACGTATGACTCATAAAGCTACAGTGCCTTGTAAAAGTATTCAGCCCCCTTGACTTTTTACCTATTTTGTTACATTACAGCCTTAAATTCAATGTTTTGTTAATCTGAATTCTATGTGATGGATCAGAACACAATAGTCTAAGTTGGTGAAGTGAAATGAGAAAAATATATACATAAAACTATTTTTTTAGAAATAGAAAACAGCAAATTGGCATGTGCGTATGTTACATAGTTACATAGTTACATGGGGCCTCATTCTATTATCGGCCGCAGCCGCTGCGGGGCCGCAAGGACCGGCCGCAAGCTATTCTGCTATTCTATTCCCTTACGGCCGTAGGCTCCGGCAGGCTTGCGGCCGGTGCCTTGCTATCTCTTGCGGCCGCTCGCGCCGGAGGAAAGCCTTTGATCTAAAACGGCCGCAAGAGATTTGCAATTCAATTGCTCCGGGAAACCTCTCTGCAAGGCTAAAAACGAGCCGCAGTTACTTGCAGGAAAAAGGTCTCGCTAGCACCAATTAAGCACATAAAATAGCTCAAATAAAGCCATCCTGCACTTTGAGAAGACTATAAAGGGATTTTAGGTGTTAGAAAAAATAGCACATAATTATCCTGTACTCAAACCCGTAAAATATTTCATTTTTAATATCCGTAAAATTTACATGTAAAAAGTCCAGAGTGCTTGGAGCACCTCAGACACGCCCACGCCGCAGCCGGCAAATAAACAGTTAATTTGAACTCGGGTTTGGGCAGATGTGCAAGCTTGAGAGTGGGTTCCTTTTAATCCTCATGTCCCCCAATATGATCCCTAGCATTTACAGAGCTGTACAGTGCAGGCTTGAATTTATTTTTGACTTTTTATATTTCACAGATTACGGCCGGTTCCAAGATATGCGGCCAGCCGTAAAAGGAGATCCTTGCGGGGCCGTATAATAGAATCGCGAGTAAACTGAACCCCCGCAAGGAATCGCAGCCTTACGGCCGATTTACGGCCGATAATAGAATGAGGCCCATAGTAATTAAGGTTGAAAAAAGACTTTCAGTCCATCAAGTTCAACCTGTTAAGATCTCCTCTGATCTGCAATATGCGGATTAGTTATTAATTAAATTATTGATTAAATAATTATTAATAGTATAGTATTGGAGAATGAATAAAGAGTTAGTCCATCAAGTTCAACCTTTTTAGATCTCTATTGATCTTTTTAATTTGGACTATTTATTATTATTGTTAATTGTTAATTATTGTTAATTGATCCAGAGGAAGGCAAACATTAAAAAAAAACCATTGAAACTTTGCCAATTGTCTCATAAGGGGAAAAAAAAAGCAAAATTCCTTCCTGACCCCAGAAACTGGCGATCAAATTTCTCCCTGGATCAATATTCCTTGCTTGTTATCTAGGATAGCCTTGAATGCCCTCTTTATTCAGAAATATATCTAACCCCTTTTTGAAGTTGTCTATCGAATTCGCTGTCACCACCTCCTTTGGTAGAGAATTCCACAGTTTAACCACCCTAACTGTGAAGAACCCTTTTCTTTGTTTAAGGTGAAATCTTTTTTCCTCTAACCTCAACGGATGTCCTCTTGTCAGTTGAAAATCTCTTGCTACAAAAAGTTCACTTGACAAAGCCTTATATTGACCCTGGATGTATTTAAATAACGTAATCATATCTCCTCTTAGACGCCTTTTTTCTAGCGAAAATAAGTTTAATTTTGCTAGTCTTTCTTCATAACTTAGCCCCTCCATTCCCCTTATTAGTTTTGTAGCCCTTCTCTGTACTTTTTCCAGCTCTAAAATGTCTTTTTTGTGAGGTGGTGCCCAAAATTGTACTCCATATTCCAAATGAGGGCGTACTAGAGATTTGTATAGTGGCAGAATTATATCTTCTTCCCTGGCTTCTATACCCTTCCTAATACATGCTAATATTTTATTTGCCTTTGCAGCCGCTGCTTGGCTTTGAGCGCTGTTACCTAGGTGGTTGTCCACTAGTACTCCCAAATCCCTTTCAATATCTGATACCCCTAGATTTGCTCCATTAAGATTATAGATTGCTTGGCTATTGTTCCTTTCCAAATGCATAACCTTACATTTATTTGTATTAAATCTCATCTGCCATTTAGCCGCCCATTTCTCTAATTTATGCAAATCCTTTTGTAGGGAAAGTACATCATTATCTGATTTTATTACCTTGCACAACTTAGTGTCATCAGCAAAAATGGAGACACTACATTCGAGTCCTATTTCAATGTCATTAATAAATATGTTAAAAAGGAGAGGACCCAATACTGAGCCCTGAGGAACCCCACTTATCACATTAGACCAATCGGAGTATGTTCCATTTACAACAACCCTTTGCTTCCTGTCTTTTAGCCAGCTCTCGATCCATGAGCAGATATTTACTGCAATTCCTGTATCCCTTAGTTTGCTCACTAGTCTTCCATGTGGCACTGTATCAAATGCCTTTGAAAAATCTAAAAAGACTACATCCACTGAGTTGCCCTGATCCAAGTTCCTACTAACCTCCTCATAAAAACTAATTAGATTGGTCTGACACGACCTTTCCTTCATAAATCCATGTTGACTGCTACCTATGATCCTGTTCAAATAGACATATTCTTGTATTCTGTCCCTTATTAACCCTTCTAAAAGCTTCCCAACTACAGAAGTGAGGCTCACTGGTCTATAATTCCCCGGATTTGCTCTAGATCCCTTCTTAAATATAGGTATCACCTCTGCTTTTCTCCAGTCATCTGGTAGAGACCCTGTAGTGAGCGAGTCTTTAAAGATTAGATATAATGGTTTGGCTATTACAGAACCCAGCTCCCTCAGTACCCTTGGATGTATTCCATCAGGACCTGGGGCTTTATTAACATTTATTTTCTCCAACCTCTTTTGTATTTCTTCCTGCGTTAACCAATTATTTAGTGAAGGTAGTGTAGCCCCATTATGTTGCAGTGTCCCAACCACTGGTACCTCCCTTGTGTAAACCGACGAAAAGAACCTATTTAGCTCATCTGCCTTTTCCTGGTCACTAATTATCAGATGGCCTGTGTCACATTGTAATGGTCCTATCGATTCCTTCCTGGCCTTCTTCCCATTAATATATTTATAAAATATTTTAGGGTTAGTCTTACTTTCCATTGCAACTGACTTCTCATTTTCTATTTTAGCCAGTCTAATAGCCCTTTTGCAAGCCTTGTTGATTTCCTTATAGTCACATAAAGATGCCTCTGTTCCCTCCTTCTTGTATAATTTAAATGCATATTTCTTTTTCCTCATCATGATCTTTAAGTCATTGTTAAGCCACATGGGATGTGATTTACTCCTATTTATTTTATTTCCACATGGTACATGCTGATGAGTATGTTTATTTAGTAAGGATTTGAATGTTGTCCATTTATTTTCAGTATTCTTCCCTGTAAGTTCTTTGTCCCAGTCTATATGTTGTATTGCTGCCCGTAGCCCATTAAAGTTAGCCCTTTTAAAATTTAGAGTTTTTGTTGGCCCCTTACAACTCTGTTTTTTGTATTCAATCTCAAATGAGACTGTGTTGTGATCACTGTTCCCCAAGGGTTCCCCTATTTTTACATTTGATATTATATCAATATTACTTGTGATGACTAAATCCAAGATGGCCCCATTTCTAGTAGGTTCTTGTATTACCTGGGCTAGATAATGATCCCTGAGTGTACTCAAGAACCTGCTCCCCTTAGCTGAGCTGCTGGTCTCGTTTATCCAGTTTATATCAGGGTAATTAAAGTCTCCCATTATTAGAACTTGCCCATGCTTAGCTGCATTTCCAATCTGTAACAATAATTGTATTTCCTCACTTTCAGCTATATTTGGGGGTTTATAGCATACTCCCACCAATATGCATTTAGAATGAGCTCCTCCACTATTTAGCTCAACCCACAAGGATTCAATGATGCCGTTAGTGCCAGCATAAATATCTTCTCTAACTATAGGCTTAAATTCAGGCTTAACATAAAGACAGATCCCTCCTCCTCTTTTACCATTTCCCCTATCTTTCCTAAATAGGTTATAACCATCCAGATTAACAGTCCAGTCATGAGATTCATCCCACCATGTTTCCGTAATGCCTATTAAGCCCCATTTTTCTTGTACTGCTAATATTTCTAGCTCATCCATTTTCCCAGGCAAACTTCTTGCGTTTGCAATCATACATTTTATGTTGCTATGGCTCTGCTGATGTGAAGTGCCTGCCACTGTATTTGAGGCCCCTATTAATATCTCCCTACTTTCTATTGTAACCCTCCCCCCTTCTCCTCCCCCATGGGTAAATAATTCATCCCTTTCCCTCTCTACCCTATTTACCCCAATACTTCTATATAGTCCCTCCCCCCCACCTACAAGTTTAAAAACTCCCCCAGCCGTTCTACCATCCTATTCCCTAGCACAAAAGCGCCCTCATCATTAAGGTGCAATCCATCCCGGCTATAGAGATTGTACCCAAGTGAGAAGTCAGCCCAGTGCTCTAAAAACCCAAAACCCTCTGCACTGCACCACTTTTTTAGCCACGCATTAACCTCCCTAAGCTCCTTCTGCCTCCCTGGGCTAGCACGTGGCACTGGTAGTATCTCAGAAAATACTACCTTGGAGGCCCTTTGTTATGAAGCCCCAAAAAAGCTCTGGTGCAACCAATTACCTTCAGAAGTCACATAATTAGTGAAATGATGTCCACCTGTGTGCAATTTAAGTGTCATATGATCTGTCATTACATATACACACATTTTTTTGAAAGGCCCCAGGGGCTGCCACACCTAAGCAAGAGGCCCTACTAACCAAACACTGCCATAAAGACCAAGGAACTCTCCAAACAAGTAAGGGACAATGTTGTTGAGAAGTAAAAGTCAGGGTTAGGTTATAAAAAAATATACAAATCTTTGATAATACCCAGGAACACCATCAAATCTATCATAACCAAATGGAAAGAAAATGGCACAACAGCAAACCTGCCAAGAGACGGCCGCACGCCAAAACGCACGAACCGGGCAAGGAGGGCATTAATCGGAGAAGCAGCATAGAGACCTAAGGTAGCCCTGGAGGAGCTGCAGAGTTCCACAGCAGAGACTGGAGTATCTGTATATAGAATGACAATAAGCCGTACACTACATGGAGTTTGGCTTTGTGGCAGAGTGGCCAGAAGAAAGCCATTACTTTCAGCAAAAAACAAAATGGCATGTTGTGAGTCTGCGAAAAGGCATGCGGGCGACTCTAAAAATATATGGAGGAAGGGGCTCTGGTCTGAGGAGACTAAAATTTTACTTTTCGTCCATCAAAGAAAATGCTCTGTCTCGCTCAAATCCCACACATCACATCCCCCAAAGAACACCATGCCCATAGTAAAACCGCGTGCACCTAAAAACAGTTAAAACACACCATATATTAACAAAATAGACATAAAAAGCTTACCCATAGCAAGGGGGGGGGGCACCAAGGACCTCCGAAAGTGAAGTTACACCTCCATTTAAGTCCAAATTCCCAAGTTCAGACACACGAAAAAATGGCAGCTGAAAAAATGAAAATGAGGCTCAAAGCCCAGGATTGCCCAGCCACACACGCGTACGACTTAAAAAAAACAACAACCTCGGAACCAACCTTAACGGAACAAACTCCCACACGCACGAAAAATACGACCATAACGGCCGAACCGCGCGCACCTAAAAACAGTCAAAACACACCAAATACTAAAAAAAAATACATAAACAGCTTACCCATTGCAAGGGGGGGGGGGGCACCCAGGAGTTACACCTCCATTTAAGTCCAAATTCCGGAGTTCAGACACACAAAAATCCCCTAAGCGAGAGAAAAAATGGCCGCCGAAAAAAACGAAAACGAGGCTCAAAGACCCAGGACCGCCCAGCCACCTACAACTTACCCAAGAAAGGATCCGAGATAAGTTCGGAAACCCGCATTAACTCCACGGGATCCGAGATAAGCTCGGAGACTTGCATTAACCCCACATTAACCATCGCAGAGGGGGTCCCGATTGCACACGATTGGGGACCCCTGCTGCAATCAAAATTCAAAATTCCTGCGTTACGGGTCCTTAAAGGACCATAAAGGTCCTTAAAAAAAACATTATAAAAAAAAAATATACACTATCACCCTGTCACTCATGGGGGTCAATATAGACCCCCATAAGCACTTCATTAACCCTCTCACTCATGGGGGTCAATATAGACCCCCATAAGCTCTTCATTAACCCAGTCACTCATGGGGGTCAATACAGACCCCAATAAGCCCTTCATTAACCCGGTCACTCATGTGGGTTAATATAGACCCCCATAAGCCATTCATTAACCCTGTCACTCATGGGGGTCAATACAGACCCCCATAAACCCCTAATTAACCCTGTCATTCATGGGGGTCAATATAGACCCCCATAAGCCCTTCATAAACCCTGTCACTCATGGGGGTCAATACAGACCCCCATAAGCACTTCATTAACCCTGTCACTCATTGGGGTCAATACAGACCACCATAAGCCCTTCATTAACTGTGTCACTCATTGGGGTCAATACAGACCCCTTATAAGCACTTCATTAACCCCCTCACTCATGGGGGTCAATATAGACCCCCATAAGCTCTTCATTAACCCTGTCACTCATGTGGGTCAATACAGAGCCCCATAAGCCCTTCATTAACCCGGTCACTCATGTGGGTTAATATAGACCCCCATAAGCCATTCATTAACCCTGTCACTCATGGGGGTCAATACAGACCCCCATAAACCCCCTTATTAACCCTGTCATTCATGGGGGTCAATATAGACCCCCATAAGCCCTTCATTAACCCTGTCACTCATGGGGGTCAATACAGACCCCCATAAGCACTTCATTAACCCTGTCACACATTGGGGTCAATACAGACCCCCATAAGCACTTCATTAACTGTGTCACTCATGGGGGTCAATACAGACCCCCATAAGCCATTCATTAACCCTGTCACTCATGGGAGTCAATACAGACCCCCATAAGCCCTTCATTAACCCTGTCACTCATGGGGGTCAGTACAGACCCCCATAAGCCTTTCATTAACCCTGTCACTCATTGGGGTAAATACAGACCCACATAAGCCCTTCATTAGCCCTGTCACTAATGGGGATCAATGCAAACCCCCATAAGCCCTTCATTAACCCTGTCACTCATGGGGGTCAATACAGACCCCCATAAGCACTTAATTAACCCCCTCACTCATGGGAGTCAATACAGTTCCCCATAAACCCCTAATTAACCCTGTCACTCATTGGGGTCAATACAGACCAACATAAGCCCTTCATTAACCCTGTCACTTATGGGGTTCAATAGAGACCCCATAAGCACTTAATTAACCCCCTCACTCATGGGGGTTAATACAGACCCCATAAACCCCTAATTAACCCTGTCACTCATGGGAGTCAATAGAGACCACCATAAGCCCTTCATTAACACCTACACTACCTACCTACCCCCTAATAAAAAACCTAAGTCACAAAAAATAAAAAAAGGAACTTTACAGAAAATAAAAAAACACATTACAACCCCCCCCACTACACAAAAAAAAAATACACACCTGAAAAGGAAATACATATAATACATACAATACAATACATACAATATAATACATACAATTAAATACAATACATTACAATACACCGCTATGTAATATACAATACATCCTATCTATCTAATATACATCCCCCAATCTATCTAAATAAATACCATAATCTAATATACATCTTATCTATATAATATACATCACACAATCTATCTAAATAACACAATTTAATATACAATACATGCTATGCTATCTATATAAAACACATACCCCTAGCTAACATACAATAAATGCTACCTATATATAAAATAATCTAATTCTAAGCTAAAATATAATAATTAAGACCACTTACCTTTGCAGATGTCCATTCAGATCAGCCACCTAGGAAAAAAAAAAAAAAAATTAGTGCAACACATTTACAGTAAATAAATAAACATTCTAAATATTATACTCACCTTTCCGGCATGTCCCGTCCTTATTCTTTTACCCTTCTCCGGTGCGGCACCTGTAAAAAAAAAAAAACATAACATTAATACACATACATAAACATAAAAACAAAATAAAATAAACATAATCTACATTGTACTTACCTCCGCGATGTCTCTTGCCTCCTCCTCCTCTGCTGTCACGCCCTGTAAAAAAAAAAAGTACTCACATCCGCACTCACGGACATCCCCGAAGCTAATGAGGCTCCCGGAGACTTTTCCGGAATAAAATAGGCAATGGCGCCTTCTGATTGGTTGAAAACGCTGTCTATCAAATTCACCCAATCAAGAGGCGCCAATGTGTGAGCCAATCAGAAAGGGATACACCCTAAAATCCCACTCTGATTGGATAATGCACCTGTCAATCTTCATTTAAACCAATCACAAGGCGCAGATGCCTTCAGCCAATCACAATGGAATACACCCCCACAGGGTGATTGGCTGGAGGCATCTGCACATTCTGATTGGTTGCACTGACAATAGCCAATAACAATGGAATACACCCCCACGTACTGATTGGTGAAGGCATTTGCGCCTTCTCATTGGCTATTGTCAATGTCAATCAGTATTACAACCAATGGGAAGGCGCAGATGTCTTCACCAAACAGTACGTGGGGGTGTATGCCATTGTGATTAACTGATGGCAATAAAGCCTTCAGATTGGTTCAAATAAAGATTGACAGGTGCGTTATCTAATCAGCGTGGGATTTTGGGGTGTATCCCTTTCTCATTGGTTCACAATTGGCGTCTTCTCATTGGCTGAATTTGATAGACAGCGTTTTCAGCCAATCAGAAGCTGCCATTGCCAATTTTATTCTGGAACACTCCGTAGGAAGTGCACGAGGATGCCGGAGACATCGCGGGGAGGTAAGTATAATGTAGATTGTGTTTATTTTACTTGGTTTCATGTTTATGTATGTGTGCTAATGTAATGTTTTTTTTTAACAGGTGCCGGGCCACAGAAGCAAAGATGGAGGACGTGACATGCTGGAAAGGTGAGTAGAATAATTTGAATGTTTAGAATGTTTATTTATTTTATGTAAACGTGTTGTATTAATTTTTTAAATCTTTTTTTACCCTAGGTTGGTGATCTGAAGAAACATCTCAAAGGTAAGTGGTCTTAATTATTTTATTGTAGCTTAGAATTAGGGTTGCTATATAGAGATAGCATCTATTGTATATTAGATAGATAGGGGGATGTATAGTACATAGATAGTATTTATTGTATATTAGATAGATAGGGGATGTATATTAGATAGATAGTATTGTATATTAGATAGAGGGATGTATATTAGATAGGGGGATGTATATTACATAGGGGGATGTATATTAGATATGGGGGGAAATGTATTTAATTGTATTGTATTGTATTTAATTGTATTGTATTGTGTTGTATTTAATTGTATTGTATTGTATTTAATTGTATTGTATTGTATTATATTGTATGTATTATATGTATTTCCTTTTCAGGTGTTTAATTTTTTTTTTCTGTAGTGGGGGGGGGGGGGTTGTAATGTATTTTTTAATTTCCTGTAATGTTCCTTTTTTTAATTTTTGTGACTTAGGTTTTTTTTTCCTGTAATTTCCTTTTTTTATTTTTGGTGATTTTAGTTTTTTTTTATTTTATGTAATGTAGATTTTTGATGACTTTAATTTTTTTTATTTCTGTAATTACAGTGGTGGGGAGGGGGTTTTCAGGGGGTAGGTAGGTAGGTAGTGTTACTGTAGAGGGTGTTTAGTTGATATTTAATGTTTTATTGAGGGGGTATAGTGCAGTGTAGTGTTTATACTTAGTGTCATGATGGTCCTTGAGGACCGTCATGGCACTTATGTGGTTAATGTTGGGTTGTAACAGGCCTATAATGGATATAATATACCCTTATGGGACTGATGGGGTTAAATAAAGGCTTATGAGGGTCTGGATAGACCCCCATAAGTGACCGGGTTAAAATGGTATAGTGCACTTTGGATCATGAGTGTCCTGGATGACCCTCATGGCACTTATAGTGTTATTACATGCAATCATTAGTGTGTTAGAGGGGTCTATATAGTTGAGGCACACAGTACACTCACATTGTGTGGCAAACAGCATTTCAACACTTTCTTTTATTGACCGTCATTTTTTGACGGGCAAGTCGCTAGTGTTTTATATTTTTATTTGTGCCATCTTTCATAGGCTTTTTGTTTAAGTCTCTTTTGTTGAACACAGCTCAGATTTTTTAAATGCTAATATAGGTCTCAATTTCAATCTTTTGAGCAAGCACTGACAGTGCAATATTGTATGTAATATAGAACCTATTTAACACAATCCCTCTAAATTTCAGTGCCTTAGGACAGCACTACTGAATAGGCTAAAATCAGTTGTGCAATCAAGTTACGGTGATCAGTAACATTTTAACAATGCTTCACACATGTAACATACTATGGGTTATCCAGTTTTTGCTCCCCAATCCTACACATACTGAACACCCCCCATAGAGCCAGAAAAATGCCTCTAAAAATTAATCAAGCATCAGATCTTATGCTATTATCTGTATAAAATCTCAACTGAGTTGGATATAACAATTGATTTCTTATATCCAACACAATTGAAGGGTTAATTGAGTCGTATTAAAGACTGATTTCTAATATCCAACACAATTGAGACCCCCATGCCACTTAAATAATAACACCATGGCATAGAGGTCCTTAAAGGATCTCAGTGACACCTAATAATTAATCCCTACCACGTTGTGGTGGAGGGGCTTGTCTACTTCAATGAAGCTGTGAGCTATACCATGCAGGATCACCCAAGATGGGCTGGTCATAACAGAGAGGTCAGACAAATTGCCGTCCACTGGAGAAGGAACCTGCAACCCCCTCCAATAATGTTGCTAAGACTAACATTATAGACAAGCAAAACCAGAGACATAATGATAAGGCACCGGAAGATGAGCCCCCCAGGTCTGAAGGTGCCTATCACATTACTGAAGAAGAGCGGAGTGCAAGTATAAATAGCACCAGATCTAATTAAGTGGTTGGGCCAAAACAGAAAGGGCACTCAGCTGCTTATGTGTCTGGAGGGGAAAGGAAGGTCTGCTGCTGCGAAGAACAAAGGTATATGTAAGTGAGGTGGGTTATGAATGCATCCGGTAAAATGTATCATAACCCACATAGCAATATGTTTGCATAAAAACATACAAACCATTTTTGCAATATATTAAAAAATGTGCTGGGGTGATGTAGGCACCCCCAGAAACTGCAATTTGCATAATGAATATCTAATTCTTAATGAGATATCCAATATGCAGCACACGCTGATTGGCTAAAGGAAAGGAAAGTGTCTGAAATCATGTGACTTCCCACAGTAGCGCAGACTACAGGTGCTAACTCAGCATGCCTGCACAATCCCGAGACCAAAAGGAAACATTGTATAAGTTATGCTAATTATCTGTGGGAATTTCAGGGGGTGTCAACATTGAGAGAAAACTCTTTGCAAAAGCAAGAAATTCAGCAAACTTCAGGCTAATGGTTTAACTGTTTAGTTTGGAATTTTTTTTTTCTTTTTTTTTACTATACATTCTCCTTTATCAGATACATTAATAACCCAGGATAGGAACCTAGAATGTCAGAACTATGAACCAAGGCAAACTGGACAAGATCAAGAATGAGATTACAATGTTAAACGTTAAAGATATTCAACACTATAATACATATAACACCAAGAAAATATGTTATTATGATCATAGGAGATTGGAATGCTAAAGTAGGAAACCAAAAGACACCTGGAATAACTGGCAAATTTGACCTTGGAGTACAAAATGAAGTAGGTCAGAGATAAGTAGAATAATTCTCTGGTCATAGCAAACACCCTTTTCCAACAGCCTCTGAGATGACTCTACACATGGAAATCATCAGATGGTCAATATAGATATCAGATTGACTATATACTTTGTAGCCAAAGATGGAGGAGCTATATATAATCAGCAAAAAAAAAGACCCGAAGCTGACTGGGGTTCAGACCATGAGCTTCTTATTGCAAAATTCAGAATTAAACTGAAGAAAAAGGTAGTGAAGATAAGAAACTATTTGTCCAAATGAATGCACAATTCCAGAGGATTGCAAGAAGAGACAAGGAGACATTCTACAATGAGCGATGTAAAGAGATCGAAAAAGATAACAGAATAGGTAAGTCAAGAGTTCTCTTCAAGAAAATCAGAGATCTTAAAGGAACCTTTCATGTCAAAGTGGGCTTGATAAAAGACAAAAATGATGGGAATTTACAGAAGAATATCAGACAAAGAAGAGGTGCAGGAATCAACTGAAGATCTATACAGGAAGGATCTTAATAGCAGTGATGACCTTAAAAATGTGTCCAATGAGCTGGAGCCAGAGATCTTGGAAAGCGAAGTGAGATGGGCCCTAGGATACCTTGCTGATAACAAGGCTGCAGGAGTTGATGAAATCCCAATTGAACTATTCAAAATTCTACAGGATGATGCTGTGAAAGTGTTACTTGCTTTATGCCAAGAACATTGGAAAACTCAACAACGGCCAATAGACTAGAAAAGGTCAGTCTACATCACAACCCCAAAAGAAGGCAGTACCAAAGAGTACTCCTCTTATTAAACAATTGCACTAATTTCACATGCCAGCAAGTTAATGCTTAAGATCCTTCAAGCTTGACTCCAACAACATATGGACCAGGAACTAACAGGTGCAAGCCGGGTTCCACAGAGGAACAGGCACAAGATATCAAATTGCCAATGTCCGATTGATAATAGAGAGAGCAACAGAGTCCCAGAAGACACATTTACTTCTACTTCATAGAGTATGAAAAAATAGCAAACATAAAATATGCGTCCAAGTGCTTAACACTCAATACTCAAAAATTAAAAAGAACTATTTTATTAAATCAATTAAAAAACTTATAACACATGCCACATAACATTAACTGCAGGATCACATAATTGAAATACACAGGAGGTCAAAAAATGACCATAGTAAAGGTCAAAATACAAGACAATAATTACCCAATTGCTAAAAATACAGATTGAATATATATTCAAAGTTGCTTGAATGGGAGTACAAGAATGACACTAAGAGGGTCTATGTGTAATATCCTAATTAACAAAGGTTTCAACATGAACATATATTCAAAATAACAGTGGAGGGGGAGGTTAATATAGTCACCAACAGTCCTATGTCTCATCCTGGTGACCTCCTATCTGGAAGGCTATGGTGTGCCCCAGAAGCTGACTATTCCATAAAATAAGGGTATATACGTACATGCAATCCTATAAACGGCAAGAAATTCTTGAAACAGTTAAAGAACCTGCAGAGAGATAAGGTTTTAACCAAAAATCATATACATAGCTAAAAACAATGTCTTTTTAGCCTAATAAGAGATCACCTCTGTAGGGGTAGTGAAAATAATTAAAGCACTCCTAGACCATTGCATAAAGTGAAAAAATGTAAATACATACATAATAATGCAAACAATCCCAGCAATAATCACATAACAATGGGTTCAACAGTGTTTACATGTTTAGAAAGCATTGCATGTGATATGACTAAACAATTATAGTCATAAAAGAGTATAAGGAATTATGTGCTAGAAACGGGCCACTGTTGGTAAAAATCACATTTTTCAAGCAACTTTGAACATATATTTATTCTGTATTTTTGGAAATTAGGTCATTATTGTTTTGAGCTATGCTACTAAAGCCTTTGTGTGTGTGGATTATAACAAAAGTTGGAAGTTCTTAAAGAGATGGGAGTACCAGATCATTTTATCTGCCTCCCAAAGAATCTGTATGTGGACCAAGAAGCCACATCAGAATGGAACATGGGACAACAGTATGGTTCAAGATCAGAAAAGCTGTGGGACAAGATTGTATATTGTCACCTTATTTATTTAACTTATACACAGAGAACATCATGTGTAAGGCTGGGCTGGATGAATCCAAAGTCAGAATTAATATTGCTGGAAAAAATATCAAAACCCTAGATATGTGGATGATACTACTCTGATGGATTAAAGTGAGGAGGAACTAAATAACTTACTGATGAGGGTAAAAGAAGTGCAAAATATAGCCTGCTGCTAAACTTTAAAAATACAAGACCATGGCAAACAGCAGTTCCTGGAAAATAGATGGGGAAGAAGTACAGGCAGTGACAGATTTTATTTTCCTGGGATCCAAGATCTCTTTAGATGGTGACTGTGGCCATGAAATTAAAAGACATTAGCTTCTAGGGAGGAAAGCTATGGAAAGCTTGGACAAGATAGTAAAAAGTAAAGCTTTTACATTATCACCAAAGGTCTGCATCGAAAAAAGTATGGTATTCCCAGAAGTAACATACGGATGTGAGAGCTGGACCATAAAGAAATCTGAGCACCATAGAATTTATGTGTTTGGATTGTAGTGTTGGAGAAGACTGCTTAGAGTACTTGGACTGCAAGAAGATCCAATAAATCAGTAGTTCAGGAAATTAGGTTAAACTGTTCAGTGGAAGGTTTGATCATGTGGCTAAAGCCCAGATATTTTGGCCATATCATGAAAAGCCAGGATTCCCTACTAGACTCTGTTGCTGGGAAAGATTGAAGGCACAGAAAGAAGGAAACAACAGAGGCAGAGATGGATAGATGAGGTCACTGAAGCAATGAATATAAACTTGATGAAGTTCAGAGGAGCAGTGATTGACAGATGTACCTGGCATGCTGCTGTCCATTCGGTCACAGAGAGTCGGACACAATTGAATAACTAAACAACAATAAGGGTCCCCTATAATCATCTAAATATAAACATACACAGATATGGTTGCATAAGATATTGTTATATAATAGTATCAATTTAACTGTAGTTTTCTATGGTAGTATATTTAGACCTCCATGGTATAAAGTGGTAAGTTTAGATACCATGGGCTAATGTTAGGATGCCATGGAGATTTTTAAGGACCCCATGTTGTTAGGGATTAATTGTAGAACAGACCCCCCATAAGGAGTTTATTTTAGATACCATGAGGGATCTATGTAGATGCCCTTGGTATGAAGGGTTAACAATTAGTATGGGGTTCATTTTAGATGCCACAGAGGTCATGTAATTATCTATGTATAAGGATTAATTAGTTGTGCAACAGAGGTCCTTTAAGGACCTCTGAGGCATAGTACAGTTATTAGGAGCTACAAGGGTTATTATATGCCACGGTGTTTCTTACATAACCTCCATGGCATAGCAGGTTAACATTAGGTGCCATGGAGGTCCTGTAAAGATTTGCATTACATATATACTAATGATAGGTGCCATCACAGGGCTCTCAATGAGCGCCTTTGGCGCTCATTGCAAGCCTCCTCCACTTGTGGCGTTCATCGTGAGCCCCACAACAAGTGCCTTCGGTGCTCATGGTGTGGCTCAAATGAGCGCCTTTGGCGCTCATTGCAACCCTTTCCTCCCACCTACTGTACGCTCATTGCAGGTTTCGTTAATCTGCAAGTTTTCAGCTTGGGAATGCCATGTGTGTCTTTCCACCATCTCCCTCCATCCCTTCCCTGTGTCTTTCTCCTCTGTGTATCTGCTGAATGTTTGCGTGGCATGCACTGACTGCCGTTGGTTTTATTTTCAAAGTCCTGCGTGCCTGGCGTTGTTGGTGTAAGTGTTACTGTCTTTGCCATTGTGTATTTTCTATTTTCGTCAATTTTTATCTCGCTTTGTCGATTTTGTATTTATTAAAAACCCCAAATATAGCTCAAATTTGCTTGCAACCTCACTCCCAGGCTTTCTGGCTCTCAACCTGTGCTGTGTGGGAGTGTGTTATTATTTTTGTTAAATTATGTTTTTTGTTTTTCGTGTTTTAGAGTTTCACGATTAGGTCGCATTTGCGACCATCGCAGTCGCATGCCTCAACTGCTTGCCTCACGTTGCGAGGCTCGCAGTTGCATTAAACTGCTTGCTGCCTGTCCTGAATGCCTCAACTGCTCACCTCATTGCAGCCTAAGTCCCATATGCCTCAACTGCTCGCTTTGCTAGGTGAGCAGTGTAATGTTCGCCTTCGTGGTCGATGGCATGCCTCACTTCACGAGGCTCGCAAAGCAGGACCTACATCATAAGCGTTTCGGACACTGACAACTATATATGTGATACCTTTCAATCGCTTCTCCATTTGCTGTTTTCTATAGGCTGTGGCACATTAAGAAAATATGCAAAATTGTGATGATTGGTATAATCCAACCCCCTCAATATTACTGACAAGAGTATGGTTTACTGATGACGGTGGGATACATAATATTGAGAGGGAAACGCATTGAATATGCGTGTAACTTACAGAAAAAAGCTCCCACAGCCCAAGTTACATAGCAACGCAATTTGCATAGCTCAAATGAATGAGGATCTATATTAGCTAAGTTGAGAACAAGTATGGCATTTAAGTGACTACATTTTAAATAACAACATTTATATTTTAACACAATTCTGTATGGTGGGCTTTCAACAGCTTAGATAACCGAGACATACAGAATTTGTTTAAACTTTATCATTTGGAAAAAAGTAGGAGTAATCACAACCGATGTGGCTTGAAATGATTTAAAGATGAATATAAGGAATACAAAGCAGGCATTTAAGTTATAGAAGAAAGAAGAGAGGTAGCCTTTCTTGTGTATAAGGAGTATAGCAAACCATGCAAAAATATATGAGAATTAATAAAATAGAAAATGAAAAGTTAATTGCAAAGGAGATTATTATGGGAAAAGACTAGGAAAGAAAATATTGGAACCATAAGATGTGAAACAGCCCAACTGATAAAGAGCGACTGGGAAAAGGCAGATGTGCTATGTAAATTATTTTCTTCTGTATACACAAGGGAGGTACCAGTGGTAAGGATCATACACCAAAATTGGGCTACACTACATTCACCAAACAATTGGTTAACACAGGAAGAAATCCAAATGAGGCTGAAAAAAAAATAAGAGGAAGCTCTCTTCTGTAGCAGCCGAACCATTATATCTAATTTAGAAAATACTCACTCTCCATAGGCTTGGTAACAGATGGCTGGAGAAACGCAGATGTGATAACTATATTTAAGAAGGGAGCAAGGGAACTTTAGATCTGTAAGCTTTAACGCTGCAGTGAGGAAGCTTTTTGAAGGTTTCATAAGGGATAGTATTCAGGAATTTATTATGATCAAGAAAATAATTAGGAGTCAAAATTGATCTATTAAGAAGGTTTGGAGGAACTTTGATTAAAACAACAGTAGATGTAGAGTTTTTGGATTTTTCAAAGACTTTTGATACAGTGACACTTGGAAGACTAATGTGCAAAATAAGGGATACAGGAATTGAAGTAAATATCTGCTCAAGGATTGAGAACTGGCTAGGAAAAAAAAGGCAAGCAGTTTATACTCCTGATGGAACATATTTTGGGGTATCAGATATTGAATGGGAATTCTTGAAAACAACCACCTATGCCAAGCTGCATCTGACAAGGTAAGTAAAATATTAGCATGCATAAAGAATGGTATAGAAGCTAGAGAAGCAAATATAATTCTGCCACTATATAAATCCCTAGTATACCCGCATTTAGAACATGGAGTACAATTTTGGGCACCACTTCATAAAAATGGAAATTTCAGAGCTGGTACAGAGAAAGGCAAGACAAATAATAAAATGAATGGAGGCACTAAGCTATGAAGAAAGACTAACCAAATGAAACTTATTTTCTCTAGAAAAAAGGCACCTAAGAGGGGATATGATTACCTTATATCAATTCGTCTGGGGTTCTTCACAATAAGGGTGGTTAGACTGTGGAACTCTCTACCAATGGAGGTTGTGACAGCAGAATCAACAGATAACTTTAAAAAGAGGTCAATTGTATTTTTGAATAACAATTGCATTCAGGGTTATTTTGGATAACTAGAGAAGGAGGAATATTGATCTACGGAATAATCCGATTGCCAGTATTTGGGGGCAGTTTTTTTTTATTCCTATGAGACAATTGGTAATGTTTCAATACTTTTTTTTTGCCTTCCCCTGTTAAATTGACAGTTAATCCACATATTATAAGGATCAGAGGAGATCTAAAATGGTTGTACTTAATAGAATAAATGTATTTTTTCAACCTCCATTACCATGTTACTATGTTAAAAATGGTAATACGCTTTGGGAGCTTTCCTGTTTCGGCTCTGCCAGTGGCGTACCGCAGCCAAGCCACTAGTTGCTGCAATGGTGCTACACCGAGGCTTTTTTTTAAGGGTTAGGGTCAGGGTTAGACTAAGGGTATAGGGTTAGGGTAGTGGCAGATGATAAGCTCTTCATAGTAAAGTAGCAGTGTGCTGTGTGTGACGCTATTTTAAAAAGTAAAGCTTATCATCTATCACTACCCCTATCTGTGGTAACTTGTCTTCCTTGAATGGTAATTCAGGACTTCCTCAAACAGGCCTTTGTAGGAGGGCTGAGAATCTTTACTTCCCTCCCACAATTGCTAAAGGAAGTCATGGACAGGATGTGATGTAAATGACATCATCTCAACTAAGGATATATCCAGGCAGGAAACTGGTGCTGTTTCCTGTTTGCTTGCTGGGTGGTGTTGGTGATGGTTGATGGTGGTGATGATGGAAATGGTCTAACCGTGGGTAAGATAAAGCGTTTGGGAAAGGGGATTATTATATAGGTAGATAGATTTAAAAAGGGTTGGTGCTCCGTGGGTCTGGCTGTGTGTTTATAATACATTTTTAGTATTGTGTTGTTGCCTTTTAATAAATACCTTTTAATGTAGACGAACCTTGTGTAATATTTATATATATTAATTTGGTGATACACCACATTTGGCGACCACGAATTTTAGACTTCTACAAAGGTTATTTATGAGGTAATATCACATTAATAGATAATCAGATTTATTATTATTATTTTTTTTTTTTTTTTTGGGAGGGGAAGGAAAAAAAGTACTTTGTCTAATTATCCTCTGCATGGGAAATCAAGTGCTGATTGTGTGTGGGGTCTAATTCAAGCCTCCATTTTTAATATATATCGTACTAGCTTCTGAGTTGAGTTTTGTTTGTACTAGCTTATTTTGATACATAAAACAAATATATATCATACAGGTTGTTTTTGTGGGTTTATCTGAGTTGAGTTTTGTTGTGCTTTTGACTATCAAAGTACAGGCTAGGCCTGCATTTGAATAAGGCTCCATGTGGCTTCTTTGTGTATTTAAATGATAATCCAAGCCTCCATTTTTAATATATATCGTACTTGCTTCTGAGTTGAGTTTTGTTCGTACTAGCTTATTTTGATACATAAAACAAATATATATCATACAGGTTATTTTTGTGGGTTTATCTGAGTTGAGTTTTGTTGTGCTTTTGACTATCAAAGTACAGGCATAGGCCTGCATTTGAATAAGGCTCCATGTGGCTTCTTTGTGTATTTAAATGCTAATTCAAGCCTCCATTTTTAATATATATCGTACTAGCTTCTGAGTTGAGTTTTGTTCGTACTAGCTTATTTTGATACATAAAACAAATATATATCATACAGGTTGTTTTTGTGGGTTTATCTGAGTTGAGTTTTGTTGTGCTTTTTACTATCAAAGTACAGGCTAGGCCTGCATTTGAATAAGGCTCCATGTGACTTCTTTGTGTATTTAAATGCTAATCCAAGCCTCCATTTTTAATATATATCGTACTAGCTTCTGAGTTGAGTTTTGTTCGTACTAGCTTATTTTGATACATAAAACAAATATATATCATACAGGTTATTTTTGTGGGTTTATCTGAGTTGAGTTTTGTTGTGCTTTTGACTATCAAAGTACAGGCATAGGCCTGCATTTGAATAAGGCTCCATGTGGCTTCTTTGTTTATTTAAATGCTAATTCAAGCCTCCATTTTTAATATATATCGTACTAGCTTCTGAGTTGAGTTTTGTTCGTACTAGCTTATTTTGATACATAAAACAATATATATCATACAGGTTAATTTTGTGGGTTTATCTGAGTTGAGTTTTGTTGTGCTTTTGACTATCAAAGTACAGGCTAGGCCTGCATTTGAATAAGGCTCCATGTGGCTTCTTTGTGTATTTAAATGCTAATTCAAGCCTCCATTATTTCAGGCGTGCATTTTAATACACTATAGGCTTCCATACCTTATACATTTTGGGTGTCTTGCATATCCTAGTTCGGGTATATCTCCTACCCTGCAGGCCTTGCTATTATATTTTAAGTTAATTAGCAAGTATTACCTTCACCATACTAAGGTAAGTATAATTAATCTATTTTTCTACATATTACACCTGGCCTACTGAATAGTCATCAACTATTGTTGGCTACTCAGAAGCATGCTACTTTAGTCGCAAATTGATTTGGATTCTTACTTGGGTGAGTAAAAGAGTAGGAATGTCTTTTCAAGGGGCCAAATACTTTCCCACAGAAGTGCGTGAGTACTTTAGGAAACATATTCAAAAACATGATGGTCCATATGAGCTTCCAGAGCCAGCAAACCCAGACAGTGAAAAAGAGAAGAGATTAATGGATGTTCTAAAACAAATTGTAAATAACAAAAAGTATAGAACAAAGAAGAGAAAAAGTTTGGTCACACAAGCTGTTGTAGCCACAATAGGAGGCCTAATAGACTTAGTTGTAGAATTACGGCAGCATAATTTGGAAACAACAAATAAAATGGAGGAAGCAATGGACAAAAGGGATTGTTTAAAAATTGCAGCTTTGAGAACAACTACAATTGTGGGGGAACTAGAAAGGGAGTTAGGGGAAATAGAGGAACAGAGGGATGCTTATGGAGTAAAAAATAACAGAACTTCAAAACATAATAATGGACTATAAAAATAAAACAAAGTTAGAAGGGATAAAAGGAGTCAGAGACATTGCCAAAATATATCCAGATCTGGATATGTTCGTGGCACAAAATAAAGAACCAGTGCCGAAAATGAACCAAGATAGAAAAGATTTCTTATGTTATTCTGTTCCACAAGTAGATACCATACCACAAGCACCAGTTATTGTTTCAGAATTATTTAATGCAAGGCAAACACCTACAGGATTTTCCATGCAGACTCGACCGATGTCTATGGCAGATAAAGACAATTTCCAGAAATGGTGGGGAAGTATGCCAACTAACAACTTTAATACGTTTACACATTGGTTTATGAGGGGAGCAGATAAAGCTAAAAAAGGAGGTCTTAACTTAGAGGAATGGACAGAACTGTTAGAATACGCTATGGGTCCTTTGGCTAGTAGACTATTGGGATTTAATAACAGTGTGTCTGATCAGGCAGGAAGAATTGCTGCAACTAATTTCTATCTACTTAGCATAGAGAAAGAAATAGCAAATATTACCATGAGGCCAATAGATGGTCCTAGAGAGGTAGCTCAAAGGATATTTTTTTGGTATACTCTACGACAACCTCAACAGCCTCTAGTGCTGGGCTCACCAGAACATATAGCAAAAGTAATGGAAGCCCTTCCCCGGGAGTGTCAAGAATTTATCAGGCTTTTTGATCCAACACCAACAGACTTGGAAATGGTACTAACTAGAGCTGATAAGTGGTGGATCAAGCATCCTTTCACAGAACAGGCCTGCTCTGTTTCAGCTGTAAGAACATTTAAGGTCGAGTCTGGTAGAGATATAGATGGTAAATGGAGAAACCAGACGTGGGATGTACCCCAGAACAAGAAGGATGATCAAAACTGGAGACCAAGACAGAACCTTGACAAAAGATGGAGAGATCCACCTAGGGACTATAGGAATAGGGATGGCAGCAACTGGAGGGCTAATCAGGAGGGAGAGAGAAACGGTAACATGGGCTATTGGGAACTCAGGAGACAGAAGGATAGGATAGAAGAGGAAAATCACATACTTAAAAACAAGGTAGCTGAGTCAGAGAGGAAATTGAAGGAAAGTGAGGCAAAGATGCAATATAGTGTTATAAAAGAGGGACGGAGTAGAAGTGAGTCACAATGACAAATCCCAACCCCTGCGCCTCAGCATCTCATTCACTTAGCTAATTTAACCATGGATGAGGCAGGTCGGCCTACCATTTATACAGTCATCGCAGGGGTAGGGGAAAATATGTTGGTAGATACAGGAGCAGCAGTTACAATGACCAACAGGGTCAAAAATGGGGATTCTTCAGTAAGTATTATGGTAGTTACTGGGAATCCACAGGAGGTTAGAGCAGGTCTAATTGATGTAGCAGTTGGAGGAAAAACAATACAAGTAGAAGCAATAGTGGGTTGGCCAGAGGAAATATTGGGAATAGAAGCTTTAAAAAAAGGAAATTTCATTGTAGATCTTGCCAATTTTTGTTTGTGGAAGACAGAAAAGGTGAATCAGGTAAGTACAGAGTTGACGAAAGGGGTTGTGCTCCCAATGGCATATATTGTCTCTCCGATAAAAAGTCTGGAAAAAAACAAACTGAAACTAGACGGACAACCAGAATGGCTGCAGAAGCTAATCCAAGACATACCTGTTTGGGCTACAGATAAATTAGACTGTGGATGAATGAAAGGAATGGTCTTGTTGGAAGGAGGAGACCCACAATGGCAAAAGCAATATCCAGTCCCAAGAGAATCAGTGGCATCAATCACTGAGATGATAGAAATGCTGGAGAGACGTGGAATAATTAAATCTGGAAATGGGTATGCATGTAACTCACCATGTTGGCCTGTGAGAAAAGCTGTGTTAAAAGGGAATGGAGATGAAAAAGCAGCCTCATCATGGAGACTTACCATTGATTACAGGGCCGTGAACAAACTTGCAAAAAGAATGGCCCCTGTTGTTTCTGTTTATTGTGAAATGATGTCCAAAATTTCACCAGAAATGAAAGTATTCAGTGTAATAGATGTGGCCAATGGATTTTGGTCAATTCCCTTAGCTGAAGAATGCCACTACCGGACGGCGTTCAACTGGGAGGGCCGACAATATGCTTTCACAGTATTACCACAGGGATATTGTGACTCCCCAGCTATTTTTCACACATACATGAAAAATGCATTGACAGCTTTCCCACGTCCAGATCGTATCATTCAATATGTTGATGATGTCTTCTTACAATCCCCGAACATGGAAGAACACAAAGAAGACCTGGCAATATTATTATAATGCATACTTGAAGCTGGACTTAAGCTAAATGGGGCAAAGGCACAATTGGCATGCCAGAAAGTCAACTTCTTAGGAGTAACTATATCAGGAGATGGACGATCAATTGATCAAGACAGGGCCAAAGTTATTGCTCAGTTACCCATTCCTACAGACCGTACAGCGCTCCAATCATTGCTTGGAATAATGGAATTTTGTCGTGAATTTACCCCACGATATGCTCAACTGGCACAACCCCTTTATGAACTCCTGAGAGCACAGAATTGGGATTGGACAGAGGAACACACATCAGCAGTACAAAAATTGAAGGCTGAACTAGGGAGTGCACCAACTCTGGCATCTCCAAACCATGAAAAAGAATTTAGACTATATCCGATTACAATGCCAGATTCACAAGGAGCAGTCATCACTCAACTGTGGGGACATGCAGAACGTCCAGTGGCTTTTGGATCTCAGATGCTGTCTGCCGTAGAGCTGAAATTTGGATGGTGTGAGAGATTGATCTTAGCAGCATACTGGGCAATTAGAAGATTTAAATACCTATTTGGCACACAGACAATAATAATCTGTACACATCATACTCCATTGCAGATCCTCAGACAAGGCAGCCTGGCAATCAGCCACATCAACAATGCCCGCATTCAGAAATGGACTATGGCACTGCTCGCTGATAACATTTCAACTCATGCCTTAAGAGAACCAAAAGAATGGGTGGCTGGAATTTGCATAAAGGGAGAAGCTCATGAATGCCAGATCTATCCTGAATCAACATGCCACGCGGTGTTCAAAGATGCCACTCATCTTGTGATGACCTCAGATCCTGTATGGTATACTGATGGCAGCTGTCACTATGCACAAGGAAAAAGAATATCAGGAATGGCTGGAGTAAAAATGTTGGGTAAAGATATCATAAAAGAATTTGGATTTAGAATCAAAGCATATTCAGCACAATATGCAGAACTGGCTGCAGTCATTGAAGTACTTCAGCAAGAGTCTGGAAGAAGTGACATATTGACAATTGTTTTGGATAGTGACTGGGTGTTCCGAGGCACATGCCTTCTGCTAAAATGGTGGGATAGTAACCAATTCCTTGCCACAGATGGATCCCCTGTTAAGTTCCAAGATCTATGGCAGATGGTAGAAAAGTTATCACAAAATTTCAAAAGAATTAACATGATCAAAGTACGGGCACATAAAAAGACAGGGCCACACCGAGAGGGAAACTACCTTGCTGACCGGTATGCAAAAGAGGCAGCTGTCCAAGCGGAAGACTGGAAACCACCCACAAAAAACACATTACAAATAGCTTCTACTACAAGGAGCAAATCTACATTTATTTCAATTAAGATGAAGCAACTGCAGGAATTACAAGATCAAGATGAGGAGCTAAAAGATATTCGGGAGAAATTACAAAAGGGAGAAGAAGTGATATACGGGGGCAAAAAAGTGATGGAGGAGCAAGGGCTAATATGTATATCAGAAACCGGGGAACCGATTTGGATTGTACCACAACAAGTGAGAAAAGACTTACTCCGATGGATACATGGATCACAAGCAGGAGGACATCAAAAGATCAGAGAAGCAAAAGAGAGGATTCGACATTTGGGATGGTGGATCGGGCAAAACAAGGATCTTGAAGAATTTGTGGATAGTTGTATTATATGTGCAAGATTTGACCAGTCCAACAGGAAAAGAAGGGGAGAATTAATGAGACAGACACTTGTAGGCCCATGGGAAAGAATTCAAATTGATTACACCGGACCATTGCCAACAACCACAAGAGGAAATAAATATATTCTCATGATAGTAGATAGCTTCTCAAGATGGATGATCGCAATCCCAACAAGAAACTGTACAGCACTAACCACAGCCAGGAAATTAGTAAGCGATGTACTGACAGTGTGGGGAATTCCAAAAGTCCTTGATTGCGACAATGGAGCGGCATTCATAGGAAATGTAATGAAGGAACTTTGTAGGATGGTGGGTATTGAACTGAAACACCATATCCCATACCATCCACAGGCAGCAGGTCAAGTTGAGCGAATGAATGGCACCATAAAAAGAGAGCTGAAAAAGCTGGTGGCAGAACATGGGCAAGCTTGGGACATATACATACCTTTAGTATGTGCCCGACTTAGATCAAGGCCCTGTAGATCAACAGGATTTTCACCGTATGAAATTTTAATGGGTAGACCAATGCCCTCCTGGAAAAACTGGATGACAATACCTCCACCTGTAGCTTTACAAACCGCTGCAATCACAGATCAATGGGTAAAGGAGTTGGCCACACACTTGGAAATTGTTCATAAATCTGTGGCTGTGGAAGATGAAGAACAATACCAACATCGAAAGCGATGGTATGATGCAGCTGGGGATCTGACATCATATGAGGCAGGGGACAGAGTTATGGTGCAGAATCAAGATGAACACCTTCCTTGGGGAAGAGCAAAATGGAAGGGACCATATACTGTAGTAGATAAATTAGGGACCTCTGTATACTTGATTGATCACGCAGAGAAAGGAGAAGTCTGGCTGCATGCATCACAGCTTAAAAGATTTAGGAAGGACAAAATATGGAATAGAGGTTAAGTACAAATTGAATAAATACATACACATTGTTTTTTTTTTTTTATTATTTATTTATTTATTTTTTTTCTTCTGTTTGTGTATGTATATGTCTCTAATGCTGTTTTTATTTTTTATGTATATATTTCTAATGATGGAATCTAGTGTTCCCACAGAGCAAGGCTGTATAAGAATGAAGATGCGTGTCAACAGAAGATTGTGGTGGATCTTTGTTACAGGATGGATAAGTATAAGCTGTATCACAGTAGGAATGGGGAGACAGGCAATAAGGCCAGAAGATACCGCAAATAAGGGAAAGAGTTTGAAAAGATTGGAGTTACATTATGTTCAAGCAGATAGATTTATTTGGCCCAGGGAATTGGAAGTAAAAGAGGGTGGAGGGTTACAAGTAAACATTATTTTGCCACATAATAGTACCAGGGGATTAGCTCTTAGAGCTCCAATAAAAAGTATAGAGGGACATAACTGGGAATGGGTTATAAGATATGGACAGATAATGAATACAGGAAACTTTAAAGGAAGGACTAAAATAACAACAAAGGTACAAGGGAGGGTTACAAATATTACAGTAGTAGTGAGTAACTTAACATTAGAAGAAGGTGGAGAATGGGACGCTGCAGTTATAGCTGCCCAGCCTGATCTAGAGGAATTCTGCAATTTTGATACTGGAAAGGGGTGTGTTCTAACAATAGATGAAGTATTTGTCTCGGTAAAGGAGCTGCAACGTTGTAAAGATCAGAAGAAGGTACCATGGCCAATAGGCGGATTGGTGGTGGTACCAACACATGAAACAGTTGTGCAAGGGGTTGGGTGGACTTACTACCCAATAATTCTAAATTTTAATGATTTTTCTATTCCTCCAAAGTGCCCGGAATCACAGCGGCAGTGGTTTAAGCAAAGTATACAAGAGACCATCATTGAGTGGACCGGAGCAGGGAGTCGAGAAAAACGGGACACACTTGCAGCCCTTTTAGGAGGAGTCGGAACTGGATTGGGAGTTTGGAATTCAGCAGACATCATTGGACTGAACAGCAGGATAAACTCCCTTACTGATGGCATGGGACATGCTATGAAAACAGGTGGAGTAGCTGACTCCCTTATAGTGAGTAGACTGACAGACAATGTTGATGACATACACACCATTGCCAACAACCTGCATCTAGTTGAGGAAAATATTGCTTCCATTGCTAACAGCATTAAGAATTAAATAGTGGGAACTGCCATTTTCTGTTCTATGATTGGAGGAAAGCTGTTGGCAGATTTAAAGGAAACTATTAAAGACATCCAGGAAAACAAGTGGGCAAGACAAATCAATGCAACAAGGATTATCACGTCATTGAAAAGAAAAGGAGTGGACATCACTGAGGACAATCTCAAATACAGCTATATTGAAGGCCCAGATCAATGGATGCCAAATGGACTACAATCTGGGACAATAGGACTAATCCTGGCAATTCCCCGTTGGGAGGGGCAGGCAGAGCAACTGAACTTTATACATAGCATTGGCACGTTAAGTGATGGAATCTACAAGCAACACTTCCCATCAAAAAGACTGGCCACTATTACAGGATTGGAGATGGATGAAAGCTGTTGCAGGAAATCTCAACACCGATGGCTGTGCAGTTGTGTTTGGGACAAAGGAGCTGAGGAGGATGGCTGGGTGCAGTTGATAAAAGAAAACCTGGTGCAAGAGGTGATCCGCATAGGGGACATCGCATGCTTTATCGGCCACTCTGAATATAGGACAGTTGATGAAATATGTTTGGTGGAAGAAGGGTCTTGTATCATGGTAACCACTACTATACATGTAGGAACTCATAAACTATTTCCATCAAGAAACCTTACCACTGAAATGATCAATTTTACTGCAAATGCAGATTGGACAAATTTGACAATGAAGCTTTTTCCCCCAATTCCAAAGCTTACCCTGGAACTTCATGAGTTAGTAAAACGTACCAAACAACAACTACACCCCATCAGCTTACTGCTGGAACAACAGAAAAAGGAAATAGAAATTACTACAAAAAACGTTGAGCATCCCTGGTGGGGAATTCTTACCAATGCAGAGACACATCCAGTCCTACGAACACTGTCGCTGGTACTCATGTTCATTCAAGTATTAACGATACGAACGATAATATACTTTTGTGTGGCAATGAAACAAATGAGGAAGAAACTTGCAAGGAGGATATATAATAATGAAATTTAAATGTTTTAATTTTTAATTTTGTGTCTTTTTTCTCTTCTTTCTCTCTCTCATACATTCTTCAATAAAGTTTTACATTGCACATACATAAACATTTATCACACACTCTCACCTAAATTCTATAAATTCTGTTTTTTGTGTAATATGTGGATTGACAGCCATAGGAAAGTACAGGAGAACTTATGTCGCTGAGGGAACTATTCCGGAGGGACGGTGGGTTGAATTTCTCCTGTATATCAGGTTTTTGCTCCCACTAGGTTCTCCTGTACTAGAGGGATAACTAGAAAACTGAGCAACATAGAAGACGAAAAAGGGAGGGAATGTGGTAACTTGTCTTCCTTGAATGGTAATTCAGGACTTCCTCAAACAGGCCTTTGTAGGAGGGCTGAGAATCTTTACTTCCCTCCCACAATTGCTAAAGGAAGTCATGGACAGGATGTGATGTAAATGACATCATCTCAACTAAGGATATATCCAGGCAGGAAACTGGTGCTGTTTCCTGTTTGCTTGCTGGGTGGTGTTGGTGATGGTTGATGGTGGTGATGATGGAAATGGTCTAACCGTGGGTAAGATAAAGCGTTTGGGAAAGGGGATTATTATATAGGTAGATAGATTTAAAAAGGGTTGGTGCTCCGTGGGTCTGGCTGTGTGTTTATAATACATTTATAGTATTGTGTTGTTGCCTTTTAATAAATACCTTTTAATGTAGACGAACCTTGTGTAATATTTATATATATTAATTTGGTGATACACCACACTATCCTGAACCCTAAACGTGCACCCTAACCCTGAACATTAATAGCCTTATTACATTGTGATTCAGCCACTTGAATAGGGCTCTATAAAAGCACATAGATTTTTTTTACAGAAGTTTTTAGTTGGTGAACTTCTATCCAAAAGCAACATCTTCACTAACTAAAAATGTCTGTAAAAAAATATGCTATGTGCTTTTATAGAGCCCTATTCAATTGGCTAAATCAAAATTTAATAAGGCTGTAAGTCTAGCCCTCACAGAATAAATTGAAAACATTTTTGTTGCAGCACACCTAATGGCAACTGCATGCCCCTGCTGGCGGGGAAGACATAGGAAATATTCACATTTTTACTTCTTAAATGGAAAAATCCTAACATGCAGTCAAATATATTTTAAGATTTGTTTTCCTTGTAACAAGTTTTTAATCTTTCTGAGTATGTTTTTTATTACTTTGACAATGTCAATATCCTAATTATTTCCTTTCCTTCCTATAATTACAATGCTATAATTAGTTAAACAGCTGTGATGTAGAATACATTATTGATACAACTGAGAATTAAGGTTTTCCAGATAATTAGAGAAAAATATTATTTTTTTAAGGCACTCTTCATAAAATTTTGCAGAGTAAAATGTAACAATTAATTGTTAGTTCTGTGTCCTGTTGACTTTGCTAAATGAGAAGCTGAGATGTTCTTAATAGTATTGTCTGTTTGATGAGTATCAAGAACAATGTGGTATAATCACTAAAGTGGATATAAAACTAATATGCCGATCTAGTCAACTACTTCTATTTACCTACAGCCTTATTAAATTGTGATTCTACAAATTTAAAAGGCCTCTATTTAAGCACACAGCATATTTTTTTACAGAAGTTTTTAGTTAGTGAACTTCTATCCAAAAGCAAGGTCTTCACTAACTAAAAACTTCTGTAAAAAAGCATATGCTATGTACTTATATAGAGCCCTTTTAAATGTAATAAGGCTGATAAATCATATCCCAGGCATTGCTGAAATCTGTTACTGTGTTCTTACTTTCAAATTCCACTAAAAGCTTGTTCCAATTTAATTTAATGCAGCCCTACAAGAAGTTTAAAGAGATCTCATAATTAAAAAAATTTTATTAATGAAAATACAAAACATACAAAGATGTACAATCCTGCTTAACAATTATATCCCAATATCACAGTGTAATCAATCAATACATTAGTACTCCTTAGTTGGGATGTTGTACTTTACATACAATACAATACAAAAATAAAAATAAAAAAGAATCTGTGCTTGTCAGGGACTCACAGCTGGAGGAGGGAAAGAAGAGATATCTCTTTGGGGACAAAAACATTTTAATAAATTAAACGTCTAAAACTTTAAGTGTATCCCAAATTTTCCATTTAGTTTTATCTTTTTTATATAAACTTAGGGATAGCAGATATAAATCAAAGTCTTGTTTATGCGCTATAGTAATAATCATTTCTTTACAAGTTTGAATTTTTTCCTGCCTCCAATTTCTCACGATTAACCATTTAGATACCACTAGAACCTGAATGATGAAGGCCTGAGATTGCAGGCTGAGTACAGCAGGAAGAATATGAAATATAATACTTTCAGAATTAAGAAAGATCTTTTTATTAAAATAATTAGATATTTGATAGGAGCACATCTTCCAAAAAGCCTAAACAAATGGACTTTCCCACCATATTTGCAAGTGGGATCTTACCTGACCACAATTTATCCCACATCGTTTCACATTTTTTAGTTTGAGTAAATTTACAAACTTTTGAGATCACTAAGTACCATTTATTAAGAGTTTTGAAGAAGACTTTTCTATATGCAGAATTTCTTATGTACTTGTCGGTGTTCCTAAAGGCTTACTGTTTCTTCTGGCCATACCATATTTAAATCTTTCTCCCATGATTCCATTTTGGACATTTTACCATGTTCAAGGGTTAACTTCAAGATACTAAAACATCTAGTTTCTTGTTATTAGAAGTTTTTCAAGAGATTTAATGGGATGGATGGATTTGGGATTGATTTTGTGATCGGATATAGCAGATTTTAATTTAACATAATCCAACCAATATCTCTTGGGAAGGCCAAATTCTGTTGTTAATTGGTCAAAATTGATCACCATCTATATAGAGGTTCTTTAAATAAACAATTCCCCAGTTGGTCCACTGCTTAATTGTTGTTGCTAAACGTTCTTTTGTAAATTGATTTAATGGCAATATATGACATGGAAAGGATACTAGGTGATATCTATCATTTATTTCCCTCCAAAAGTGTAAAATACTATTTACAACCCCTGATCTTTCATCTAGTTCTTTTTTAGATGGGCCAAAGAAAATTAGTCTCTTAAGATCCAACCCTGCTACCATATGATTTTTAATGTGGCTCAAAGAATACTTGTCAATAGGGTCATACCATCTCACTATAGGAGACACCATAGTTGCTTCAAAATACAATTTTAGACTTGGGTAGCCAATGCCCCCTTTATTGAAGTGCCTAAACATAATTTTTTTTTTAACTCTCACATGTTTATCTGTATGTATATATTTGTCAATTAAACATTGATTTATTTTTTAATAAGTAATTTGGAAGCTTTAGGGGAATACAACAAAATAGGTAGTTAATTTTAGGGAGTAGAGTCATTTTTGTTACTGCTATTCTTCCAGCAAACAAAATGTTATTATGTTTCTATTCAGCTAGTAACACAACCCATTTTTCTATATAACTTATTGTAATTATTGTTAATCATTTCTTTGAGATTGTTGGTAAAGTCTATTCCAATGTGTGTTATCTTATCAGTTTGCCATTTGAATGGATAGCTATGATACAAGGTATTTTTTTCTTGAGGTGGAGTATTCACTAACAGAGCTTCTGATTTTTGCATATTTACCTTATGGTTCGATATTATACTATATTTATCTGTCACCTTTTGTAATGCGGTTAAAGACTACACCGGATTGGTTATGCAAAGAACTAAATCGTCGGCAACTAAAATTACCTTGTGTTCCTTATTTATTTTAATACCTTTTATTTCTGCATAGGGTTCCATCATTAAAGTGAATAACAATGGGGAAAGGGGACAGTCCTTTCTTGTTCCATTCATAATCTGAAAAGGATTGGATTTAAAACCTGGTCCTACAACAGAGGCAGTAAGATTAGATTATAGAGCTCCTATGGCTTTCTTCCCAAAATCACCCATGCCATAACCTATACATTTATTTTGATTATTATTAGGAGCATAAATATTCATTATTGTATATTTGTGTTTATTAATTTTGCCTATCCACAGTATAAATCGTCCCACAGAATCTATTTTGACAAATTCCTCTAAGAGGTTTACATTTTTGTTAAAAAATATAGAAACCCCCTGGGCTTTTTTTTTTTAAAGGTAGAATTGTAGCTTGTTTCATAAACATTGTCTTGAAAATGACGGACTCTATTGTGTTTCCAATGGGTGTCTTGTATTCAAACTATGTCTTCTTTTCCTTTTTTGAAACTTCTGAAAGCTGATAATCTTTTTTCCAATGTGTTCAAACCCTGAACCTTGTGAATAATAGTTTTCAAAGCCATTCAATCATGTAAGTAATTTTATCATCTATCCCTCCCCTGCCTCGACCAAGATCCCTGACAAGCACAGATTAACAACATAATGCAACATACACAACAAATCAACTTCCCATTATCTTTGGTAGGGAAAATCCAATTTAGCATGTCTTACCTGAGAGCCTTGATTCATCGGGGCAAATTAGAGAGACATGCAGAATTGATAAACTGAATTCAGTTAAAAATATCTAGGCAACCTAATGTTGCTGGAGAGCATAAAGTGCCTTAAAAACCTTTATAACTTGACCACCGTGTTCCTCCTTCTTCTTAACTGTGTGTTCCGCACCTACTAGAGCTGATAACTTCTCCCTGGCTGAGTTAATAGTACCATCCGGGACCTCGTTCCTTCCGTACCTTTTCCACTCCAAGAGGGGAATACCTCCAAGAGGGTTTAAATGTCAGCTTTTAACCTGTCATAGCATCACGTATGGGTCACTGCTGTGCTGGTATTGCCCTCCAGCGTTCAGAGACCATTAGCCCAATTAGATCACATCTAATCACTTCCTGGGGGTGGCATCATTCCTCCAGTTACAATTTATAATTACATTTTAATGGTATAAAAATAATTCAGTTCACACAAAGAAAAACAGTACTATCAATCAACACAGGCTAATAAATGTAAACTGGTGTATTTAGCCTTAGCATCAATAACTTTATAAGGAATGAGATAGAAACTAGCCCCACATTGATGAGGTTCAAAAGCACTGTTATAGGTTAGTTGACTCATACATATCCAGACTGTGCTATGCTCAAAATTTGCCCTATAATGACAGACATATGGTAAAAAAGGACCATATTCATGTTTTGGAGTAAAGATGTCCCTGCCCAAATCCTTTGAAATCAACGGGAACATTGTATTTTTTGAGACTATGACAATGGATTTCAGACCTGTTTTAGACATATAAACCAGATAAGAGTATTCTTTTGCTTACTGTACTTTATACTGGAAACCCATATTTCTCAATATTCCTAATAACTTGCAATAGGTGATGCCAAAACAGAGCAATGTCCTATAATATTTGTGATGCAAAGGACTGGACAATTACCTTCCTAAACTGACATGGAAAACAAATGAGATTCAGATCACTTTGTACTTTGATTGCTTATGTGGCACACTACATTTTTAATCTGTGTTTGATACATCTTTACTGTTATTATTCAATTTGTTTTCATTTTGCAAGTGTTATATTTAATGGGATGCTTATTTCTTGGACCAAAGTGTAATATGTCAAGAACACATTGAAATAACTAGAATTGCTTCATATTCCCGGTTTATCACCAAATTCCTCATCCTCTTTCTCACTTTATTTCTCATCCTTATTTCTAACCCAGTTCCTCCTGCCTTTATCTCTATCTTAGACACACCAGTCTCTGTTGAAGACGTTGACTAAAAAGGCCACTTTTATATACCAATTTCACTGATAATTTAAAAAGCATTTACCGCATTTTTTTCTTTGACAAGTGTCTCTGGAGTTTTAAAAAACACTGTTTTGTCAGGTTATTCAAGAAAACATGAGAATAGAACACAGGCAGGATAGAAAAGATGGAAAGGAAAATATAAGTACAGTAGACTCTCAGTTAACCAGAACTCAATCAACCAGAACTCTCAAACAACCAGAAAACAAATTGAATACTGTACTTTAAATAAAAATAAAATTTTACTAGGCTCAACAAATGCCAGTAGCCAAGTTGTCATGCCACAACATGCATATAGGCACCTAGATGTCATCCACTGCAAATCAATTTTATCTGGAAGCAGACAGGCATGAGTGTCTGAGCCAGTGAAGTGTTGGCGTTACATTCCCGTGGTTCAGCACTGCACCCTCCAGCCGAACAAACCTTTGTGTAAGTGAGGAGTGAAAGCTGTTTCTGCTTGAACAGCACTCACTGACAAATATACTTCGAAGAACATCCTATGTGCAGCTATACTAGGCCTCTTTTAATAGTGACTCTCAAGCAACCAGAAACTACATTTATCCAGCATCTATCAATCCTGTGGTTACCGGATAACTAAGAGTCTACTGTAAAACATATTTTAATTTTGTTTTATATTTGTGTATGACCGATCTTTAATTTGCTTTGTTTCAAGAAGAGAAGTCTATGACAATTTACCGTTCTTTATGTCTGCAATTCTAGATCTTTTGTGTATATGTAAATCTAAAATTGTAAAATAATATACTCACTTATTTGTATATAGATATATGTTTCCAACATGGTAGTGTCTGCAAGCTGACAGGAGCTGTCAATCGTTTGCTAATGATGACAATTTGTGCTGACAGTAGATAGGAACTGCATCTTTGGAACTGTTATTTTAATTTGTAAACAATTTGTCCATGCTTTCTTATTTGTATTAAGAAAAAAAAGTCTGAAAACAGTAGGAGTGTGAGAAATCTGACAACCACATGCTGAGGCATGGAGTCTAATGTGGAACAAACAAAAAGTCTAATAAACTGACACAGAAAACAGAGAAGTAGTAGACTGATATTACTAGCAAAAAAGTAATATTTTACAGTGTAAAAACAAATTCACTTGAATATTCACTTGAATTGTAATGTAAACTAGATGAGTGTATTTGTATAAAGATAATTGCTGCATGTGTATAAAGGGTACTATGTGAGACGCAAAAATACAAAATATGTGGTGCCAACCCTGGAGAAAGTACATTCACAAACTACATTTAGAACGGGGATTCTCCTCCCTCCTTTCCTTTTCCCTGCTACTTCCATCTTTCCAGACTAGTGCTCTGGGATAAAAGATGGCTGGTTTTATATTTATTCTTTCTTTAAGTAAAAGGGCTAAAGTAAACAAGGCGATTATTCAATTATTGAGTATTAATTTCTAGAGATACAGCCTAATTATTCCTTAAACAACCTTCTGCTACTCGACCCTCTTCAATAGTCTATTAACCTTCTCAATCCTTTTCCCTATTAAAAATATAAAATTGTAAATCATACTTTAATGTTTATAAACATATAAGACAGTCTCTACCTCATTATTGGTAAGTTTTCTCTGATTATACAAGAAATTGTATGTTAATATATAAACGTGTTATAATAACAATTATTGGAAAAAAAATATTTGTTTTCACATTTACCAAGGAAATATTATGCATAAAATATAGAAATTTTATTTTACTGTCTAAATATTAATTATAATTTAAAATGCTGGTAATAAAATAACAGTAGTAGTTTTTATGATGGTAATTTGGTTTAGGGGCAAGGTCTATTTTATTAAATACCTGCATTAGGTCTTAGTAGGAGAATTTTAAAAATAGATACAGGCCCCTATTCAATAGAGCTATTGTTATTGGAGCCTGTAATGTATCCAGTAAACTAATTTGCTATTCAATTGTCATCTTTTAGCTACCCGTAAACGATTTGCGGGTTACAGGCTGAAAATCCCTGAGGTTGTCAAAATCGTAACTCTGACCCAGCTAAGCCTTTGATCTTTCAAGTTACAATCGCAAATCGCTATTCAAGTGCTACAATTCCTCAAGCCCGCAATTATTTTTACATCCATAAATGGCAAATGTAGAAGAAAATCCTACGGGTACCAGACAGGACTCGCAAGGGGGGTAAACACCTGTTTGTAGCATTGTAAAAAAAAATCAGTACTGCACTTTAAAAGGTGGGGAAAGCAATAAAATACATTAGAAATAATTTCACAACAGTCTCAAGCTAGGAAAAACATTTTTTTTATTTGTATTATGTTTAATTTCAGTGTTATATCAATCTTAGTAATTAAGGAATGAATACATATCTGGCCACCCATATGGACTAGTATTGTCAATTTTTATTTTGTACATTGCCAGTCTGCATATAAACGCTAGTGGATTGACAATTAACCTCCATGTGTTACTGACGTCATGATGACTGCCTTATTACTATTAGCTGTTTCTAAATCGATAGTTACAGCCTTGATTAATTGATCATGATCACGCTCTGAAATGCTACTCACAATTGCAGGTAGCTGCGGGCTTGATCAATTGAATTGCTCTGTAACTATTGCAATCTTCAAGCCTGCAGACTTACGGCTGGTATGTCAACTGCGGGCTTGAAATTGAATCTAGCATTTTGGTTTCTTCTAATCTACTTCCTGAGTTTGGAGATTTATCTAAATGCACACAAGCTATCTGTATATGGGCAATGTGGTAGCTAAAACTGCCAGTGCTTTCTGCAGGACTAATGGAAATATGTTACAAGAGCTCATCACATTGAGAGTACCAGAAAGAATAAGCTAAAGAATAATCACATATTATAACTGTCTAACTATGATTCGTCGTCACGCTGCGTTGCGTAGTGCGTACGACTTAGCGATGAGCGCCGCAGACGCTCATCGCCCGGCGGGCCTCGCACAGCGAGGCGAGCCGTTAAATCGTAGCACTTTGGCAATGAGCGCCGCAGGCGCTCATTACAGGCGAGCCTCGCATAGCAAGGCGAGCCGTTAAACCGTAGCACTTAGAAAAAAAATATGAGGTGAAAAAAATTACGAGATAAGCGGCAGAACAAAAACTGTAAAAAAAATACTAAATACACACTAAAAAATAAAACAAAGGTCACTTACAGCATGGGGAACCAAGTAGGACGTCTGGAAGTGAGTTGGAACTGCAATTTAGATCGATTTAGCCGAGTTACAAAGATTGAAAATTGGCTAAGCGAGAAAAAAATGGCCGCCGAAAAAAATGAAAACGAGGCTATACTACTACGAACTGCGTAAAACACAGTCACAGACGTATGTCTTTGAAAAACAACGAGATAAAGGATGCGGATTAACCGCGCAATGAGTAAAAAGACAGTAGCGAGTACATTTTACGAAACACAACACTTTGGCAATGAGCGCCTCAGGGCTGAGCGATGAGCACCGCAGGCGATCATTGCTCGGCGAGCCTCGCGCAGCAAGGCGAGGCGTTAAACCGTATTACTTTGGCAATGAGCGCCGCAGAAAACATGCCGCACGAACAAAACTAAAACCAGGCGACAGCACTATAACCACGGAAAACATGTACCGATAATCCGCTAAGACGCATACCACACATTATCCGCCATTTTAGGATAATGCGGAAGTACACAGCTACGTTAACGGTTTCGGATCGCGCACACACACTATTACACTGCACACGTTCATCACGCGTACACAGTACCTCGACACCACTAATGCTGCTGCAACATCAACACAGATTGGCAGCTCTTCAACACAATGCATAAAAATACGTAAATTTATTTATTAATTTGATTTCTATATTTCAGTAGTACACAGAAAACAACATTAGCTACCTTACAATTCCATATGTATATTAATAACTAAACAACTTTTAAAACATACACATCTGATTGCCGTCATTTTTTGACGGGCAATACGCTAGTCTCTAATATAGTTGTCATACTGCAAGTTTGTTTATAACGCTTACAGTGTTGCGGGTGTGAGCATGCGAGTAGCACATGCTGAGGTCTGCAATGAGTGGTAAAGCTGCTCATTGAGATGCCCCTAATGGGCGCAGAAGAGAGGGAGGGAGAGGGGGACAAAGAGAGACACAGAGTAGGCAGAGGGGGGAAAGAGATACAGGGGAGGAAGAGGGTGGAGACATAGGGCAGGGGGAAAAGAGACACAGGGAGAGGGAGGGGGCAAGAGACACAGGGGAGAAAGAGGAGGGCAAAGAGACACAGAAGAAGGGAGAAAGGGAGAGACACAGGGGAGGGAGAGGGGGGAAGGGAGACATAGGGGAGGAAGTGGGGAAGAAACACGGGTGGGGAGAGAAAAATCAAATATTAGCCCGTCATTTGTGATGGGATTCCTGCAATGGACGCCAAAGGAGCTTGTTGCAAGGCTCGCAGAGAGGAGAGAGAAGGAGAGAAGGAGAGAAGAGAGAGGGAGAGTACACAGAAGGAGTGAGAGAGAAGCCATGCATAGTGAGCCTTGCATTAGGCATCAAACAACAGCATTGCAAGGCTTGCAAATGTTATGCCGTAATTTATGATGGGCAATTGACTAGTTTCATATAAAAGTAAAAAACAAATAAACATTTATTCATTATTAAGTTTAGTTATTAAAACGATCACAAATTGGGTGTTATTTCAAGAGACAAACACTGTAATTGTAAAGCAATGAATAGACATTTCTGCCAGATACAGTGGTGCATCCTGCAGCTTTGGCTAGATCTATTAAATTATGACAACCTCCATAAAGAGTGGATAAAGAGATGTACATCTGGTTGAACATGCAATGCTAAAGTTGTTGTTTTTGAGTTCTTCAGTCATGTCTGACTCTCCTTGACCCTATAGACCGCAGAATACCAGGAGAATATTGTGTCTGGGTCTGCTAAACCATAATGTTTTAATGCGAAGGACACTTGAGTGGGTTGCCTGTTCCTTCCTCAGTGGACCACAATTTTCTGACCTCTCTGCAATGACCTGCCCATTTTGGGTGCCCCTACATGGTATAGCTTACAGCTTCATCGAAGTACACAAGCCCCTTCACCACAACAAGGTAGTGATGCAGAAGGGGAATGATAAAATACAATCTTGTAAATTATTAATTTGTTGCCTTTAAATACAAATTTAAATTCTGGTAGTCAATTATTAGAGTGACATGGAAATATTTGTTTCCTTATTGCATCATAAAGTGGGTATTTTATAATATGCAACTGTGCGTTTTTTTTAAAATAAAGGTCTCAGAGCACAAAAACATATTCAGACCTTTAGCTGATCTACAAACTAAATTGTTCTCTCTGCATTTCTTGTTAGTTTCAGTGAAATTTAAACAGGTTTTACTTAAACATTTTCAGCTACAAACAACTTTTGTAATGTATATAACATGTTTGAAAATGAACAAATGTGTAAAAAAAAAACTTTACTATATGATCACTTCAAAGTCAAGGAAGTATCAATAAAAGCTAGTCATTGGTTTGTAAGAAACATACTGTAATTCTCCACTTCATCAGCACTTTTATATAAAAAGTATTTTGGGATAAAAAACACACAATTTTTAGACCATAAAACACATTCTGTTTTCCCTTCTTATCAAAATACTCTGGAATAAGTTAGGCATAGAAAATGCTTCACGGAAGATTTATTATTTTCCTTTCCTTTCCCTCTCCTTTCCTGAGGTACTTATGAAAATGTGAACAGCTGTGCCAGTTTTTTATTTTATTTCAAATTATCCCAGATATGAACTAACTCAATATGAGTCTGGCTTAAATTAAAGCTCACTGATATGATTTCCCAAAAGAATAATGTTAACCAGGAATACTTTTATATTCTCTTATTTATGACACCCTATATTTGTTACATGGGCCTGAATAAGAACTATCTCATTCTTGGTTCATGTATCAACTGAACATTGTAAGACCAGAAGGAAAATTAATTATTTGCTGTCAAGGGGTCTGTGTGAATTTGAACTTAAATCTGTAGTGAAGAAGCAAAACAACTGGTATATCAAACATCTGGTATATCAAACCTGAATGATTCATTTTATATGCTCATTTTTGCTCTTTAACAGTACCAAAAAAGTTAAATAAGTGAAAGCCATATATTGTATATCATAGATGTGAGTGAAAGTAAAGTCTACAATTACATTATTTTAAAGTCATGTATTTGCGTCAGTCAAACATGTCCGACTCTCTGTGACCTCATGGACGGCAACACACCATGCTGATCCTTTTGGAATTCATGGCAGAGATACTGGAGTGGGTTGTCACTTCCTTCTCCAATGGGCCACAGCATACAGCTCCTAGTATTCCTAGGTGGTCTCCAATCTAGGTACTAACCAGGTCCAACTCGGCATGGCTTAAGGGTGGTGTGACCTATTGTTTCCATGACTGGAATTGAACATGGTCACATCGATGAAAGCATCAAATCCTAACCACTGGACCAACAGGGAAACCATTTTAAAGGGATAACACCACTCGTTAAAGAGGCCCTGTCATTCTAAAATTAAATTGTTGGTTGTCAATGGTGCAATGCTGGTGTGCTTATTTGTGACACAGTGTGCTTATTTGTATCTGTGGCAGGAGAATTTAGCTGGTATCATGCAGTTAGATACCAGACTCCCCACTATTCAAGCACATTGAGCCATTTGTATGTAGACATTACACTAATGGAGAATCATAGACAATGGTATTTATCTGATGTAGCACATTTCCTAGAGGTGTTCGAGCCAACCGGCAATGGGCTTTATTCAGCCTTTTATCAAGTATTAGTAATTTAAAATCACTTAGTACTATTGGGCAAAATGTTTTCAAACCAAGTAAAACCTCACAGTATGATCAGTATTCTGTGACTGAAGCCCCTCAGTACCCCACAATCTATTGTTATCTTTAAGCCTGCTCTTCATGCGCTTACTGTAACTTTTGCTTCTAGATGAAAATTCTGATGGAGGTATATTTATTGTTAGAATAAAGTGGATTATTAATAAGTTAAAAGATTAGAATTGGGTCAGTAATGCATTAAGGAGTGAGAAGAATAAGGATAGATCAAGAAAAAGAGAAATATAATTTATTCAAGATGTCTTATAATTCTAAAAATCTATAACAGCTTTTAGACAGACTATGTCGTTTTTAACTGTCAAAATATTTTAGGGTTCTTTAAAAGTGATTTGTCACAAGACCCTTGTACATAAAACAATCTATTTTCATATTAACAAATGCAAATATTGTATAAGTGCTACCCTATGGAAATCAAAAGACAAATGTGGTGTATGCCAGTTAGACAGAATGCATTAATCGTTCTTATTTGCCCAAAAGGAGAGGAGTGTCCTACAAAGCATTCATGTTAAAGTGAAAGCAGACGTTATATTTGCTTTTACATCTAGACAAGAAGATGTATTTATGAAATACTTCAGATAATATTATAATTTTGCACATGCCTTCAAAATATTGAATTATTGGTAAAAGCATCAAAATGGAGATGTAAATCTCTAACAATGCCATCTTGAGATTTAAATATGGATAAATTATTTCAACTGCCTATTGTACTTAATTCACTGTAAGTTGAAAGAAATTGAAAGTTGAAATAAATAAAAGCTTAATATGAAAAATTATTCTATTTACAAAGCTTTGTTGCACAAATGCATTATGCAAAGGAATGAACGCTATATCCTGCTTGATTTATTCTAGGAACTTAATAACACAATAGTTGTGGATTCTGCTTTTTGTATATATTACAACTTTCCATCAACCTTAGAGACTGAAGCTCCTTCCGACTAAAAGCAATATTTGATTTATGCCATAAGTTAAAATCAAACCCATACCAATAATTGTGCACTGACTAAATATTAACAAAATCAAACTAAGCATTCAGTTCATACATTTCTTTGATAAAGATGTCAGCAGAAAGCTGCAAGTCTCTCTGCTCAAAAAACACTGCAGTCTATTTATTTGAAAAGGAGATAAAGCTATTTAATGCAAGCTCTGTAAAATTACAAAATAATATCTATATTTGTCATTAATTTATCCAATTTTTTATAACAAAAAATCCTTAAAATTGCAATTTGTCTAACCTCAAAAACAGTTTGTTTTCTAAAGAGTATGTTTTATATGGATAGAAATATGCCTATAACTTATATACAATGATGTTATAGATGCAGTATAAAATATATTGTAGTTATTTAAATAATAAAAAGTAAACCAAAAATAATTCTCTGAGCACAGCAGAACTCCACATATGACAGGAATTTAAAACTTGTTTTCTGAGCACAGAAGCTCGCTTAGGCCCTCATTAAATTGCAATTTGGCCAATTGAAAGGGGCTCTAAATAAGCACATAACATATTTTTTTTAAATATGTTTTTAGTTAGTAAGCATCTATCCAAAAGCAAGGTTTTCACTAACTAAAAACTTAAAAAAATATATGTTATGTGCTTGTTATAACCCTATTCAATTGGCCAAATCGCAAATTGAATGAGGGCCTTAGAATGGCAGGAAATCAAAAGGAATTATGTTAATACAAAGCAACCCCTAGTATAATAGCTTTCTCTGAGCAGATGTACCTATTTTATTCATGTCTGGGTACTGTGCTTTGCACCATTTGTTCATCACAGATGTAGTATGTCTCACAGCAGGATGTAAACCACATTGTTCACACACATTTTAGGTCAACTGAGGCATGCATTTATGAGATATTAGTGTCTGGTAATTATTATTATTATTATTATTATTATTATTATTATTATTATGTGGTTCTCATCCATATTTGGCTGCCATTATATGAAGATACCCATGAGAAAATGTTAGATTAACATGTTATAGACACATGTTGCTAGAAAGAGGCTGGGTTTGGAGATTTTGGAATTATCAGAATAAATATGGTGCTGAAAACCAAGGGAGGCAAAGTGATCAAGGAATTTTGAAGTTGGCTTAGGGGAGTGATAGAAAACAGTGCCACACAGGTGAGAAAAAGGAAATATGAAGTAAACTTGAAAAAAAGGTTAAGAAAGAAAAGAGACAGGGAAAATGCTGGGTTGCATAAAAATTCCTATTCAGTGTTTTTATCTTTTAACAGAACTTTAGGTATTGTTAAGTGCAGTGTGATAGAATCTCGAGGCAGTCAGTGTCAGATGATAAACCAGTTTTCTGTAATGTATAATAGGTTGAAAGATTTGAAAGACACAATGTCATGGGTAGCTTTATCTTTGTTACAGGTAGAGACTGGATTCAAATAATTTAAAACCAGCTTGAAACCTAGTTATACACACATTTACTTATGTTAAACTAGACTTGTTAAAATATAGAATAAAATATGGTGAGACTAAGATTAAACGTTGTTGCAGTCCAGATTCAAAGAAACTGTATGTTAGTATACCAGTTAACTAATAGTGGCCTGTGCATTGGGACTGATGGGTGACTGCCCTCCTGTGAACAATACAGTATTATATTTTTCCTCCTGCTGGAACTTATGATGGATGTCAGCATTTGCCTCTTTAACATCTAAAATCTGTATTGCTCTTATATTTTGTTAACTTGGTGTAAGTCAGAATTATACTTGTCATGCACAAGACAAAAGATCCCATTAAGTTATTCAGCCTGTTAGGCTCCAGCACCATGAGGGGGAGATTAGAAAGGCAGACATCAAGTGATTGACAGGTGTATCACATGGATAGAAGATGAAGGGTTGAAGAGGGGTAATAATTCTACATCTGTCTAAAGAAGAGTTACTACAGCCAGTAACACTGCTGCTCTGTTTGATTATTCCTTTGTCTCTGTAATTGGCTTGATGGTCCAATAATGGTCTGATTCTATCTCTGCTAGCAGGGATAATAACAAGAACTGTCACATATCGCTGAGTGGATAAGAACCAGGTTCTGGGCGAGCCCAGTTGAACACACATCAATACTTCAAAATGCTGGTGATTTGTCTTCTGTGCTGAAACAGTAAAGGGAAGCTGCTGAGCTCCTGTGATAGTGTGGTATATGACAAGCAGGGTCAGCATCCCCTATTGAGCATACTAAAATAGAGATTTTGCCCTAATGAAAGCTGTTGAACTTTTGGCAAAGGCACCCTGAAAGCTAAGGGGGTCCTGAGATACTTTGTCCCCTATTCAATTCCATTATTAATTACCTTCATATAGCCCATATGCCTGTGGGTTAGAAATTTAGTGCAGTTACAGATGTGTTTAATTAACTGCAACCCACAATAACAGTATCAGAGACTCAGGCAAACCATGAACCTGTATGTAGCATTTCAGGGCTTAATCATAATCATTTTAAGCTAGCCCGTAGTTACTGTTTATACAGAGCCAATAGTAAACGAGACCATCATTATGATGTCAATAACAGGTTACACGTAACCTGTAATGAGAGAGCCCATCTGAACCCCCTGTGGCACGTAAATGAACCCCCTATGCTGCGGGGTCACCATCGGGACCCCCATGACATTGGAATAGGTAAATTTCCTGCTGCAACTAACCCCCTATCATTAATGGAGGTCTATACAAGCCCCTATGGTCTCACATTAATATTATAAGTGCCATGAGGGTCCACCAGGACCCTTATGACATTAAAGATAAGCACTACACTACAGTATAAACCCCCACTACCTTGTTAACCCATCTCTACCCTATTAACCATTATCCTATTAACCACCCTCTAACCTATTAAACCCTACCCTTTTATCCTCTACCCTATTAACCTCTACCCTTTTAACCTCTACCCTATTAATCCCCCTCTACCATATTAAACCCTACACTATTAACCCCTCAATCCTATTAACCCCTAACCTTTTAACCCCTACCATATTAACCCCTATCCTATTAACCCCTACCCTATTAACCTATACCATATTAACCCCCATGTTGCCTAATGACCGGGCAAATAAATCAACCTTTATAATTACTATAAACCCCCCTCCACCAAAGCAGAGCCCCAGTGCATTGCACTGGGTGCACCAGTGGTAGATACACCCTTGCTTCTTGTCCTGGGAATAGGGTTGAAGTATCCCCCCAAGATTTTTCGGGGCTCCTATGCCCATGATTTCCATAATACAAGCATAAGAAAAATGAAGCAGAACCAGCACCACTTCACCTTCATCAAGAAAATAGAGACACTCCCAGCATAAAAAAGTGAGAACAAGCAGCACCACCTCACCCTCATCAAGATAATAAGTAAGTTACCTTGTCGTGGTGAAGGGGCTTGTGTACTTAGATGAGCTTTACCATGTAGGGTCAGCCAAGATGGGCAAGTCATGGCAGAGAGATCAGACAAATCGAGTTCCACTGGAGAAGGATCTGGCAACCTTCTCCAGTATCTTTGCTAAGAAGACTTTATGGACAGGCACAACCAGAGACATAACAATATGGCACCAAAAGATGAGCCCCTCATGTCAGAAGCTGCCTACCGCATTACTGAGGAAGAGCAGAGGGCAAGTACAAGTAACACCAGATCTAATGAAGTGGTTGGGCCAAACCTTAAAGGACACCCAGCTGCTGATGTGTCTGGAGGGGAAAGGAAAGTCCAATGCTACAAAGATCAATTCATAATAGCAACCTTGAATGTTAGAACTATGAACCAAGGCAACTAGATGTGGCCAAGAATGAAATGACAAAGTTAAACCTTGATATCCTGGGAATTGGTGAACTTAAATGGACTGGAATGGGACATTTCACATCCGACAACTACCAGATCTTCTAATGTGGTCAAGAATCCCGCAGAAGAAATGGAGTAGTCATTCATAGAGTTGCCAAAGCAGTGCTCGGTTACAACCCAATAAATGACAGAATGATTTCAATTCAAATTCAAGGCAAGCCATTTAATATCACAGTGATCCATGTCTATGCTCTAACCAGAGTTAGAGTCTATGCTCCAACAGATGCTGAAGATGCTCAAGTTGTCCAGTTCTATGAAGACATTCAACACGTCATAGATGTAACACCAAGAAAAGATGTTACTATCATCATAGGAGATTGGAATGCTAAAGTAGGGAACCAAAGGACACCCAGAATAACTGGAAAATGTGGCCTTGGTGTACAAAATGGAGGTCAGAAATTAGTAGAATTCTGTCAAGATAATTCTATGGTTTTAGCAAACACCCTCTTACAACAAACTCCAAGATGACTCTACACATGGACATCACCAGATGGACAACATAGAAATCAGATTGACTATATACTTTGAAGCCAAAGATGGAGGAGCTCTATACAGTCAGCAAAAACAAGACCTGGAAAGACTGCGGCTCAGACCATGAGCTTCTTATTGCAAAGTTGAAAATTAAACTGAAGAAAAGAGGGAAAACCATCAGGCCAAGTAGATACAAAATACTTAATATCCCTTGTGAATATGCAGTGGAAGTAAATAATAGATTTAAGGGACTAGACATGGAAGATAGAATGACTGAAGATCTTTGGACTAAAGTTTGCAACATAATCCGGGAAACAGCAACAAATAATATCCCTAAGAGAAAGAAAAGTAAGAAGTCAAAATGGCTGTCTGATGAGGATTTGAAAGTAGCCCAGGAAACAATGAAAGCAAAAGGCAGTGAAGATAAGAAAGGATTTGTACAACCGAATGCAGACTTCCAGAGGATAGCAAGAAGAGACAATGAGACATTCTATAATGAACAATGTAAAAAAAATTAAAGAAGATAACCAAATAGGTAAATCAAGAGATCGCATCAAGAAAATTGGGAACATAAAAGGCACATTTCATGCAAAAGTGGGTGTGATAAAAGTAAAAAATGGTACAGACTTAACAGAAGAAGATCAGATAAAGAAGAGGTGGCAGGAATACACTGAAGATCTATACAGGAATGATCTTAACACCAGTGATGACCTCAATAGCTTATCCAATGAGCTGGAGCCAGACATCTTGGAGAGTGAAGTGAGATGGGCCCGTGGATGCTTTGCTAATAACAATGCTGCAGAAGGTGATGGAATCCAAATTGAACTATTCAAAATTCTACATTATAATGCTGTAAAAGTGTTACTTGCCTTATGTCAACACATTTGGAAAACAACAGTCTAATTCCCAAAACCCCCAAAAAAGGCAGTGCCAAAGAGTGCTCCAATAATTGAACAATTGCACTCATTTCACATGTCAGTAAGGTAATGCTTAAGATTCTACAAGTTCGACTCCAACAATATATGGACCACGAACTACCAGATGTGCAAGCCGGGTTCCACAGAGGAAGTGTTACAAGAGATCAAATTACCAACACTGGCTAGATAATAGAGAAAGCAAGAGAGTTTCAAAACAACATTTACTTCTGCTTCATAGACTATTCTAAAGCCTTTGACTGTGTGGATCACAACAAAATGTGGCATGTCCTTAAAGAGATGGGAGTACCAGATCATCTCATCCTCCTCCTAAGGAATCTGTATGTCTAGCAAGAAGCCACAGTCAGAACCCAACATGGGACAACTGAATGGTTCAAGATCGGTAAAGGAGTGCCACAAGGTTGTTTATTATCACCTTAATTATTCAACTTATATGCAGAATACATCATGCGTCAAGGCTGGAGTGGATGAATCCAAAGCCGGAATCAATATTGCTGGAAGGAATATCAACAACCTCAAATATGCTGATGACATTACACTGATGGCTGAAAGTGAGGAGGAACTAAAGGACTTATTGATGAGGGTAAAAGAAGAGAGTGCAAATGTTGGACTGCTGCTCAACGTTAAAAAGACGAAGATCATGGCAAACGGCAATCTCACTTCCTTGCAAATAGAAGGAGGAAGAAGTTGAGGCAGTGACATATTTTTTTTCCCTTGGATTAAAGGTCTCTGCAGATGGTGACTGTAGTCTAGAAATTAAAAGACGTTTGCTTCTGGGGAGGAAAGCTATGGCCAGCTTGGACAAGCTTGTAAAAAGTAAAGATATTAAACTATCAACAATGGTCTGCATAGTTCAAACTAGTGTATTTCCAGTAGTAACATACAGATGTGAGAGCTGGATCATAAAGAAATCTGAGCACTGTAGAACTGTTCACTAGAAGGTATGATCAGGAGGCTGAAGCTCAATTATTTTGGCCATATTATGAGATGACTCTGATGCTGGGAAAGATTGAAGGCACAAGAAGAAGTGGATGACAGAGGTGGAGATGGATGGATAAGGTCACTGAAGCAATGAACATGAACTTGATGGAGATCAGAGGGGCGGTGATTGAGAGATGTGCCTGGTGTGCTGTGGTCCATAGAGTCATGGAGAGTTGAATGCAACTGAATGACTTAATAACAACAAAGTAAATTATCCAGAAAAGTAACCCAAGTGGGTGGGGTCTGTGTCAGTGGGCAGGGCTTATATAAGGTCATTGGTTGGGGCATACAAAGTTAAATCATATATGGAAAGGGATGGGTCACTCATACATACTTGTGGTTTTAGTGAGTACCCCAATTGTATTTGATTTTCTTTATGTATTTTTCATTTAGGAAGTAAATGACCAATCAGGGATCATTTTTAGGGGAACTAAACTTAAGGCAGACATAAATTGTGGACACCACCTTTTGGTCCTAAGAAATAAAAACCAAGAACTATTGCTGACTACATCTATTTAATAAAATAAGGAATTACAGTATTTGTTTATTTGATTAACATGTTCAGTGTAAAAAAAAATCCCTGTAGAAAATGAGTTACCCAGAGCACAGATGGTATAGAAATTTAAATGGACATTTGACCCTGGCATAATATCATATACACAGCTTAATTATGAAAATTCAGCTATTAAATCATTTAACTGATTACAATATTTTCAGCCTCTATTTGAACAATAGGTCTATATACCGTAAACACTTTGTTATTCTACAACCTAAAATATAACATTTTTTTTCATATTTAAATACCTTAATGTGTGAGAATAACAGAGCAGCATTAATTCTCAATTAATATTATTTGGTCAAATTGCAGATTCTCTCACTTTCATAGACACTTCCTGATATTAAGGGTACTAATACATTTTTGAGCACTGACCACCTTAATATATTCCTATATTTATTTATAAAGGAAATCCAAAAGCTCTCTCCTTTTATAAAACTTTGTCAATAGCATACATTCTTTATAAATAATTTTGTAGCCCTGAAAAGTTTCAACAAACTTGCCGGTCATTTTGTTAGGAATTTTTAAAGGGCTGTCTAGTCCACCACTTGTTCAAGAATTATGTGTGTATTTAGTCAACAATAAAGCCATCTGTAAATAAAAATAAAAAAAATCTTTCCTACCTGCGGTGCTGGGGCTGCTACCACCTTCATTCCTGTGCATGACTCAAGTTGTTTGTTTGGAATCCAGGAGACCATTGTTGGGAAAATTCTGCAATTAAAAAGCAGTTACATCATAATGACACCATATTGTGGTGTTATCACATATGGTGACAACAGAGCAATAAGGGAATATCATGGTTCCCAGACATCCAATGAGAGTCATATGAAAGTTTAGTGGAGACACACAATGCACATCAAGGAGATGACATTAATTGAGAACATTTCTAATTAAGATGACTTCATTATTGACTGTATGAACATGCATTTCTTGAACTAACATTTGGTTGACTAGATTTACACAGCCCATTGCCTGGTGCCTTCACTGACCCATACATAAGTTATCTTCCTTTTCCAAAATAAATGTGTTAGGCTTCATTTCTGGTTGTTAGTCAAACCATTAAATATCCTTGCTGGGTGTTATCTGTGTGCCAAGGCTGATGCTGAGCATATCCCAAAAGTGCTGTTATTTCTATCTAATTGTGAATTACTGTAGTTGCTTAACTACAAAACACACTTTTTTAGGAAAATCAATCATACAATTGTTGCCATCATATTATAAGATACATGTGTTAAACTCCATCTGATGTCTGTGAAAGGCATTTGAACTTTTCTGTTTGTGTACTGCAGCTGGTGTCGCAAGTGTGTTATAGATTAGGAATCATTTATTTATATCTAAATTATTTTAAACGGCTATAGACCAATGAATATACATTTATTATTCATGATTGACTACAGCACATGCACCTATACCTAGGGCAACTACAGCACTTGAATTAAGTGAACATAGTGCTGTATTTTAATTAAAAAACAACTACTTTCAACATTCCTTTGATAAAGACGACACACCACGAAACGCGTCAGGCTCCTAGCAACGACGCTGCGTACGTCATCATGCAAGGCGCGCGCATGCGCGTTGCAAATCCGGAGGTCGAGCCACACTGGGCCCGTGAATACTATACAGATACGGCCTAGCTTAATGCCCCATGCACCCCTGCCTAGTATACTATGCCTTCATGTCTTTTATTATACCTGAAATAGCCCCTGCTGAAAACCAGTGATTCAAATCCATATACAGGCTTTGGACATAGAGAATGATATGTTATACATAGGCCTCCAAATGGGATATTTACTTCTATAAATGAAAGCTATAACTAACACAGCTTGCCTCATACGTTATAAATCGCTAGCTGGGATTGTGGTCTTCAAGGGTTTAAGGAGTTATCTCCCATATATATATATACTAGCGACTTGCCCGTCAAAAAATGACGGCAATGTGATGTATATGTTTGTCAAGTTGTTTAGTTATTAACATATATTTTTGACACTTGTAAGTATTTTAATATGAACGTGTATTTTTGTAAAATGTTGATGTAATGGTTTTTTAAAATGTAATTTGAATCTGAAGAATTGTTAACTTTAATATACATTGAATGAATAGGAAAGCAAAAAGTAAAAAGCATTCTTGAAACGTTGCGAATTTTAACATGAAGTTTAAAATATATGTAAGCAATAACCTTCAAAGTATATATTTTGAAACTTGAACTTTATTTTTTATGTAAGTTTAGAAGTTGAGAAAACATTGATATAATTTTAAACATTATAAACAGGAACATAGTGAATACATTTTGTAACCTAATTTTTTATGAAAAGTATTAACATTTGAATGTAAAAACAATTGACCTTTAAATTAATCAGTATTAACATGAAATTTCTATCACAATAATTGTTAACTTGAATATACATTGAATGTAGAGGAAGGCATACAGTAAAACTCTCCTTAAAACGTACGTAATTAAAGTAATTCATTACTGAGCACATAAACTGGCGATAAACATTAATGTAGTTAGTAATCTTAAGATAACAGACAATATTTACATTGTGACTTAAAAGGTGCTTGACCTCTTAACATCCACTTTGTAATCTGTTGAATGAAATAACTTTAAAATATATATTTAAAACATAATTTTTACTAAAAATGCAAGGCAAGTATTTTGTGAGGCGAATCATTCATAAACAGTACTTTCATTAATTATGACTGAATTAAACAACCAATTGTTATGTATTTTGGAATGCTTTTAAAAAATGTTGGCATCTTTAATTTGTATCCTGCAAAGTTATAGTACTTCATAGTAGACAATGTTTTTAGCAAAAATACGTCCATCTTCTAATAAATCACCTTGACTTTCATTGTTTTCAATGTAAACTTTAATAGCCTGTGGATTTTTGCACCGTGACAACGCAACGTACAATTGACCATGTGCAAAAACTGGTTCTTCCAAGTAAATACCCACAGATTTGAAAGTTTGACCTTGTGATTTATTAATGGTCATGGCAAATGCCATAATAATGGGAAATTGTCTTCTTTGAAGTATAAAAGGGAGACTACTTTCACTTGGTGCTAAATCTATTCTTGGTATGAAAACTCTCTCTCCTTTATGGGTCCCAGTTAAAATTTCAGCATCTATAAAATGGTCCTTTAATTGTTGAACAATTAATCTTGTGCCATTGCATAGGCCTTTTTTTGGGTTCATATTTTGCAGTAACATGATAATTGCACCTTTCTTTAGCTGCAAAATATGTGGTGGCATTCCAGAAGGAGTTAAAGAGTTAATGTATTCAGTTGAAAAGTTTGCCTGACTTTCATTGTCATCAGCAAGTACAGAATCAGCACTGTGATAATTTCTTTGTGGTGCATTAATTTTTTTTAAGATTTCATTATTGAGTATTAATGCATGTTTATTTTTACACGTCAGTATAACTTGGTTGGCAAGCTCAGAATATTCTTCGTTATTTATGCTCCCTTCAAATATAGCCGATATAATATCTTGTTGACAAATCATATGAGGTGGGATCTCTACAGTGTCGTCAGGTAAATGTAGTATTTTTTCTGTTCTTCCTTCTCCAATTTTAATAAGCCAATCATTGAAATCAGTTTGGCCTTCTGATCTCATATTTTGTTGCAGTTGAAGATGGGTAAAATGTTTCCATACTGTACTTGACTTTATACATGTTTCAATAATGTCTGTTCGATTTCCATGTACAACGACAGGTAATGTTTGTCTAAAATCGCCACCCAACAAAATTACCTTTCCACCAAATGGAAAAATATTATCCATGACTTCACGAAGCAAACGGTCAATACATTGGAGGGCATAGCATGACATCATTGTGGCCTCATCTATTATAATTAATTTACATTTCTTCAATTTCTTTGCTTGTAAGGATGTCATGCGAATATCTGACACAGAATTTTCCAAAATAGGCACTGGCAGTTTGAATCCACTATGAACAGTTCTTCCACCTTCTAATAAAAGTGCAGCAATTCCAGTAGTGGCAAACGCCATTGCTATTTGTCCTTGTGCTCGTACTGAACTCATTAATAAATTGTACAAATATGTTTTCCCTGATCCGCCAGGTCCATCAAGATAGAAATAACGCTCTTTCACCATGTCATCATCTATAGCATTTTTAATGGCATGAAATGCTTGCAATTGTAGTGTATTTAAAGTTGCAAGTCTTTCTTCTGTTCTTTCTGCTTGTAGTTGAATGTCATAGTCTTCAAAGTTAATGTCATCTATTAGACCTGGATCAGGCAAATTAAAACTTGCACAACTTAATCCATGAGTTAAAAAGACTTCTTGAATTTCCATTAAGGCTTTTAAGTGTGCAATGGGTTCATTGTATCGTCGCATAAAGTCTTCAGCCATATTACTTTTAAAAGTCTCCCACAAAGCTAATGCATTTGGAGCATTTGAGAAGATACAAATAAAAGCAAATTGTTCTCTCATCTGTCGTGGCATTTGACATTGTGCTGCTTCTTCTAAACATCTTTCCCACTCTGTATCATCAGCGAGTAAGTTTCTATTTCTTGCAGCTAAATGGAAGGATTCATATACAATGTCATTAACAGTTCTTAATTGTTCAAAACTTTGTGCTCCTGGAACATTTAAAAGTAATATCCGTAAGCAAAATCGTTCAACATCTCTTGGACTGACTGTGTAAATTCGTGGAATTATTTTATTGCCTCTGGTTTTTCTTGCTCTCCATAATCCATTCACAAAAACATAGTGATATTGAATTTCAATATATAAGTATTGTGTTGCTTGAGCATCAGTGGAATTTAATGCAAACCATGCAGTTAGTGTAGTGTGACGATCTTCACTTTGGGCCAATGCATTCATTTCATTTCCAGCATGGAAATAGACTAAATGTCGTTGTGGCAAATGTACTGCTAACCTATATACTGCATGTGATCTATCATGCATTTCAAATTTTAAAAGCCGCCACATAGCTTCTGGCGCACTGACATAGCGAGCATCTACATGAGATGCAAGTTCATCATGTACTAACTCACTACTTTCAGGGTTGTCTGCACTTTTGACGACTACAGTAGCTGCATCGTAACCTTTGTAAATATATTTGTAGACATATTTAATGGATTTGATGGAAGTGCAGGCTTCTACGTTGATGTGGGCGTTGTACTTCATGAGTAAATGTGGATTGTAGGGTACTACATATCTATTGTCCACTTTTTTTCCACGAATAATGGCACTATCTCCTTCTCTTCTTTTATAAAGTGGATATCCATCACAATTTGCATATGTTTTGTCTCTATAATCTTTTGGAAAATCTTTTGAACATTGATTATTTTCCATACATGGTGATTGTGGATTAAGGTCTCCACAGGGTCCATGAATCATGCGATGAGTAACAATCTCATATAGTCTACCATATAGTTCTGGATCCGGTAGTTCAGCAACTATGACTGCATCCACTTTGTCCGAAGTATCTAATTTATCTTTCTCTTGAAGTATTATGAGAAGATGTGCATGTGGAAGGCCTCTTTTTTGAAATTCAATGGTATATACATAAGCAAGACATTTGCCAAATAACTGATTTATAGTGAAGTCACGTATTAATTCATTTAATTTGATCTTAAAAACTCTGGCTACTAAATCTGGTCGATCTGAAGCACTTTGTCCAAGAAGTAGATTTTGATTAATTTCTGGCCATTGTGGATTACATGTAAATGTCACAAATAAATCTGGTTTTCCAAATTTTGTCACAATAGCCATAGCATCATTGTATCTTTCTCTCATATTTCGAGGAGATCCTTGAAAGGAAGATGGTAAAATGATGGCTTTTCCAGCTGTCATGTCTCTGCTTGTAGCCACGTCAGCAACATAGTCCATGAGTCCACAATATTGTTCTACACGTAGTTTATCTTGTTGATATTTTATAAAGTTTAAATTATTTGCCTCAACTTGCAAATATGAATCAATAATCCATTGTTGTGTTAGTTTCCCACCACATAAAATTGGATTAAATTCATCTCTAATGGCAATTTGAGCAACTTTAAATTCAAGCATAGAAACATTATTTCGGATTCTGGCTTTAGCATTTGGGTAACTGGGAAGGGTTAATTTTGGTTGCCAACCTGCTTCTCCGTGTGGGAAAAAGATGGGATATGTCATTGGATCTAAATTTGGACTTAAGATATTAATATTAATAAATGGTTGGTCCTCATTTCTGGGATATACTCTAATGTCTCTTTGAAATGGTGGTTCTCCTTCATCATTGTGAAAGACCATTGCAACCTCATTTGATGTTGGCAAGTTATAACGACGTTTATCAGTATGTCTGTCTCTTTTAAGCACCATATTAACCTTTGGCATGGGTAATTGATGTCTTTGTGCATGAAGTAGTTGTTCATTTTCTACTTCTGCCAATTTTTTGTAAGCTTTACTGTAGGGATTGTTGTCCATAATGTTATTTAGCTCTATAAAAACACTGGGTAACCATTTTTTATTTTCTTCCATCTGCATACGTTGGTCAACAGCTTCCATTGTATCTAGGACATATAGTTGAGCGAATTTTCTTTGCTCTCCTTCCTCTGGATGTAAATGTGAAGTCCGATGATAAATTTGTCCTTGGACTTTAAAACAGTAAGGACCATGTCCTGGTACATTAGCAGCCAATGTTGCCCCCATAGATGCAAATGATATGGCACTATTGTAGGATCTTATGTTTGTCTTAAAATTGTTGTAATTTGGAAAAGTAGGTTCAGTCATAATATTTAGTAAATAGTTTGGAAATAGTTTCCTTTGTGGAAGTTTGAACTTTCCTTTTTGACAACAACTAATAAATTGTCCATCTCGGGGTCTCTCCTGTTTAAAATAATAAGCCTCACAAAATTGACATTGAGTAGTCATGTCCCCACAACTATGAACCTCTACTGCTAAAGACTTCAGTAAAGGACAATTTGCAAAGCATATTGGATGTTGACTTTGATATTCATCAGATGAAAAGTCATGAAATGTTTCAACAACAGGTTCTAAATGTTTAGTTTTTTTTGTAGATTTTCTTGGTATATGTTGGACTTGTTCGGTTGAAATGTCCTGTAAGTTTTTAGTAAGAGTTTGTAAATGCTTTGTTTTTGTAGTTTTTTTTTTTGGTCTGTCTTGACTGGTATGTTGTAAAATGTCATCTGATGTTTTAGGAACAGTTTGTAAATGCTTTATTATTTGTTTATTTTTTTTGGTTGTATCTTTCATTTTTGCAGCTGATATTCTTTTATTTGCAAGTCTTTTGCGTTCTTTTTCTCTTCGAATTTCTTTCTCCTCCGGTGTCTGCTGGGCGGCCCATCTCTCTTGTCTTTCTCTAGTTTGACGTCTTTTCTTCTCTTCTTTGGTCTCGTTATCAGCCATATTAATCTGTAAAGGAAAAAAAATAAATGTAATTGTGTATATTTAAATTTGTAATTCCTGTTAAAGATTATTGTGCACAATTGGTGAAATAAAAGGCAAATCATGAATGTATCATTTATATTTAGTTAAATTTATAATTCCTGTCTTCACTGGCTAAGAATTTGGCCAATGGAATACTGCTGTAAATAAGCATGTAACATATTTATTTAAAATAATGGTTTTATTTATTAAAAACTTTGTTTGTGGATAGATATTTACCACTGCAAAACTTCTTTGCTGAAAAAAAAAGTGATGTGGTTATTGAGCTATGTATTGCATAGTAGCAATTTAAATAAAATAAGGGAGATAGTAAATTAATTATTTTATTTTTCTGTTGACACGGATGCAACTGAAAGCAGTTTCTTTAGTTTTATACTTTAGTACTTATTATAGTTTACCTTGGTTGAAGTGTGATTTAAATGCGAATGTTTGTTGGTCCTCGTGTCAAAATCGTTGTCCAATGGTGTGGTCCTCTGTTGGAAGTCCTCGTCCGATGGTGTGGTCCTGTGGCGATAGCCCCCGTCCGATATTGTGGTCCTGTGGCGATATCCCTCGTCCGATGTTGTGGTCCGTTGGTGAAAGTCCTCGTCCGATGGTCTGGTCCTGTGTTGAAATTCCTCGTCTGCTGGTCTGGTCCTGTGTTGAAATTCCTCGTCTGCTGGTCTGGTCCGAGTCCTCGTCCGATGGTCCGGTCCTGTGGAAAAAGTCCTTGTCCGATTGTCTTCACGCAGTATCTGTTGTAATGTAAAATAGAAAATGTTGTTTGAGTGAAATGTCTGTTAAATAAATTAAAAATGTATTAATTTGACTGTATTGTATGAGTTATGGTTATTTTTTTCTATCTTTGTTTTTTTTTACTTTCTGTACAATCCGACAACTTTTGTTATTCTTATTGAAGGTTCTTAGTAAGGCTTGTGGGTTGTGATATATTAAATAAGATGTGTTTATGTTATTTTTTGTACAATCCTGTTTTGTGCACACCACTTGTGGTATAGTTATTTAACCTTTATTGGGATGGTTATAGTTAGTGAAACATGAAATAATATAATTAAGGTAGTTTGCTATGTGTTTGTGTTAGTTTTTGACAATCCTGTTTGGTGCGCATCACTTGTGCAAAACTTATTTCTTCTTGATTGTACTGGTTATAGGTTGTTAAACATTAAAGAAGAATGTTAATATAGTTTGCTATGAGTTTGTGTGATTTTTTATACAATGCTATTAGGTGCACAACACTTTTGTTATTCTTATTTTTGCTTCTTTGTAAGGCTTATAGGTTGTTAAACATTGAATAAGAAATTCTGTTTTGTGTGTAGCAGTTTGTGTGTCATTCAATTGCGATTTGGCTAATTGAATCGTGCCCTAAATAAGCACATAGCATATTTTTTTAAATAAGTTTTTAGTTATTGAAAAACTGTATTTTTGATATTTTTTTATTAACTAAAACCTTATTTTAAAGAAATTGTTATGTTGTTATTTAGAGCCCTATTCAATTGGGCAAATTGCAATTGAATGAGGTCCTTTGTGTGTACCATATGTTGCATAGTTTGGCCCTCATTCAATTGCATTTTTTACAATGTAATAGTACTCTAAGGCCGTAATTGAATTGCAATGTAGAAATTTGAATAGGGTTGTAAATAAGCACATCACATATATTTGTTAAAATAGAATAAGGGCCTAAAAGTTCTTATTTATAGCCATATTTAATTGTCCAAAATAGCAATTGAATGAGGGCCTTTGGTTACTGCATTTGTTATATTGTGAGCTCCTCATTCAATTGTGTTTTGTCCAATGGAATAGAGGTCAATATCAGCACAGAGCATATTTTTTTACGGAATTTTGTATTTAGTGAACTTGTATCCAAAAGCAACGTGTTCACAAAAGAAAAATTTCCTTTAAAAAATATGCTCTGTGCTTATATAGAGCCCTATTGAAATGGGCAAATCACATTTGAGTGAGGCCCTTGGCCATTAAAGACATATAGGTCCTCATTGAATTGCAATTTTGCCAATTGAAGAGGGCTCTATATAATCACATAACATATTTATTGAGCAAAGTTTTTAGTTATTGAAAACCTTGATTGTGGTTAGAAATTCAGTAACTAAAAAGTTCTGTTTCAAAAATCTGTTATGTGCTTATATAGAGCCCTATTCAATTGAGGAAGTCGCAATTGAATAAGGCTCATGGTTATTTCTTGTTTATACTTAATACTTTACCTTGATTGAAGTTTTGAATGACAGACGGTCCCCTCCTGCCAATCTTAATCCGCTGGTCTTCTTGTAGTGTCTGTTTGAAAAAGAAAGTGAAATAGTTATTTGTATATTTATAATTTTTCATCTAGCAAAGCATGGCCTTTTGAGCATGTAATGTCTTGTTGTATCTTACCTCTTCTTCTTTGTTGGTGTTCTTTAAAAGGGATTGTGCTTCACAGTGCACGGTGCAAATTGTTGAGAGACGCTGTTGATGCAGAGTCTGTTTGAATATTAAAAGAAATAGAAAGATTCAGCTTTATATGATCTATTGAATTGCAGTAAAGGAATGAAATTTAAATATAGTTGTGTAATTGTAATAATGTCATTTAAATGTAGTTGTTTACTGATTTTGTTGTAAGCTAATTTTGTTGCATTGGCAATACACATAAATGTGCGTGTCACATGTCACTATGAAGGGGCAATACACAGAAATGTGCGTGTCAGATGTCACTATACATTATAGACATATATGTGCGTGTCACATGTCACTATGAAGGGGCAATACACAGAAATGTGCGTGTCAGATGTCACTATACATTATAGACATATATGTGCGTGTCACATGTCACTATACATTATAGACATATATGTGCGTGTCAGATGTCACTATACATAAAGCTCTGTTTAATATTAAATTATGTTTTTTTGTTGTTTTGTTAAATGAACCGTATTTTTTTTTTGAGCCTATACACATAAATGTGCCATACATGATGACTACATAAATCCAATTTTTTTTTTTTATTTGTTTGACCTGCCATGATAATAAAATGTAATATATTATAGCTTACCTCTCAGTTGTAATTTGCACAATGCAAAGTAGTAAATTAGTAAAGAATTGTCTTCTCAAGTAAAAGCAGCAGTTATCTCAGAAGTCACTCCGTTGATCACCTGAGGAGAAATGTATTTTTTTGTTTGAAATAGGCAGTATTTATAAACTTGTAGAAAGTTCTGGAAAGTGAGACCGTTAGAACGCAATACGCATGCGCTATTTGCGTTCCAGCTTACAATTTGCGTTCCATCCACCATTTTCTGCGTATTACTGTTCAAAACGGTGTTTAATCTGATTGTGATACGTTCCGCATAGTATGTGTTTCATTATTGCGAGTAAGTGTAGTGTAGTTACGTCTGAAGCCTCGTTTTCGTTTTGTTCGTCGGCCATTTTTTCTCTCGCTTAGCGATGGTATTAGTGTCTAAAGTGTTTATTTTGATTTAAATGTAGGTGTAACTTGTTTTTTTGAGGTGCTGGCTGGTTCCTCTTGCTGTAGGTAAGCTTTTTATGTGTTTGTTGTGTGTCTTTGTTAAGTTTTAAATGTTTGTATGTCGGCGTGTTGCGTCCGATGTTTGCGAAGTCGTAATGTGTGGTAACGTGTCTCGTATGGTGTTTGCGTGTGTAGCCTCGTTTTCGTTTTATTCGTCGGCCATTTTTTGTGTCGCTTAACAAACTATTTAGTGTCTAAACTCTTTTATTTTGAGTGCAATTAAGTTGTAAGTTGCATTTTTGAGGTCCTGGGTGCTTCCTGTTTGTGTAGGTAAGGTTTTTATGTATGTGCTGTGTGTATGTATTGTGTTTGTAATTTTGTAATGTTCGCGAGTTGCGTCCGAGTGTTGCGAGGCCGTAATGTGTGTGAACGTGTGTCGTATGTTGTTTGCGAGTGTCGTAATGTGTGTGAACGTGTGTCGTATGTTGTTTGCGAGTGTCGTAATGTGTTGCGACGTAAATTTTTTTTTGCAAGGGTCGCAGTTGCTGCAACTGAAGACCTCGCTTTGCGAGGTCCTCAGGTGCTGGCATGGAGCGCGCTTCGCGAGGGTCCTCAGTTGCTGGCAAGGAGCGCCTGCGGCGCTCCATGCCAGCAACTGAGAACCTGGCACAGTGCCCTCGCTTTGCGAGGCCCGCGTCTCGCTGCGCGAGTCGCGGCCCTCGCTACGCGAGGCCCGCGACTCGCTACGCGAGCCCGCAGCGTTAGCAACAACTCGTACGCTCACAACTATATATGTGATATATGAAAAACTGGTATCCTACTAAAATTCTTTCTTTAACTAGCTTCAAGCATAGTGTGCTATTATATTAAAAGAAGTATTACCCTCTAGACATTCGGAGGGTGATATATAAATGCATGAAGGTGTTATATAAATATATGAAGAATATCTATTCAATTTAAAAGTCTTATTATAACATTTGGCTCGACTGAAGGTTGGAATAAGAATACCCACTCATTAAGAGATATATATTGCACAATTTAAGTGTTATTGGGATTGTTCTATTCCAAACATTTGCCCCTTTTTTAATCTCCTTGTGTCATTTTTTAAATTCCCTTTTCAATCGCCGCTGCCATAAAATAAATTAACTTTTATACTGATTTAACGCTTATTAGTCCCACTATCTGTATATTGACTATTAGGGTGGAAAACACCCAGGGAAACTTGAAATTCTAATTAGAAAATAAAACAGTGCAGTCTTCATTTTATTATCTATTAAAAATAATTATGCTGCTGTAAGAGCCACTATTTTATTTTTGTTTCTGTCTCTACACGTGACAGCAGATTTTTAGTGCATAGGGCATTTTACAGTTTCAAGGGCATAGTGACCGAAATCGCTGTCAATCATATTTCAGCCAATCAGAAGGTGCAAATGTGTGAGCCAATCAAAATGGGATACACCCCTATCCCATCCTGGTTTCAAGCATCTGTTCCTTCTGATTGGCTGCAATCTGATTGACAGTTATATCAGCCATCAGAAGGTGCAGATGCTTGTGGCAAATCAGAATAATATATAGAGGTGTATCCCATTTTGATTGACGGACACATTTGCGCCTTCTGATTGGCTGAAATATGATTGACTGTTATATCAACGAATCAGAAGGCGCAAATGCTTTCAGCAAGTCAGAATGGATACAACTCTGTATTCCATTCTGATTGGCTGAAATCTTATTGACAGCAATTGCAGCCAATCAGAAGCACCATTTCAGATTTTGTATCAGAGCATACACTGGAACCTCCATATTTTTTTAGAACGTCTGGATTTTTTTTGTAGTGGCTCTGCCGGGGACGCAGAACTGAGGACTGACGCATCGCTAGAGGGTCATTTTGGACAGGTAAGTTGACTATGAACATTATTTATATTACTAGCGACTTGCCCGTCAAAAAATGACGACAATGTGATGTATATGTTTGTCAAGTTGTTTAGGTATTAACATATATTTTTGACCCTTGTAAGTATTTTAATATGAACGTGTATTTTTGTAAAATGTTGATGTAATGGTTTTTTAAAATGTAATTAGTATCTGAAGAATTGTTAACTTTAATATACATTGAATGAATAGGAAAGCAAAAAGTAAAAACCCTTCTTTAAACGTCGCGAATTTTAACATGAAGTTTAAACTATATGTAAGCAATAACCATCAAAGTATATATTTTTAAACTTGAACTTTATTTTTTATGTAAGTTTAGAAGTTGACAAAACATTGGTATAATTTTGAACATTATAAACAGGAACATAGTGAATACATTTTGTAACCTAATTTTTTATTAAAAGTATTAACATTTGAATTTAAAAACAATTGACATTTAAATTAATCAGTATTAAAATTCAATTTCTATCACAATAATTGTTAACTTGAATATACATTGAATGTAGAGGAAGGCATACAGTAAAACTCTTCTTAAAACGTACGTAATTAAAGTAATTTATTACTGAGCACATAAACTGGCGATAAACATTAATGTAGGTAGTAATCTTAAGATAACAGACAATATTTACATTGTGACCTAAAAGGTGCTTGACCTCTTAACATCCACTTTGTAATCTGTTGAATGAAATAACTTGAAAATATATTTTTTAAACTTGTAACATTAGAAACATTAACATAGTGACTTAAAATTTTAACATAATTTTTACTAACAATGCAAGGCAAGTATTTTGTGAGGCAAATCATTCATAAACATGACTTCCATTAATTATGACTGAATTAAACAACCAATTGTTATGTATTTTGCAATGCTTTAAAAAAATCTTGGCATCTTTAATTTGTATCCTTCAAAGTTATAGTACTTCATAGTAGACAATGTTTTTAGTAAAAATACGTCCATCTTCTAATAAATCACCTTGACTTTCATTGTTTTCAATGTAAACTTTAATAGCCTGTGGATTTTTGCACCGTGACAACGCAACGTACAATTGACCATGTGCAAAAACTGGTTCTTCCAAGAAAATACCCACAGATTTGAAAGTTTGACCTTGTGATTTATTAATGGTCATGGCAAATGCCATAATAATGGGAAATTGTCTTCTTTGAAGTATAAAAGGGAGACTACTTTCACTTGGTGCTAAATCTATTCTTGGTATGAAAACTCTCTCTCCTTTATGGGTCCCAGTTAAAATTTCAGCATCTATAAAATGGTCCTTTAATTGTTGAACAATTAATCTTGTGCCATTGCATAGGCCTTTTTTGGGGTTCATATTTCGCAGTAACATGATAATTGCACCTTTCTTTAGCTGCAAAATATGTGGTGGCATTCCAGAAGGAGTTAAAGAGTTTATGAATTCAGTCGAAAAGTTAGCCTGACTTTCATTGTCATCAGCAAGTACAGAATCAGCACTGTGATAATTTCTTTGTGGTGCATAAATTTTTTTTAAGATTTCATTATTGAGGATTAATGCATCTTTATTTTTACACGTCAGTATGACTTGGTTGGCAAGCTCGGAATATTCTTCGTTATTTATGCTCCCTTCAAATATAGCCGATATAATATCTTGTTGACAAATCATATGAGGTGGGATCTCTACAGTGTCATCAGGTAAATTTAGTATTTTTTCTGTTCTGCCTTCTCCAATTTTAATAAGCCAATCATTGAAATCAGTTTGGCCTTCTGATCTCATATTTTGTTGCAGTTGAAGATGGGTAAAATGTTTCCATACTGTACTTGACTTTATACATGTTTCGATAATGTCAGTTCGATTTCCATGTACAACGACAGGTAATGTTTGTCTGAAATCGCCACCCAACAACATTACCTTTCCACCAAATGGAAAAATATTCTCCATGACTTCACGAAGCAAACGGTCAATACATTGGAGGGCATAGCATGACATCATTGTGGCCTCATCTATTATAATTAATTTACATTTCTTCAATTTCTTTGCTTGTAAGGATGTCATGCGAATATCTGACACAGAATTTTCTAAAATAGGCACTGGCAGTTTAAATCCACTATGAACAGTTCTTCCACCTTCTAATAAAAGTGCAGCAATTCCAGTAGTGGCAAACGCCATTGCTATTTTTCCTTGTGCTCGTACTGAACTCAATAATAAATTGTACAAATATGTTTTTCCTGATCCGCCAGGTCCATCAAGATAGAAATAACGCTCTGTCACCATGTCATCATCTATAGCATTTTTAATGGCATGAAATGCTTGCAATTGTAGTGTATTTAAAGTTGCAAGTCTTTCTTCTGTTCTTTCTGCTTGTAGTTGAATGTCATAGTCTTCAAAGTTAATGTCATCTATAAGACCTGGATCAGGCAAATTAAAACTTGCACAACTTAATCCATGAGTTAAAAAGACTTCTTGGATTTCCATTAACGCTTTTAAGTGTGCAATGGGTTCATTGTATCGTCGCATAAAGTCTTCAGCCATATTACTTTTAAAAGTCTCCCACAAAGCTAATGCATTTGGAGCATTTGAGAAGATACAAATAAAAGCAAATTGTTCTCTCATCTGTCGTGGCATTTGACATTGTGCTGCTTCTTCTAAACATCTTTCCCACTCTGTATCATCAGCGAGTAAGTTTCTATGTCTTGCAGCTAAATGGAAGGATTCATATACAATGTCATTAACAGTTCTTAAGTGTTCAAAACTTTGTGCTTCAGGAACATTTAAAAGTAATATCCGTAAGCAAAAACGTTCCACATCTCTTGGACTGACTGTGTAAATTCTTGGAATAATTTTATTGCCTCTGGTTTTTCTTGGTCTCCATAATCAATTTACAAAAACATAGTGATATGGAATTTCAATATACAAGTATTGTGTTGCTTCAGCATCAGTGGAATTTAATGCAAACCATGCAGTTAGTGTAGTGTGACGATCCTTACTTTGGGCCAATGCATTCATTTCATTTCAAGCATGGAAATAGACTAAATGTCGTTGTGGCAAATGTACTGCTAACCTATATACTGCATGTGATCTATCATGCATTTCAAATTTTAAAAGCCGCCACATAGCTTCTGGCGCACTGACATAGCGAGCATCTACATGAGATGCAAGTTCATCATGTACTAACTCACTACTTTCAGGGTTGTCTGCACTTTTGACGACTACAGTAGCTGCATCGTAACCTTTGTAAATATATTTGTAGACATATTTAATGGATTTGATGGAAGTGCAGGCTTCTACGTTGATGTGGGCGTTGTACTTCATGAGTAAATGTGGATTGTAGGGTACTACATATCTATTGTCCACTTTTTTTCCACGAATAATGGCACTATCTCCTTCTCTTCTTTTATAAAGTGGATATCCATCACAATTGGCATAGGTTTTGTCTCTATAATCTTTTGGAAATTCTTTGGAACATTTATTATTTTCCATACATGGTGATTGTGGATTAAGGTCACCACAGGGTCCATGAATCATGCGATGAGTAACAATCTCATATAGTCTACCATATAGTTCTGGATTTGGTAGTTCAGCAACAATGACTGCATCCACTTTGTCTGAAGTATCTAATTTTTCTTTTTCTTGAAGTATTATTAGAAGATGTGCATGTGGAAGGCCTCTTTTTTGAAATTCAATGGTATATACATAAGCAAGACATTTGCCAAATAACTGATTTATAGTGAAGTCACGTATTAATTCATTTAATTTAATCTTAAAAACTCTGGCTACTAAATCTGGTCGATCTGAAGCAGTTTGTCCAAGAAGTAGATTTAGTGTAATTTCTGGCCATTGTGGATTACATGTAAATGTCACAAATAGATCGGTTTTGCCAAATTTTGTCACAATAGCCATAGCATCATTGTATCTTTCTCTCATATTCCGAGGAGATCCTTGAAAGGAAGATGGTAAAATGATGGCTTTGCCAGCTGTCATGTCTCTGCTTGTAGCCACGTCAGCAACATAGTCCATGAGTCCAGAATATTGTTCTACACAGAGTTTATCTTGTTGATATTTGATAAAGTTTAAATTATTTGCCTCAACTTGCAAATATGAATCAATAATCCATTGTTGTGTTAGTTTCCCACCACATAAAATTGGATTAAATACATTGCGAATGGCAATTTGAGCTACTTTAAATTCAAGCATAGAAACATTATTTCGGATTCTGGCTTTAGCATTTGGGTAACTGGGAAGAGTTAATTTTGGTTGCCAACCTGCTTCTCCGTGTGGGAAAAAGATGGGATATGTCATTGGATCTAAATTTGGACTTAAGATACTCATATTAATAAACGGTTGGTCCTCATTTCTAGGATATATTCGAATGTCTCTTTGAAATGGTGGTTCTCCTTCATCATTCTGAAACACCATTGCAACCTCATTTGTTGTTGACAAGTTATAACGACATTTATCAGTATGTCTGTCTCTTTTAAGCACCATATTAACCTTCGGCATTGGTAATTGATGTGTTTGTGCATGAAGTAGTTGTTCATTTTCTACTTCTGCCAATTTTTTATAAGCTTTACTGTAGGGATTGTTGTCCATAATGTTATTTAGCTCTATGAAAACAGTGGGTAAGCATTTTTTATTTTCTTCCATCTGCATACGTTGGTCAACAGCTTCCATTGTATCTAGGACATATAGTTGAGCGAATTTTCTTTTATTTCCTTCCTCTGGATGTAAATGGGAAGTGCGATGATAAATTTGTCCTTGGACTTTAAAACAGTAAGGACCATGTCCTGGTACATTAGCAGCTAATGTTGCCCCCATGGATGCAAAGGATATGGCACTATTGTAGGATCTTATGTTTGTCTTAAAATTTTTGTAGTTTGGAAAAGTAGGTTCAGTCATAATATTTTGTAAATAAATTGGAAATTCTTTCCTTTCTGGAAGTTTGAACTTGCCTTTTTGACAACAACTAATAAATTGTCCATCTCTGGGTCTCTCCTGTTTAAAATAATAAGCCTCACAAAACTGACATTGAGTAGTCATGTCCCCACAACTATGAACCTCTACTGCTAAAGACTTGAGTAGAGGACAATTTGCAAAGCATATAGGATTTTGACTTTCATATTCATCAGGTGAAATGTCATATAATGTTTCAACAACAGGTTCTAAATGTTTTGTTTTTTTCGTTGCTTTTCTTGGTATATGTTGTATTGTTTGAGGTAAAATGTCATGTAATGTTTCATGAAACGGTTCTAAATGCTTTGTTTTCTTTGTTGCTTTTTTTGGTATCTCTTGTATTTTTTCTGGTAAAATGTCATCTGATGTTTGAGCAACAGGTTGTAAATGCTTTATTTTCTTTGTTGCTTTTTTTGACATATCTTTAATTTCTGCAAGTGACAGTCTTTTGCTTGCAATTCTTTTGCGTTCTTTTTCTCGTCGAATTTCCTTCTTCTCCGGTGTCTGCTGGCTGTCTGCTCTCTGTCGTCGTTCTCTAGCTTGGCGTCTTTTCTTTTCTTGTTTACTCTCGTTATCAGCCATGTTAATCTGTAAAAATAAAATAATGTACCATTAGTTTATTTTGAGATGTTAAGTTGTTTTTCATGACAAATAGTTATCAATAGTGTGTTAACATTTTATACTTAATCAATTTCAATGCGGTTAATTGAATAAAAGTCTAAATAAGGCCATCAGATAATTATTTAAAGAAATTTTTATTTATTAAACATGTATCCAAAAGCAAGTGTTTCAGTAACTAAAAAGGTATTTTCAATAAGATGTTATGTCCTTATTTACAGCACTATTCAATTTGTCAAATGGCAATTAAATTAGGGTTTAGGACTGGAATGTTACAATGACAAATTGTATAGATTCTGTGTTTTTAGACTTTTTTGGACTATGCCAATTTATTTTTTAAGTTTACATTGAAGTTTGTATTTACTGTTAAAGATTATTGGCCCTAAAAGACAAATAAGAGATAGATGATAGATATTACTTTTTATACTGTACCTTGGTTGAAGTTTGATTTCAAGCAAAATTCTTTGTTGGTCCTGTGTTGAAAGCCTTCGTCTGATGGTCTGGTCCTGTGTTGAAAGTCCTTGTCCGATGGTGTAGTCCTCTGTTGAAAGTCCTCGTCCTCTGGTGTGGTCCTCAGTTCCAACTCCTGTTCCGATGTTCTTGACGCAGTATCTGTTATAAAATAAAAATGAAAATGTTATGTTATTTGAATGTCTTTGTATTAATGAAAAAATGGCATTATTTCTGTGTTTTTCTACAATCCTTTTTGGTGCGCCGCAATTTTGGTATGCTTCTGTAGGCTTTTTTCTAAGGCTTATAGGTGGTTAAACATTAAAGAAGAATATTAATTAATTTTTCTCTTTTTTTACTTGTTATACTGTACCTTGGTTGAAGTTTGATTTGAAGCAGAATCTTTGTTGGTCCTGTGTTGAAAGCCTTCGTCTGATGGTCTGGTCCTGTGTTGAAAGTCCTCGTCCAATCGTCTGGTCCTCTGTTGAAAGTCCTCGTCCGATGGTGTAGTCCTCTGTTGAAAGTCCTCGTCCGATGGTGTAGTCCTCTGTTGAAAGTCCTCGTCCAATGGTCTGGTCCTCTGTTGAAAGTCCTCGTCCGCTGGTCTGGTCCTCAGTTGAAACTCCTGGTCCGATGTTCTTGACGCAGTATCTGATATAAAATAAAAATGAAAATGTAATTTTATTTGAATGTATTTGTATGAACTAAAAAATGACATTATTTCTTTGTTTTTCAACAATCCCGTTTGGTGCCCACCACTTTTGGTATGCTTATTTAGGCCTTTTTCTAAGGCTTATAGATTGTTAAACATAAAATAAGAATCTAAATGTAGTTTGGTATGTGTTTGTGTGAGTTTTTATACAATCCTGTTTGGTGCGCACCACTGTTGGTATGCTTATTTAGGCTTCTTTCTAAGGCTTATAGGTTGTTAAACATAAAATAAGAATCTAAATGTAGTTTGCTATGTGTTTGTGTGAGTTTTCATACAATGTTTGTGTGTACCATATGTTGCATCCTTTGGCCCTCATTCAATTGCAGTTTGGCCAATTCAATAGGGTTCTAAATGTGCTTATTTCGAGCCCTATTGAATTGTCCAAAATATCAATTGAATGAGGGCCTTTGGTTGCTGGATTTGTTATATTGTGAGGGCCTCATTGAATTTGGTTTTTCGCAATGGAATTTGGCTCAATATGAGCACAGAGCATCTTTTTTTACAGAAGTTTTTAACTAAAAACTTCTGTTCAAAAATATGCTCTGTGCTTATATAGAGCCCTATTGAAATGGGCAAATCACATTTGAATGAGGCCCTCGCCCATTAAACATATTTAGGTCCTGAATCAATTGCGTTTTGACCAATTGAATAGGGCTCTATATAAGCACATAAAATATTGTTTGACAGAAGTTTTTAGTTAGTGAAGACCTTGATTGTGGTTAGAAGTTCAGTAACTAAAAATGTCTGTCTAAAAAATCTATTATGTGCTTATATAAAGCCCTATTCAATTGGCCAACTCACAATTGAATAAGGCTCATGGTTCGGTTCTTTTTTATACTTAATACTTTACCTTGATTGAAGTGTGGAATGACAGAGGGTCCCCTCCTGCCAATCTTAATCCGCCGGTCTTCTTGTAGTGTCTGTTTGAAAAATAAAGTGAAATAGTGAATTATAGAATTTTTTATTTGTATTTAACAAAGCATGGCCTTTTCAGCATTTAAAGTATTTTTGTATCTTACCTCTTCTTCATTGTTGGTGTTCTTTAAAAGGGATTGTGCTTCACAATGCACGGTGCAAATTGTTGAGAGACGCTGTTGATGCAGAGTCTGTTTGAATATTAAAAAAAGTAGAAAGATTGAGCTTTAGGTGATCTATTGAATTGCAGTAAATTAATTTCATTGAAATATACTTCTGTAATTATTTTGAATTAACATTATTTTTTGGTGGGGGCTACACACATATGTCACATACATGAAGCACATTTCCATAGTTGAAAGTAATTTTTTTGTGTGCGTGTGACATATAACTATACATGAATCATATTTTAATTGTTAAATTAACCTTATTTTTATTTTTGGCCAACATACATAAATGTGTGTGTGACATGTGACTATAGATGATACACATATATGTGCGTGTCACATATCAGTATACATGACTCATATTTTAATAGTCCCAAATTATTTTTTTCTAATGTAATTTAAATGCAGTTGTTTAATTAGTTTGTTTTAAGATAATTTTGTTGCAGGGGCAATACACATAAATGTGCGTGTCACATGTCACTATACATTATACGCATAAATGTGCGTGTCACATGTCAGTATACATTATACACATAAATGTGCGTGTCACATGTCAGTATACATTATACACATAAATGTGCGTGTCACTTGTCAGTATACATTATACGCATATATGTGCGTGTCACATGTCAGTATACATAAACCTCTTTTTCTTATTTAATTTTTTTTTTTGATGTCCTGTCTTGATAATAAAATGTAATATATTTTTGCTTACCTCTCAGTTGTAATTTGCACAATGTAAAGTAGTAAATTGTCTTCTCAAGTTTTAGCAGCAGTTATGTCTGAAGTCACTCTGTTCATCACCTGAGTAGAAATGTATTTTTCTCTGTCAAATAGGCAGTATTTATAAACTTGTAGAACATTCTGGAAAGTTAGACCGTTAGAACGCAATACGCATGCGCTATTTGCGTTCCAGCTTCCAATTTGCGTTCCATCCGCCATTTTGTGCGTAGTAGTGGTTAAAATGGTGTTTAATATGAGTGTGATCCGTTCCGCATAGAATGTGTTTCATTATTGCGCGTAAGTGTAGTGTAGTTACGTCTGGAGCCTCGTTTTCGTTTTGTTCGGCGGCCATTTTTTCTCTCGCTTAGCCGATTTTCGGCCGTTTAAACTCTTTGTTTTGGACTTAAATGGACGTGTAAATGAAGTTTTGGAGGTGCTGGATGCCCCCCCGTGCTGGAAGTAAGCTTTTTATGTGTTTGTTGTGTTTATTTCTTCTGTTTGTGATGTTTTGATGCGCGGCGGTTGGAATGGGTCTTTCGCGGCCGTATTTTTTTCCGATGCGGCCGTATTTTGTTGCAATGTTGCCGTATTTTTTTGCGATATACGCAGTTAGCTTTTACGTGTACGACGCAGTGTATTTGTTTCTAAGTCGTGCGTATGTGTGTTAAGAGCGTGTGAAGGGCCTTTTTTACTGTTTTTTTGTTAAGTCTTGTGTCTGGGTGTAAGCGGGTGTGAGGCGACTTTGAGGTTTTTTTTGTTATGAAGTTGTGTGTGTGTGTATGTGTGTGTGTGTTAACACAGCCGATGTTGGGATGCTCCCACCACCGCAAATGCGGACCCTCGCTTCGCGAGGATCCGCATTTGCGGGGACGTTGTTGGGTTTTTGTTGGCTGGGCGGTTGGGTTTATTCTGTTAAAAAGTCGTGTGTGTGTATGTGTGTGTTAACACAGCCGACGTTGAGCCTCCACCACCGCAAATGCTGGCCCTCGCTTCGCGAGGACCCGCATTTGCGGGGAACTGCATCCCTCGCTTCGCGAGGGACGCAGTTCTTGCGGGCTCGCTACGTGAGCCCGCAAGCGTGAGCAACGACTCGTACGCTCACAACTATATATGTGATAGATTGTAATTGTATTTTTATTTCATGTAATGTTTCTTTATTTTAGGTGGGACAGGTCTTTGGGACATTGATGGAGAGGCATTTTAGACAGGTAAGTTGACTATTAAGAATTTATTATATTACATGTTATGTGTATTTGTGTATTAACTGTAAAGTTTCATTTTTTTTTTTAGGTGTGACAGGACCTGTGGACTGTTTTGATGGGCCCTTTCTGGGATGAAGCACTTTAGACCAGAGCATCGCTGGAGGGGCATTTTGGCAAGGTAAGTGGTCTATTTAACCCTTTGGTAGTTTCTTATTGTGTGTAATTAGTGTGTGTGGGCAGTATTTTCAGTAATGTCATTTCTTATTTTGTGTAATTAGTGTTTTTCTATTTTCAGTAATGTTTTTTTTTATTTTGTGTAATTAGTGTTTTTTATTATCAGTAAAGTAGTTTCTTATTTTGTATAATTAGTCTTTTTTTATTTTCAGTAATGTAGGTTTTTATTTTGTGTAATTAGTGTTTTTATATTTGTTGTAATTAGTTGGTTTCTACGGATTTTATTAAGGGATTAGGTAGGTAGTGTAGGGGTTAATAGTAATGGGCAGAGGGAGGTTAATAGGATAGGATAGAGGTGGGCTAATAGCATAGGGTAGGGGGGGTTAATATGATAGGGGTTTACTGGGTCCAGTACGGATTAACTAGGTCCAAAAACTGTGATTCCTTGCTGCCAGCTTACAGCCCTGCGTAGTGCTTTGGCTACGCTGCTATTCAAATGGACGGTGCTGCAAGGAGGTGCCCCTTACAGGAGCAAGTAGCCCAAAAGTAGAACACGGAATGTTATTTGCAAGAAACAGCCCCAAATTAAATGAGGCCCTTAGTCTGGATTATGGAGTGGACTATCCTGCACCTGTCTCATTACTGTACAGTTTTATTGTGATCCTTAGCCAAAAGAAAACTAACGGTTCTAAAAACATCAAAACCACTGTAAAAAAGAGACCTCCATTGAAGCTCCAATTTACTTTTTTTCATGTTAAATTCAACTATATTTTTGTATCCTGTTGAAATAATGTCTCATTTGCATGTGTTGATGTTTTAAATCATTTTTAAGTGTTATACTCAAGGAAAGTCTGAGTGGAAGTTAAATGTAAGCTTTTTACTGAAAGTAAAATGCAAATGAATTGTTTTGTCTGTTTTTATATTTATATTGATTACTTTGTATAAAAGCATGCTCAGAATGAAAGAGGTTATTATCCAAGGTTATAGACTAAGTAAAACTGTGCTCAAACCAAATTTTTTACTGCCCTGAAATATCCAACTACCCACTTTAACACCTCTGTTATTGTGTGAGCTTACAAAACCATTCAAAGGTAAAGCAGTTTATGTGCTGAGGCAATTTTAGGAAAACATTTGTTTCATGCTGTGTTTCAATGAGCTCTGCAAACCTGTGATGTGAATGTCGGTGCTTGCAGCGTATACACTTATCCTTTATTACCTTTATGCAAAACTGTGTCCATTGAAAATTACATAAACTGAGTGCTGTAAATGTCATAGTGCTGAATTATTTTAATTTGTGCACCATACCACTATTACTAATATAATCAACTGCTTTAAGAATATATATTTTGAATTAGCTTATAAATCTGATTACACACATGATAATTCTTATAGCATACCTTTCAAAGAAAAACAACTTAAAGCGAACATAAGGTTTCATATTATTTATAATGCCTTTAAAAAACATAACATTTTTTTTTACATTTTTATTAAAATAAAGAGATCTGAAGTCTAGCAATCTTATTTTCTAAAGAGTGACAAAGATTGTCTTGAGCAATACTGTAAATACTGCACTCTCTTATTAAGAAAGCCCTGTAACATTTCCATTATAAATGTAAGTAACACAGGGGGAATTTACTAAGCAACTCTATTTTCCTTTCTAGTAAATATAGAGAAGCACACATTAGCCATTTAAGATGCTTAGGGCTCCATTCAATTCAAGCCTCGCAACTCTATCGCTGTAGGCCGTATGTCTGTCATTGTGTTGCAGGCTCACACTTTGCTACAATTCCGTGCTATTCAATTGAACTAGGCCACAACTCGCTGCCCGAGATTCACAATCATAAACCCTGGTTCCATATTTAAGCAGTGCAGGGTTTTCTTTTTTCATCTAATTAGTAGTTTGTTATTTCTTGTACTTAGTGTTTTTTTTTTATTTTCTGTAATGTGGGTGTTTTTATTTTTTGTACTTAGTGAGGTGTTAGGGATTAGGGGGTTAGGTGGGTAGTGCAGGGGTTAATAGGGTAGGATAGAGGGAGTTAATGGAATAGGATAGGGGTTAAAATGATAGGGTAGAGGGTGGTTAATAAAATTGGATGATGATAAATAAGTAGGGTAGAGGTGGGTTAGTAGGATAGGGTAGGGGTTAATAGGGTAGGGTAATAAAATAGGTTAATAAAATAGGATAGGAGTTACTAGAATACAATTGGGTTAATAGGGTAGGGTAGAGGGGGGGGGTAATAGAATAGGATCAGGGTTAATAGGTTAGGGTAGAGGGGGTTAATAGAAAAGGATAGGGATTAATTGGGTAGGAGTTAATAGGATATGGGTTAAGTAGGTACAGGCAGGGTTAATTAGGTATAGTTAGGTTAATTAGGTACAGTTAAATAGTGGTGATGAATAAATAAGGTTAATTACTTAGAGGGAGTTAATTTAGATGCATTGGTTTATTGGGGGGATAATAGTGTAGGGTAGTGCTTAGACTTAGTGTCATGAGGGTCCTGGAGGACCCTCATAGCACTTATAGTGCTAATGACAGGGTTAATTCAAGGCTCATTGGGTTTGAATAGAGCACTATGAGTGATGGGGTTCATTTTAGGCAGGGGTTAATAACAATTGTAGCACAGGTCCTTTAAGGATCTTTAATGTCCTTTAAGGACCCGCAAGGCGGGATATTTGAATTTTAAATGCCGATTGGAATCCCCGCAGCAAGGGTTAATGGAGGGACACTGTGGGGGTCCTGACGGGGACCCTGCTGCATAGGGGGATTAATGTTGTGTGCTGCAGGGGTACTTACAGTACCCCGAGACTAAGGTTAACTATTTGTGTGCCCTTTAAGGACCAGCCGCAGAGGATTTGAATTTTTATATAGAGTTGGGCCCTGAGTTGGGACCCCTGCAGCAAAGGGTTAATGTGGGGACCCTGTGGGGGTCCAGATGGGGACCCCAGCATCATGGGGGTTTACTTTAGAAGTGGGGGGTTAGGAGAAGAGGGGTCGTTTAGAATAGCGATTTGCAATTTTAGCTTTCAGAACTTTTGTGGCCATCAAAGATCAAAGGCTTGGAGGGGAATTAACTTGTGATGGTAACCATCGCAATGAGTCGAAGGTCGGAGGCCGTAACCCAATCGAAGCCTGCAAAAGGATGTCAAATGAATTGCAAAATAAGTTACGGTCTCCATTTATGAAGCCCAGATCTCCCAATACCTCATTTGAATGAGGCTCTTAGTAAATGTTTCCCACTGAATTCACAATGTGTACAGCTGTTCTAGTGGGAACACTTAAAAGAATCCTGAATAACTGGATGACATTTGACTTTGAAGGAAGATGAGCATTTGCTGTTTGATACAAAGTAAGATTAATGCAATTCCCACATTTACTTTTCATACAATATATATTTTTTCTAACCTAATAACAGAATTTTTCCCAGAACTAAATTACATTGTTTAAATTAAATTATTTTTATGCCACATATGACATTTTATGATTAACCATACACTTGTTATATCTTTGTTAGTCTTTTATGTAAAAGTGAACTTGAAATATTGTTGATGAACAATATCATATGGAGAAGGTGATAGTACACCTTGACCACTGATGCTGATCACAGCTAAGCATTTATTGTGAGATGACACATCATTATTAATGGTCATAGCCAGTGAGTTATTTAGAGAACTAGCTAATAGTAATGATCACAGATGGGATTTAGGTGAGTTGGTATATTGTTGCAGTTACAGTATTCAGCACTGTACTGTACATGCATGTTGATTATTTTTTAGTTGACTATTTTTTTTCAGATTTTTGTTTTGTCACCACCATGTATGTGTGAAAGTGGATTGGATTACATAGTCCAGATAATAATAATAAAGGGTTAATACACATGCAAAGTCCAATTTGTGATACTGTGGAGTATCCACAATCCCCTGAGGGCCTGATAACAATATGACCGGTGATACTGGAGTGGGTTGCCAGTTCCTTCTCTTGTGGACTTTTATTTGTCTTTTATATGCACTAGTGAAGCATGTGATCCTGACCTCAATATGCTGACCTTCGTGTCCTCTCCATATTAATTGGTATTTTCTCCTACTGTATTGCTGATATCATGAGTATCCTTTAACAGATATATAGCTGATGGATGTGATATCAATGTTGATGAACAATGTCATATGGAGAAGGTACCTGCAGACATATGGCTTACAACAGTCACGTTGTGGGCTTGCAATTGAATTGGGCCCTAGGTCTACAACTCTTCTCCTTTAGTGGGATCCTGACTTGATATTCTATCACCGATGCTCAACAGTTTTAAAGTGACACAGTGGAAGTTTCAAAAGTGGTATTATTAAAAACTAAAAGTAATAACTATGACTTTATCAGTTAATTGTTATTAAATATATTGAATTATCGTACAGTGAAAGTGCATCTAGGTATGCATTTTTACCTGTCAGCTAGCTTTTCTCATCCACCTACTGAGGACAATCGGTCTTAAATTTAGGTGGTCATCTTTGCCCAATGTTTTGTGGTTGTCCCGTGTTTTTTTTAATGTATTGTGGTAATGCTAATTTGTTTGTAAAACAATAAATTGAGCATGTATCTAATGGAGCATCTAAGATTATTCAAAAATTGCTTCCTGGAATGTTAGCATGGCAAATCTTTTATATGACCGATGATAGCCAATAATATGCTGAAAATGATCAAGGGTATTATGCTCAAGTGGAAACTCCTGTTATGCATATAAAGGACATGTGGTTGCTTTAAAACGTGTGGACAAATGTATAAAGGAAACACAATAAAGGTCACAATTAAGCTGTGGTTAGGTTTAGGATGAATGGAATAGTCAACATATTTAACTTGAATAACCACAAGTTAAGATATGCACAGGTAGAGACTGAAAGTTGCAAAGTTGTTTAGAATTAATAGAGCACAAAAATAACACAGGACTTTTTTTTTTTTTTATCAGAAACTCATTAGCCATCTTTAGTTGAAGCTTAACAAGGAAAGAATATTGAGAACATCTGCCTTTATTTTGCATCAAAAATCCTGAAGGATTACGAGCTTCACAAAGAAATACATGATGGACCCATAAAATTGGAAACAGGCCAACTGATAATTAGGGACGTGAAAAGGTAGATGTCCTAAATAAATTATTTTCTGGAGGTCCGATATGCGATGGGACTTGCAAAACTGTAAAATACAAAATAAAAGAAATTTAAAATGGAGGTAGCAATGGTTAAACATGTCTCTGTATTACCTTCACTAAATAATTGATGAACACAGGAAGACATTCAAAAGAGGCTTCAAAAAATAAATGTAAATAAATCACAAAGTCCTGATGGAATATATCCAAGGGTATTGGGGAACCTGGGTTCTGTCATAGCCAAATAATTACATTTAATGTTTAAAGACTCAGAGCCCGATTCAGTTAGAAGCCCACATCTCGTGGTATACAGGCCGTATGTCTGTGGGCCTGCTGCGGGCTTGAACTCTGCTACAATTCCAGTGCTATTCAATTGAACAAGCCTGCAAGTTAGGGGCTAAAAGCCTAACTCCTAAAACATGCACCAAGCAGTTCAGGGCAGGAACTTGAATAATTAAGCAAGACCATAACCACCCATTTTGAAACAGCCAATTGAAATTGAGACTGCCATCATTGAGGTTACATGTCAATAAATTAGATCTGGAGGTCCAATATGCGATGGGACTAGCAAAACCGTAAAATACAAAATAATAGAAATGTATGCCAATACTGTTCTAGTCCATGTGGGTGGCCTTATATGTATTAACTCATTGATTCCTGAGATTGATATAACCCCGAAATGACATATAAAAAAATATATATATTATTTTTTATTGCCCATCTGCTAGTTTGTCTTTCATCACTTTCCCTATCATTTGCAGTGCAGTATTGATTTTTATTTGCATTTACAGTGATACGAACTGGGGTTAAACCCCCTTGCGGGGCCTCTCTAGTACTTGCAGGATTTTCTCCTACATTTATCGTTTACGGGTGTGAAAACATTTGAGGGCTTGGGGAATTGTAGTAGCAATCGTAACTCTTGCAGACGGGAAAGATCAAAGACATTGGGAGCCTATAATTTCTAGGATTAACAACTGCAAGGTTTTCCAGGCCATAACCGGTAAACTGTTTGGACCCCACAAAAATACGCCAATTGAATAGCAAATTAATTTACGGCTTATTTACGGGCTCCAATAACTTACGATTGCTCAATTGAATCAGGCTCTCACTCAGTATTGGCTTGGTACCAGATGGCTGGAGAAAAGCAGATGTTATACCCTTTTTTATGAAGTGGGAATGAGCAAATTCAGGAACATATATACCAGGAAGGCTCACCGGTGTAATGAGGAAGTTCTTAGAAGGGTTGCTAAGGGATAGTATACAGGATTATATCAATGTGAGCAAGATAATTAGTGGGAGTCAGCACAGATCGTATTTGTTTATACGAGGAGGTATGTATGAGAGGTGACAGGATATATACATAGTCCTTTTATGGGTGTGTCTACTGCTGAGTATGCAGATATAGAATCTATCAGGCTGGATGTACAGTGTAGTGTCTTAACCTATCAGGGACCACATCTCAGCAGCATGTTAAAAAATCTTGCTGAGAGATGGTCACATCCCAGCACAGCAAGAACAGCTGTCTTGCCGGTCCACAGATAAGATGATCATGGCCTATGTGATGGTGATATATAGTAACTATGTGGCCAGCCACCATCAAATAGGCCATGATTATTTTATCTGTGGACATGTATGGTTATGGTTAACATTTCACCAATTGATGGCTGATAAAACTTTTTTTATATTTTTTAGGCATATTTCACAACTAAATAATTCAAGTAAACTATATATAGCTTTCATATAGCCATTCTATTAATAACATCCCTCCAGCAGAATGATCTCACACTCCATAAATAAACACATAAATCATGTTTTAAGCCCCATGGCTGATGTTTAATATATACTAATGTACATATGGCTATGAAATTGTAGACATACCTAACTATGTTAATCAAGTCCAGCAGTTATACATGCATGAGCTAAGCATCTAAGTCATCCTTTTTCACAATATGAAACCAGATATGCTTATCTAATCATATTAGAAGTAATTAAAGCTGATAGCCTTTTTTTCTCAGCAATAATTATGTCTACGTGTTTAGACATCATGATATTATAACAAACAGTTATGATGTATACCTTTTATACATGAAATCATTGTTATTAAACAATATCATAATGAAAAGTGATAGTATTCCTGCCTACTGATTGTGATCACAGCTACGCATTCCTTGTGAAATCCCACATAATTTTGTAATTTCTGCAATTGATCATGGCAACTGATTTCTTATGACAGATACTGTATGGTTTGCACTGCTTGTAGATGAACATCAGGTAAGTTGGTTTATTGTTACATAAAACAATATAAATCACTGTACTGTACAAACAGATTTTGCTAATTGTTTTAGAATATGATCATACACAGTTTTTTTTCAGAACTGTGTAATACTTTTTTTTTCTAAATCACACTAAATGTGTGTAATTGTTTTGGATTACATAATCCAGGAGATATTGCTTCTGTTTAATTGAGCAGATGAAGACGCAATGTAAGTACTATGCACATTACTGGTTATTTCTATTAAATGAAGTGATGAATGAGATGGATATTCATCTCATTGTTATTGTGATTTAATGAATAGCAGATGAGTAGATGCTATGCATCATTATTGTTATACAGTATTACCTTTATGTCATCATATGATCAAACTCTAAACAGCCTCTTGTCCTTTTGGGTTTAAATTCCACCACACCAACAATATGTATGCACAGTCTATACATCCCATGCCCCTTTAAAATTTAGCTGAACACAAATACACACATTAGATATTGTTAAAGGGCCAGGTAATTCAGCACAATTTGGAGCACACCACTGTAAAGTACTCCTAAAAACGTGTTGAAATACTTTTTACATTTTTTTAATAGGTGTCTTTTTTTTCTCATAAATGAAGTGGCTGTTTACATGGGACTCTGGCAAGTCCACCAGGCAGACTGACAGCAAGAACTCATGCAGAGAACAAAAATAGAAAGAGTGTTAACTCTTCCCAAATTCATCTGTGTAGGAAAAATATTCCTGGAAACAAAGTCCTAAATATGTTACTTTTGGGTTAACTAATGGCTGGTTACATTTATGAATGCAGAGAAAAAATATAAATCTTGTGTTCACAGTAGCTTGCACTGTCCAGTGTTGGCAGATGTTGTTAATAATTGAACAGTCAGGAGTATGTTTGTTAACTGACATAACACTGCAGATTTTTAGCTGTTATTAGTGTAATAAAAAAAAGCAATAGATCATTTTAACATAGAAGCTTGTGCTCTTTCACACCATGAGGAGCATTTATAGTGAGGTAAATGGCCCTTTAAGTTGCAAAAAAATCTAGCAATTAACAGACTAAGCTTAAAACACTGCTAAGAAGCCTATAACAAGACTCAAGAAGCAACATATTTTTAATATATTCCTAGTATAGTGATATATTGCTCAGTGATTATACTTAATGTATTGTAAATAGTTGTTGTGTTGTTCACCTAACTAAAACACTTAGAACAGCACTGGATAAATTATGTTCTATTGTAATGAACATTTGTAGTTGTCTGATACATTTTCTTTAAACTTGAAGTAAACAAATTGTAACCACAATAGATCATGTTTCATAACCTCAAACAAAAATAATTAAAGATTTTTTTTTTTTTTATGAGATGACTGACAATTAACATTTTAATACACAAAATTACTTTAAAATTAAAGAGGCTTAAAAACAATGACATCTGGAGTATGAATATATAAAATGTGTTAAATAGTTAAACCTTCATAACATATATTTGTCCGCATATATAAATTATATACATTGTAGTAACTTTGAGTAATATTCCAGCCTTGGAGTTGCTGGATTTGACATAAAAAGAAATCTGAGATAGATATCTCCAGCAATTCTGATTAAGCACTGCATGTTTTCCCTTCCTCAGCTGGGCTTTGAAGAAGAACATGTACTTTTCAGTTTAAATAAAATTATTTATTTTTCAATAAATATGCAACCTTGATTTCCTACTCATTAAAACTTTTCACTACTGTATGTTGCAGACTTGTCTCATTTAAAATTTAAACTATGTAATTAGCATTTTTCATGTGTTCATGACAGAGTCTTTAAACACATACATCCAGGTAATTTCATTTTTTTTTTTAACTTCAACTGTTAGGAATATACTTTTCTAGAAATAAGCTGATATATTTATATTGTGTCAAACACTATCTCTGGCTGGGTCCGTGCCCTGTTTATCAGCACTTTAGATGGAGAAACGCACAGGAGGCTTTGCAATACTTTTCAATATTTATTGTTCTCAGCCAGCAAATAAAAGAAACAAACACAAATTAAACAGCCTAAGATGTGTGAAACAAAGTAATAACAATAGATATGTATGCCATGAGCATAAAAACATTTGAAGAGAAAATCTTCTCAAACTCTGCTCCTGCTTGCTGGAGCCAATGGGGTTGTACCTTCCTATTCAGGAGTTGAGAGCGGGTGAAGGATGGGAATTTGTTGCTTCACTGCATGATTCAATTTTCAGTATATGCTCTATTTGTCTCTCAAAAAAAAATATAATGAACCCAGTGCCCTTTCAAACACTCACACAGTGAAGACTATTAACCTCTACCCATATATGCTCAGTAGGTATTCACACTTAAAATTGCAAGTCTGATTTTCCATGTCTTTCATACCTTGACCAGGAACAAAATACATTTCAGTCTGGTAAAGTAAAACACTATTGTGGGAGCCGTAGAATGATGATAACCCAGACATAAAGACCCTGAAAAGAAGGTAAAACATGGAAAACAGAGAGTGGAGCTGCATATTGAGCAAAGAGGAAATTTGAATAAATAAAATGCTTTAAATTTTATTCAGGAATTCCATTTGTGACTAAATATGAATTCTCTGTTTAACTGTGTATTTCAGACTAAAGTTGTAATAACTATAGTACCCTGTGCTAAAGCAGTTTTTGAAAAGACTTCAAATATAAAAGTTTCAGGTGCAGTTAATTAAATGTATGTCATTAACTCTGCTGATGTTAGCAACATGTTTCATTTACAGTATGTATATAAAAAACTTTACCTTGAATAAGTCCATATTGCCAAACCTTTCAAAAGCTTTGCCTTCTTGACAACTTTATACAGGAAATATTACCGCTTTCACTATTTGATAAAAAAAGCTGCTTAACCAGCACAGGTTAACGAGGACAGCAAAGCACTGAACACTTTTTATAAAGTGATAAATCATTTCCTGTACAGTATGACAAGTTTTTCTATGATTATTTGATTGTTTTACTGAGTTCCAGTTCAAAAGGGTGCCACTCATATATGAGTGTTAGTATCAAATCTAACAGTGCCAGCTTCAAGGCAAGAGCAATGGTTGTCCGATAATATATTGGCAATATCAAATGACCAGTACCAGGGTTCTAGAACTGTGCCAGTGTCAACAAAGTAACTGTGTCAGGGCAACAGATTGTTCATGTCATGGAACAAGATAGTAAACAATATTCTAAGGAAGGTGATTGAGCAAAACATGTCATTGAGAAGGGTCTATGTATCCCTAACACAAGCCAAGTATCTTGCAGGTGAAAAGTATCCAGAATGACAACTCCTTCTCAGAGAAGGAGACATTGCATAAGAACAATTGTCACTTGTTTGGCTTGTTTCAATACCAAAAAGACCGCAATATGAAAATATTGCCAGTTTAATGTGAATTTTGTGTGTCAATTCTCACTCAGTTGTTTTTTTCTCATCACATGAAATGTTGTACTGTTAATATAAAATCAGAATACAGAGGGGGTTGTCAACCAGGTCCATGATGCCCACTAGTGGGCAATTCAAGCTTTCATGGTGGGCAGCAGGGTAATCACTAGTTGGCATCGCTGATGAGTGATGTCACACGCCGGAGACTTACAGCACCATGCTTGGCTGGCTGGTAAGAGAGCCTAGGGGCAGCAGTCAGGAACAGATAATTATCTAGTAAGTACAGGACAATACATAGTTAGGGTTATATGATTTTTTGTAACCAGAATTGATATAGGGTAAATTGAGTTACTGCTGCCATGGTGCGCGGTAAAAAATGTTTACCATCAAAAGTGGGTGGTAGGTATTAAAAGGTTGACAACACCCGGTATACAGGAATGATAATCACATGCTATATACTTTGGACCCGATTCAACTGCAAGCCTGGAAAGCTCAAAGCCCAGACCTCAATCCAATAAAAAATCTGTGGTCAGACTTAAAGATTGCTGTTCACACGCACAAACCATCCAACTTAAGCTGGAGCTGGAGCAGTTTTGCAAGGAGGGATGTCAAACATTCCAGTGGTAAGATGTGGCAAGCTCATAGAGACTTATCCAAAGCGACTTGGAGCTGTGATTGCTTCAAAAGGTGGCTCTACAAAGTATTGACTTTAGGGGGTGAATAGTTATGCACATTGACTTTTTCTGTTATTTTGTTCTATTTGTTGTTTGCTTCACAATAAAAAAAGAACAAAGAACATCTTCAAAGTTGTGGGCATGTTCTGTAAATTAAATGAAGCAAATCCTCAAACAATCCATGTTAATTCCAGGTTGTGAGGCAACAAAACCCGAAAAATGCCAAGGGGGGTGAAAACTTTTGCAATGCACTTTATTCATTTGAGCAAGGGTGCCAGTTAGGGGCCGAAGCCTCAAGCCCCTAAATCCCTCTCGCCGCCGCAAACTGTTAAGGGGCTGGCTGAGATGCGATCGGGCGTTATGATCCTATCACAGTTTGATGAGTGCGACACAGGACTCTGATGATTGACAGATGGAGTTTATAAAGTTGTGCTCCACCCATCCGTTGACTGTGTTGTATTTTCCAACAAAGTAGAATGCAGGTCCCAGAGTTTGATGTTTTTCAGTGAGAGATAGAGAGTAGAAGTATTTTTAAAGCAGTAATTTGCAGTTTTTTTAAAATCTCCATTATACTTTTTACGATTTTACACTTAATCCTTGTTGACACATACTTACAGATTACACATAATTGCAATGTACATAAATTAAAGAACACACATAGAGACACATAAAACAAGGTCACTCCATACACCCCCATCCCATCCCCATCCCCTAACAGTTATTAAATACACATAATACAACATTTTTGTTTTTCTATCATACATATACAGCCAAACTTTGATTGATTTATCCTTATATTATTTTGGGGATTATAATGGAGGGAGGAGAGAGGAGTGGACAGGTGGGGAGGAGAAGAAGAGAAGAGGCAAGAAAGAGAGAGATGAGAGAGAGGTGGCCCTGGGGAGTAGTGTAGGAGAGAAGGAGAGTAGTGTAGGAGAGGAGAGGAGGATAGGAGATGGAGATTGGGAATGGTGGAAGAGAGGAGGTGGCGGAGAAGAAGGAGATGGAGGAGAAGAAGGAGGAAGAGGAGGTAGTGGAAGAGGAGGAAGAGTTGGAGGAGGAGGAGAAGCAGGAGGAGGAGGAGGTGGCAGAGGAGGAGGAGCAAGAGGTGGAGTAGGAGGTGGTGGAAGTGGAGGAGGAAAGTGGAGAGGAGGAGGTGAATGGTTTTAGTTTGGCCCTAGCATCAGGAAAATGTAGAAGAGGGACAGAGCGGGAGGGGCCTGATCCCAGGGGGGTGGTAGTTCTTGGGAGGGACAGGCCTCAGGCACAAGTCAGGGAGATGAGGATCCCCATCCACAGAAGGGAGGGCAAGAGGCAAAGGGCAAGCACCGGGCCCACAATTGCATACACTGGGAAAATGTGGTCCTCCTTGGTGCCATCCGTGGTCACCCCATGATCGAGGGATGTTAAGCCAGGGCCTAGGGCTCAGGCATGGAAGGTGGTAGCGGCTGAGTTTACAGCAGTGGGCACAGCACCAAGGGATGTGAGGTCCATCAATGAGTGTTTTGACAACATCAGGGCCAAGGTAAGGAGGATAATGGTTAAGGAAGAGAAGAACGTGATTGTTCACTATAATTAGTGGGAGAGGTGCGCCAAGGACCTTCTGAGCCAGGTGCCTGCCATTGGAGCTTCAGGCATGGTGGCCCAGCAGGACCCAGCCTCCATGTCAGGTGAATATCCCATACACCAACATGCCACCACATGTACATCACACACACTACACATGTACATGATGACCAACAAGGACACCGACATGTCAGCTACATGGAATTAACAAGAGATTGATAGATGCAACATTAAATCCATAAAGTTAACAAATCACTATCATTCCTGGGCACAACAAGAGTAATCAAGCAATAGAGAGTCTATGTATAGGTGTGCCCACTGCAGCCTATGCAGAAACAGACTGCAGCCGGAATCAAGATAGCGTTAAGAGCCAAGAATGATCAAGACCAAGAACCAAAAAATAGATCATATCTAGCAAATGATAGCTAATCTGAGTTGCAATTCAGAGAATCATCCAGGGTCAAGCCTAGATGGCAGATAGTTGTGAATGAACAGAAAGCAATGTATTATTCATCATACTAATAACATATACCTCTATTTTATCTCTTTCAGCATCAAGGAGGTCTGGTGAGCAAGAGGCAGGGATGTGGTGAGCAAGAGGCGGGGACGTCGGCTCCATCGGAGCAGGAAGTGGAGGAGCAAGCCCCTGCTCAGCAGGAACCACCAGCATTTGACCCCTTCCTCAGAGACTGAGCATATCACAAAGGCCCTCCCACTGGAGGGAGCAACAGCCACCACTTCCTCCCCCCACAGCCAAAATGAAATGTATGAGGTGAAAGGTTTTCACAGTGCCTCTCAGGTAAACATATCTTCAATGACAGCCCCCCTTAACATGCAGATCCCACAATCTTAAACCTATCATATATCCAGATATTTTAGACATGTTTGTTGTTAGCTTAAATGTAGACTAATACCACTATAGCGGTGGAGGACTTGCAAAGTCTCAAATGGCATGTTAATGACAGCAAGCATTATTATGTGCACTATTGAAGCATGTGATCCTGCTGACCTTTGTGTCCTCTCTGTATTAATGGGTATTTTCCCATATTGCTGATATGATGAGTATCCTTTAACATGTGCTAACAACTGTATAGCTGATGGATGTGATATAAATATTGATGAATAATATCATATGGGGAAAGTGATAGTACACCTTGATTACTGATGCTGGTCAAAGCTAAGCATTTGTTGTGAGTTGACACATAGTGATGTCGCGAACATAACATATTCGGTTCGCGAACCTCGAACGCGAACCGCTGCAAATGTTCGCGAACCGGCGAACCCGGCGAACCCACATAGACTCTTTCTGGCCAAAATAGTGATGGAAAAGTTGTTTTAAGGGGACTAACACCTGGACTGTGGCATGCCGGAGGGGGATCCATGTCAAAACTCCCACAGAAAATTACATAGTTGAAGCAGAGTCTGGTTTTAATCCATAAAGGGCATAAATAACCTAACATCCCCCTCCATCATCATCCTCCCCTGTATCTTTTTACCCCCTCCCTCATCATCCTCCCCTGTGTCTCTTTCCCCCCTTCCTCATCACCCTCCCCTGTGTCCCATCCCCCCTCCCTCATCATCCTCCCCTGTATCTTGTTACCCCCCTCCCTCATCATCCTCCCCTGTGTCTCTTCCCCCCTCCATCATCATCCTCCCCTGTGTCTCTCTCCCCTCCCTCATCATCCTCCCCTGTGTCTCTTTTCCCCCTCCCTCATCATCTTCCCCTGTGTCTCTTCCCCCCTCCATCATCATACTCCCCTGTGTCTCTTTCTCCCCTCCCTCATCATCCTCCCCTGTGTCTCTTTTCCCCCTCCCTCATCATCTTCCCCTGTGTCTCTTCCCCCATCCCTTATCATCCTCCCCTGTGTCTCTTTCCCCCCTCCCTCATCATCCTCCCCTGTGTCTCTTCCCCCTCCCTCATCATCCTCCCCCCTCCCTTGATGATAAGGGGGGGAAGAGACACAGGGATAAGTGTGAGGGGTGTTAGGGTAAGGGGTGCTAGGGATAAGGGTGAGGGGGTTAGGTGTTAGGGTGAGGGGTGTTAGGGATAAGTGTGATGGGTGTTAGGGTAAGGGATGTTAGTGTTAGGTGTTAGGGTAAGGGCTGTTAGGGATAAGTGTAAGGGGGTATTAAGGTTAGGTGTTAGGGTGAGGGGTGTTAGGGATAAGTGTGGGGGGTGTTAGGTCTTAGGGATAAGTGTGAGAATTTTAAGGTTCAGTGTTAGGTTGGTGGGGGTTATGGATAAGTGAGAGGGGTGTTAGGGTTAGGGGTGTTAGGGATAAGTGTGATGGGTGTTAGGGTAAGGGATGTTAGGGTTAGGTGTTAGGGTAAGGGCTGTTAGGGATATGTGTAAGGGGGTATTAGGGTTAGGTGTTAGGGTAAGGCATGTTAGGAATAAGTGTGAGGGGTGTTAGGTCTCAGGGATAAGTGTGAGAATGTTAGGGTTAGGTGTTAGGTTGATGGGTGTTATGGATAAGTGTGAGGGGTGTTAGGGTTAGGGTAAGGGGTGTTAGGGATACGTGTAATGGGTGTTAGGGTGAGGGATGTTAGGGTTAGGTGTTAGGGATAAGTGTGAGGGGTGTTAGGGTTAGGTGTTAGGGGGCGGAGTGTTAGGCATAAGTGTAAGGGGTGTTAGGGTTAGGTGTTAGGGTCAGGGATGTTAGGGTTAGGTGTTAGGGATAAGTGTGAGGGGTGTGAGGGTTAGGGTAAGGGGTGTTAGGGATAAGTGTGAGGGGTGTTAGGGATAAGTGTGAGGGGTGTTAGGGTTAGGGTGAGGGGTGTTAGGGATAAGTGGGAGGGGTGTTAGGGTTAGGGTAAGGGGTGTTAGGGATAAGTGTGAGGGGTCTTAGGGTTAGGGTGAGGGGTGTTAGGGATAAGTGTGAGGGGTGTTAGGGTTAGGTGTTAGGGTGAGGGGTGTTAGGGATAAGTGTAAGGGGTGTTAGGGTTAGGTGTTAGGCTGAGGGATGTTAGGGTTAGGTGTTAGGGATAAGTGTGAGGGGAGTTAGAGTTAGGGTAAGGGGTGTTAGGGATAAGTGTGAGGGGTGTTAGGGTTAGGTGTTAGGATGAGGGATGTTAGGGTTAGGTGTTAGGGATAAGTGTGAGGGGTGTTAGGGTTAGGGTAAGGGGTGTTAGGCATAAGTGTAAGGGGTGTTAGGGTTAGGTGTTAGGGATGTTACGGTTAGGTGTTAGGGATAAGTGTGAGGGGTGTTAGTGTTAGGGTAAGGGGTGTTAGGGATAAGTGTGAGGGGTGTTAGGGTTAGGGTGAGGGGAGTTAGGGATAAGTGTGAGGGGTGTTAGGGTTAGGTGTTAGGGTGAGGGGTGTTAGGGATAAGTGTAAGTGGTGTTACGGTTAGGTGTTAGGGTGAGGGATGTTAGGGTTAGGTGTTAGGGATAAGTTTGAGGGGTGTTAGGGTTAGGGTAAGGGTAAGGGGTGTTAGGGATAAGTGTGAGGGGTGTTAGGGTTAGGTGTTAGGGTGAGTGGTGTTAGGGATAAATTTAAGGGGTGTTAGGGTTAGGTGTTAGGGTAAGGGATGTAAGGGTTAGGTGTTAGGGATAAGTGTGAGGGGTGTTAGGGTTAGGGTAAGTGGTGTTAGTGATAAGTGTGAGGAGTGTTAGAGTTAGGTGTTAGAGTGAGGGATGTTAGGGTTAGGTGTTAGTGATAAGTGTGAGGGGTGTTAGGGTTAGGGTAAGGGGTGTAAGGCATAAGTGTAAGGGGTGTTAGGGTTAGGTGTTAGGGTTAGGGATGTTAGGGTTAGGTGTTAGGGATAAGTGTGAGGGGTGTTAGGATTTGGGTAAGGGGTGTTAGGGATCAGTGTGAGGGGTGTTAGGGTTAGGGTGAGGGGTGTTAGGGATAAGTGTGAGGGGTGTTAGGGTTAGGTGTTAGGGTGAGGGGTGTTAGGGATAAGTGTAAGGGGTGTTAGGGTTAGGTGTTAGGGTGAGGGATGGTAGGGTTAGGTGTTAGGGATAAGTGTGAGGGGTGTTAGGGTTAGGGTAAGGGTAAGGGGTGTTAGGGATAAGTGTGAGGGGTGCTAGGGTTAGGGTGAGGGGTGTTAGGCATAAGTGTAAGGGGTGTTAGGGTTAGGTGTTAGGGTGAGGGATGTTAGGGTTAGGTGTTAGGGATAAGTGTGAGGGGTGTTAGGGTTAGGGTAAGGGGTGTTAGGGATAAGTGTGAGGGGTGTTAGGGTTAGGTGTTAGGGTGAGGGATGTTAGGGTTAGGTGTTAGGGATAAGTGTGAGGGGTGTTAGGGTTAGGGTGAGGGGTGTTAGGGATAAGTGTGAGGGGTGTTAGGGATAAGTGTGAGGGGTGTTAGGGTTAGGGTGAGGGATGTTAGGGTTAGGTGTTAGGGATAAGTGTGAGGGGTGTTAGGGTTAGGGTAAGGGGTGTTAGGCATAAGTGTAAGGGGTGTTAGGGTTAGGTGTTAGGGTGAGGGATGTTAGGGTTAGGTGTTAGGGATAAGTGTGAGGGGTGTTAGGGTTAGGGTAAGGGGTGTTAGGGATAAGTTTGAGGGGTGTTAGGGTTAGGTGTTAGGGTGAGGGATGTTAGGGTTAGGTGTTAGGGATAAGTGTGAGGGGTGTTAGGGTTAGGGTGAGGGGTGTTAGGGATAAGTGTGAGGGGTGTTAGGGATAAGTGTGAGGGGTGTTAGGGGTTAGTGTGAGGGATGTTAGGGTTAGGTGTTAGGGATAAGTGTGAGGGGTGTTAGGGTTAGGGTAAGGGGTGTTAGGCATAAGTGTAAGGGGTGTTAGGGTTAGGTGTTAGGGTGAGGGATGTTAGGGTTAGGTGTTAGGGATAAGTGTGAGGGATGTTAGGGTTAGGGTAAGGGGTGTTAGGGATAAGTGTGAGGGGTGTTAGGGTTAGGGTGAGGGGTATTAGGGATAAGTGTGAGGGGTGTTAGGGTTAGGTGTTAGGGTGAGGGGTGTTAGGGAGATGTGTAAGGGGTGTTAGGGTTAGGGTAAGTGGTGTTAGTGATAAGTGTGAGGAGTGTTAGAGTTAGGTGTTAGGGTGAGGGATGTTAGGGTTAGGTGTTAGTGATAAGTGTGAGGGGTGTTAGGGTTAGGGTAAGGGGTGTTAGGCATAAGTGTAAGGGGTGTTAGGGTTAGGTGTTAGGGTTAGGGATGTTAGGGTTAGGTGTTAGGGATAAGTGTGAGGGGTGTTAGGATTTGGGTAAGGGGTGTTAGGGATAAGTGTGAGGGGTGTTAGGGTTAGGGTGAGGGGTGTTAGGGATAAGTGTGAGGGGTGTTAGGGTTAGGTGTTAGGGTGAGGGGTGTTAGGGATAAGTGTAAGGGGTGTTAGGGTTAGGTGTTAGGGTGAGGGATGGTAGGGTTAGGTGTTAGGGATAAGTGTGAGGGGTGTTAGGGTTAGGGTAAGGGTAAGGGGTGTTAGGGATAAGTGTGAGGGGTGCTAGGGTTAGGGTGAGGGGTGTTAGGCATAAGTGTAAGGGGTGTTAGGGTTAGGTGTTAGGATGAGGGATGTTAGGGTTAGGTGTTAGGGATAAGTGTGAGGGGTGTTAGGGTTAGGGTAAGGGGTGTTAGGGATAAGTGTGAGGGGTGTTAGGGTTAGGTGTTAGGGTGAGGGATGTTAGGGTTAGGTGTTAGGGATAAGTGTGAGGGGTGTTAGGGTTAAGGTGAGGGGTGTTAGGGATAAGTGTGAGGGGTGTTAGGGATAAGTGTGAGGGGGTGTTGGGGGGGTAAGTGTGAGGGATGTTAGGGTTAGGTGTTAGGGATAAGTGTGAGGGGTGTTAGGGTTAGGGTAAGGGGTGTTAGGCATAAGTGTAAGGGGTGTTAGGGTTAGGTGTTAGGGTGAGGGATGTTAGGGTTAGTTGTTAGGGATAAGTGTGAGGGATGTTAGGGTTAGGGTAAGGGGTGTTAGGGATAAGTGTGAGGGGTGTTAGGGTTAGGGTGAGGGGTGTTAGGGATAAGTGTGAGGGGTGTTAGGGTTAGGTGTTAGGGTGAGGGGTGTTAGGGATAAGTGTAAGGGGTGTTAGGGTTAGGTGTTAGGGTGAGGGATGTTAGGGTTAGGTGTTAGGGATAAGTGTGAGGGGTGTTAGGGTTAGGGTAAGGGGTGTTAGGGATAAGTGTGAGGGGTGTTAGGGTTAGGTGTTACGGTGAGGGATGTTAGGGTTAGGTGTTAGGGATAAGTGTGAGGGAATT